>CM054120.1:66425640-66775342 GCA_028673005.1 Tanypteryx hageni | reverse complement strand
AATTTCATTCAATGCCTCCGTTTCCTATGTCTGAGTTCACTTTGAAGGCATTGAATATTTTAGGACCAAGCAGAGGCGGGAAGAAAAACATTTTTTCGATCGTTTGGGTGTAGCTAGATTCATAGGAACGGTTTACGTAACATTCTCTCTGGAAGATTGACGTTTGATAATATATATTTAAAAAAACTAGAAGGAATATGACAGCCGGCAGTGTAAATTTTACGGCTTTCCTTTTCTCCTCTTTTTCGGCGACGTATCAACTATCCGCCATATCACGAGACACTGAAAAATGTAACTTTTACCCTTCATTTTTTCAGGAAAGCGTACTCCGCTAAAGTTTATCTGCAAGTCGGTGACGTATAAAGTAAAGCTTGGTATATTTTTGAAAAACAATTCCGTGTTTACCTAAACGGAGCAATAAAAATATTGAGAGAGGATGACAGAGAAAAAAATTCACAATGCCATTCCGGATACTCGAAGCTCTGTGCATTTTTCATGGTATAAATACTCACAGGTTGATTCCATCGGCAAAATACTATATATGCAAAAATAAAAAAATCGTACGTGTAATTCGTTTAAAACAAAGAAAAATGCATATTTTGGATTTGACTACTACATTGATTTCACAAATTCGTCACGCCTGTCTGACGAAATTTGAAATGTATCATTTTTCCTTCTTGTGTTTTCCCAAAGTACTCTTTTATTAAATATTTATGAATATCTCGATTATCGCGACTCATCGCAGTAATAATCTGAATCATCTCTGGCCTGTTTCCCAATTCGACGAAATCGAACTATCTCGCCAATCTAACTCGTCTTAGCCTCGAAAATGATGCGTCAGGTGCATTTTTTATTTCTGAGAATGCAAATGCTTTCACACAATTTTGGAGTCACGATTCTGTCTGGGATTCCAACATGGTGTCAAGTTTGTTGCCACTGAACTTTATGAATCTGCTTTTTTTGGAAAGTAAATTGTATAGATGTAAATATTTAAAGAACCCAAAGACCAAAGCAAATCTTCTCATGATGATGCAATTACCTTTAGAACGAATACTCATTGTATGCGCAGTAAGAAGCGCGGTGGGCGATGCGTGCTTGTTTTGCACAACTACGCAGTAAGGAACGACGTGATGACGTCAGATCGAGTACGTTCTCCTAACTAACATACCTTCGGAAAATCGTATTTTGCTTTCCCTTTCCCCTTTTATGATCTGTAAGGTATCAATAAAAATGTTTTTCAGGTAGAGGACAACATTTGCTACAAAAAAGTCCCCAAAAGCTTTTATCTACTGCTTATAGTTTTTGAGATAAAAATTATTAAATTTTAATGTACAAATGGGTTAAAAACAACCCCTTAAAATATGAATTTTCCCAATTTCAGATTTTTCTGTTTCGTTTTGACCAAATATCTATAATCGTGTCAAATTTCAAGTCTCTAACCCATCTGGACGTGCGTAAACATTAGTATCCTCCTATATGACAATAATATATCGTATGTAAGAAGCAGCTATATACGTACTATAGATGTGTCATATCATAAAAATCGAATGAAAAAAACCTCTTAATTCTGTCTTCTTAGTTATGAAATCATTGCATCAAGAATGAATGTCTAGTCTCCACCAAATCAAACTTTACTCAAACTTGCTCAATGGCGTAGTATAAATATCGTCATATTTACTAAGACTCAGATTTTAAGGAAAAAAATTTGAAACAGGAAAAAATTCTGCTATGACCGGGAAAATTACAGCTTATGCCTATCTGCATAGGACCTTTAGATCATATTATCCCATCAATTTCTAGACAGATTTTAGTTTGTAAAAATATTATGAATTTGAACTCTTAAGCAAATTTCGGTTTTTGCGTTATAGAAACGGCAGAAATGCACAGAAATACCTAAGGATTTTTACACTCAGTACTTCACGGTATTAATAAGGTTAAAATGTGTCAACCCATAAGGCAACGAGAATAATATATGCAGGATCTTGCCATATCGTGCAGACTTGACGAGGCCAACCTAGTCCCTACCGCTATTCCAGAACAGAGACATGCACCTAATGAATAATTTGAGTCTGTGTTGTGCCTAACATGTCCAACAGTCTTTGCTCTGCTAAACTCGACTAGCCCTATAAGCCTACCTTGACGTTTAGCGCTATTGCATAGTCAAAAAACATACGATAGTCGGGTTCTATTATCCTTGTACATGTCAATGTAACTTTCTTTTGTTTTGGTCACGGGAACCTTAGGGTGAAAGTGTTTTATAAGTTTCATTCTGTCAGTGGAATTTTTAGGCATACATTTTGTAAAAAAATATTTCACAGGTCTATTACAGAGGAGGGCATTCGTGATAAATCTCACCGTGAACAATTTAAAGGTATCGTTTTATCATCGCAAATTTCACGGGCGATATTCTTTTCCGGCGGAAAAAAATTACCCACGGAAATATTTCCATTTTTATATTTTTAGAGATAATTTTCATGGTCTTGCGAAAATATTTATCGAAGGCGATTTTTTAGCGTTGAAAAAAATCGAGCCATTGTTATCTCTTACCCGCGGGGCAATTTTGTTCCACCATAACTTTGCAATCCACCCGTTCATCATTCCACAAGAGGTCGCTCTACTCAAGGATAGCGTGAGAGGGAGAGAAAGAGAGAGAAGGAAAGAGAGTGGGAGTAGACTCTAATCTATCCGTCTCCCTTCTCTATACATTTCCCTTATACCCATCACATTCTTTATTTCTCTTCAAAACTGTTGTCATATCCAAATACTTCAACACCCCACTACGTTCCTTTACTTCTTTATTCCGTTTTCCGTCCCTCCTTCACTCCCTCCCGTTCTTTTGAGGGCCTTAGTCGCTGGTTAGGCAGACAAATTCCATGCTAATACTTTGAACGCCACCAAAAAGTTAATAAACACACATATATACCAGTTAATAGCAGTGCTGCAAGCCATTCTAAAGTTGATAGAAGAGACCGAGATTTCGTGGATTTTCATTATGTGGATCAAATATGACGTACTTAAAATTAAAAACAAAAATTAAAACAACACGGATTTAAGTACACGTCGACTTATTCCACATGTAGTGTTATATAGTGTTATGTGGAATAAGTCAAAGTGTTGTTAAATCTATTGTTTTGTATTGTTTTTAATTTTATCAACGCCACATTTCATCCAGACCATTCTAAATTTTGAAGTGGGTCGGCTCGCAATTTTTTATGATGGTTTGTTGCATAATTCATTTTTTTAACAGTTCGGTTCACGGTTATTTTCCGTTCAAGTAATATTGGGATTTGATATTTTTTTTCTATGAACAGTGTAGAGCAGTGTATTTCAACGGTGTTCTGTTGGCATTTCATTGTTCTGCGAAATATTCCACCGAAAATAATTTTTCTATAAATTTATATTTCTTAATTAATTTAAAAAAAATATATTTTTATTTTGTTTTCACACCGTAAGTCCTTCTATCGGGGAAGCAGAAAGTAGCAGGTTACAACTTCTAACCTGCTGCAGTACGCATGCGTGCTCCCACAGCCATGCGTATGTATATAGGTATTCCTCCAAAAAAAAAGGTTGAAAGGCACTGGTGTAGAGAAATACTATTTTCATTTAGAGATACTAAAAATAAAATATCATACACGATGGAATTAATATATTAATGTTAAAAAAATTATTTACACCAGCTATACCGGCGCAATGAATGCGCGGAGTTTGGAGATATGTTATATATAACGAGAGTTACCTGTACTAGTAATAGCTTACCTTTGAAGGACGTTTTGATGAATCGTTCTTACGCTCATTATTTTTCCAATACATACCCTTTTACTGATTGACAGAATTCTTAAAAGCATGGCGATACATCCATTTTTTAAATTTCAAGAATGCGGCGACAACACAGCGAGATTTAAATTTCTGCGAAATTCTACCAGAAAATTGATTTCCAAATTATGATCATCATCTCCATCATCATCATCCACAAAAATCAAATACAACTTATTTTTCTACAATGTTTGAAATTAAAATCAAAATATAAAGTAACAAAATGAGTAATATCGCCAACGAGCTAAATTGTCACATAATATTAACGCAAACTCAAATGAGAAGGCAACTGAAATTTCTCATTATTGAAAATTTGCGTTTTTTCGTAAAAAGGCGGATTTTTCGGAAAATTCGGAACATAGCTGAAATTTAACGGTTAATAAAATATATCTATTTAAGTCCAGAGCTCATATCTCCATTTTAACTAATTTTAAAATGGGATTTTATAATACTCGAAACAGATTCCAACGCATTTCTTATGAAGGGCAGTGGTGTCAAAAACCTCATATAAAAAATATTTAATATTTCTGGTTGAAATAATATCGTTGAAGAATTGAAGATTTCGGCTTTTTGATTGTGTATAGGTGACAAAAATAGTCCAAACACCAGCCAAGTTATAAACTTCCAAAAAGGCTACACCAACCTACCAGAAAGCACTACGATAATATAAAATTGATTAAGTCACTGCTTATAAGAGCATCCATAACTTAACAAAATTTAGTTGACCATGCAATTCAAAATACGAAGCTAGATTTTTTCGGTTCAAAGCAAATGATTACAAAATGTATAAAATGTGACCCTCTTCAAGTGACACTTGTAGAATTTATCCAAATCGCCTCTTAAATATATTTGACTAAAAACGGCAAATTATTATAGACTTCAGGTATCTCTGAAAGTTTTGTAGGAAACTTTGATATCCACGCCAAGAGATACGCTGAAGAGTCTTCACTTTTCCATCTTTCTTTCAAGGAAATGTCACAATGTTCGTTGGAAGATGATCCAAGATGTAATACGAAAACCACTGTAGAAGGGCTTGAAAGAATGATGGAACCAAGCCGTTAAGAATCCCATTTTGAATTTTTCCGAGGGAAAGAATACAGAGGATAGCAAATTGTGTTCTACGGAAGACACGACGGGGCCAGTATTCTCGGGACTACTAATTACAACTGTTGGCGAACGGTTACGGAGAGCATGACCTCTTTGCGCTCCATCAAACGAGATTGCGGCGTCGTAAAATGGCCCCTTTACCTGAGTTCAAATAACCTTCGAATATATTCACGTGGTCGGCCTCAGCACACCGGAGTTTCTCCGCATTATGTCACAGTAGGTGCTCTCGTTTACCGTTAACGCCTCCAATAGATAACAACGGTAGTAGGGAGGGATGGGTAAAGTATGCCCAGGTGTCACTCTTATTTTCTTAGAATCAGCGTTCGACGAACTTCTGTGCATCGGTGGTTTTTTCCAACACTTTTGGAAATGCAAATTCCTTGTATTGATTCGTACTTAATGAATCGAGCTCGAACCGAATCAAATTTTGCTGAAAAATCTGGTTTGCGGTTCAGTAAAAATTAATCTTCGGTTTCGGTTCAGTTCGCTGTTCAGCAAAATGATTTCGGTTCGGTTCAGCGATTCGGCTCAATTTGCTGCACTGATTAATAAAAAAACACGCACGTACGCACAACAATAAAATATCAATGTCATTGAAGCAACTGATTGACCAAATTAATAAGGTATTATCTGATGATTAGCAGTTAGGAATGGTAATCATTTGAATAACCAGCGGAATTTAACCAAGTTTGGCTTTTTCTACTTCATGATCGATCAGAATTTTTAGACGCATACGAATGTATGTACATATTTGTGTATATTTATGTTTTTATGTATACAAATATTTTTCTTTATTTTTTAAACGGCTTACGAATTTTTTGCTGTATTTTTAAGCCTCTCTCCTCTTTGTAGGCGTTTTCCGCAGTGGGACATTTTCTGTGTCAAACAAGACTGATACCTGCAGTGTTTTTCAACTAACTATGCTAACATTTTTCTACAGTATTACTTGATGCTTTACTAACCAAATATAGAACTAGTATGTACTTTATGTCATATATGACTATAGAGTCGTTTGTCTGTCTTAAAGTAAGCGATCAACTATACATTAAAAGAAATAAGTAAATGCAAGATTAGCGTTTCTCGTGCTCTTATCAATAAAATAATACGCAATGAATAGGATCTGATTAGCTACTTTTTAATTGCACACTAAAATAGAAAAAATAAAAGGAATGCGTATTTATAATTTTTTTCTAATAATAGATATTTGACATCAGGGTCAGTTGATCCATGGCCGATAAAATATGTGCCACACGAATTTTAGAAGAAAGCTTATACAAATCCGTTATTTGAAGGCGATTTTTCCCCTTCCAGTGCAAGTTATAAAAGTTTTTAGATAAAATATTTACTCTTCAAGATACAAAATTACGTAATCTTATACGTATGTGTTTACAAGCGATCTTTATGTTGCTGTTAATCTGTACAAGTTTTTTTGCTGTCTGGCGAGGTTAAGCGAAATTCTAGGAGTATGGAAACGTTTTAAAATTGAAATGATTGGAGAGGAGTACAGGGGAAGTACCTTGACGGGATTACTCACGGATTGAATTCAGTAGAGTGCTTCCCCTCGGGCTTCGTACGGAACTCCATCATACGAGGCGAGGTCGCTAGGAAGAAGTTTTCGAATTATATACATGTGTATACGCATGCATACCGGTACGTGGAGTGAAGCTAAACCGTTTAACAAAATGAAATTACTGCATTTCCCTGACTATGGCATGCACTTCTTTTTAGCCCATTTATTTTCTCCAATGATAAACTGTGCATTATATTTGCACACATAATTTTACCTAACTAATTTTCAATTGCCGTGATTCTCTTGAAAATATTACAGGCTTAATTTCGGAAAGATAATTAAATTTTAGTTGTAAAAATGAATATGGAAAAATATCAATAGTAAAGCGTTGACAAATAGAATTCCAATAGATATTGACCATGTGTCCAACTAACAAAACCAATAAGCAATAAATAGTAATGTTTATGGTTTTAAGTCAGATAATTGTATTACAACATAAGCGAATAAATAAATATATATTAACTTAAGGAAAAGAAAAGGTAGTGATGAGGGTGGCAACAAGGTGTTGAAGGATGCCCAGCGGACACTTACCAAGATGAGGACCAAGTTGGCAGGCTGCTGGCGTTCAGTTTTTGACAAGATTTGCGTGTTTAAATTCCATGTAAATCTTTTCCAAATATTTTAATTCATCTAGATTTTAATTTTTTCTCAGATTGAGTCTGTCAATATTGGAGTTTGAATTATGCCCCGGCAATTACAGTATTATCACAACCAGATCTCTTCTACTCCCTAACTCATCTCTGTGATCTCTCTATTAGCCTCATCTCTCTCTCTCTCTCTCTCTCTTTGGTCCTTTCCTTCTTTCTGTCAGCTAGATTTCCTCTCTCTTTCTCAAAACATCTCCCTCACTTCTCTCTCCAACACCTTTTCCTTACCTTTCATCAACCTCCCTCTATCTGTTCTTGTTTCCTTCCTCTCTTCTAACCCTACTATCCCTTTCATCATTCACTCATCTCTTCACCTCTCTACATCTCGACCAATTTATCCGTCCACTTCTCTCTCCTCTTCCTCTCTGTCAATCTCACTTTCTATTTCTGTCTCTTCCATCTATCTTCTCCAGCTCACACATCCTTTCTCACATGGAGAAAGAGATTTTCTTGTCTAAGTACCATTCTATTATAATTAATTGCGCATACCACTAGCTATTCCTTTTTCCATGTCCATCAATATATAGTGTTTCTGATAAATATTATAAATTTCAGTTTATATTTACGCAGTGGTGATGTAATCGCAAAATTATTATACATTACCTATATTGTTGTTAATATTTGAGTTATCTCTGAATTTATTTATGATTATTTGGCAGGTTTCCGTTTCCTGAAATTGGTTTGTTTCTGGGGTGACCAGGACGGGTTTCTCCCAAATTATCCCCCACATAATTCTGTCTTTAAATTTTCTTTATTACTAACTTGCCATTGGGAATAATTTTGAAACGAGAAAAAAGTCTGCTATGACCGGGAATCGAACTCGGGCGGACTTACCACTGAACTATCGATTCCCGTTCATAGCAGACTTTTTTCTCGATTCAAAATTATTCCCAACTTTACAGCTTATGCCTGTCTGCATAGGATCTTCGGATCGCTTTATTCCATCAAACTCGCCATTATTAAAATTTTCGACTTTCGTTATGTAGCATACGGATTAAATGTACGAAGGACGAATAAAGACGTTTATAAATCAATCAGTCTCCCCCATCCCAATACTCTATATCTGATCTCCCTTCCCTTTCTCATTTCCTTCCTTTCCCATTCTATCCCATTATCTTTCTCTCTCCCTCCTCCAGCTTCATTTCCTCAATCCTCTATTCTCATTCACCCAAACCCTAGAGTCTAAAGCACGTCTGTGGAAACTACTAAAGGATACGCTCGGCACTCGCTCTTCGCGCCGTCCCGCCGTTCCCATTAACACTCTCCCACCCCAGTGACTCGCCTAATCAGACCTGCACGCGTTGGTATCCGCGGCTTCGCAAGGCTTGAGCCAAAAAGCCTCTCGATGGAGTTGCGGTAGGATGGTAGGCATGCGGTTTTAAGGGATATAGGAACGAAAGAGGGGCAAATAGGTGCATGCGGGAGGAGGGAATGATAGGATAGGACAAATCCCCCACCCCAATCCTCTATATCTCATCTCCTTTCCCTTATCTCCTATTCCGTTTTCTCTCTTTCCCGCCTTCATAATAGCCGTTCTCCGTCACCGACGCCGAAATGTAATGTCAACGGCAGATATGCTTTCTCGAAAAGTCGAAGGAGTGAAGGAGAGGGGAAATTTTACCCTCTGATGAGGGGTCGAGGGAGTCGGAGGTACAGCAACGGTGAGTTTGGTTGGTGGTTGACGGTTAGGGTTGGATATGGAGGGCGGGTGGGGTCGGAAAGCGGGGAGGCGATGGGTACGGAGGGAAAGGGGTGCGTGGGGATCGGAGAAAGACCAGCTTGGCTGCCGAGTCTCGCTCGATAAGCTTCGTGGGTGGTCTGTACCCTTTACAGACCATTTGGCACGTTTTTATGCTCCTCCTTCCCTCGTTCCTCCAGCATCCTTCCTCCCCTCTACGTCTTCGCGGAAGGAGGGAATGCCGGGTGGCATAATGGAAAGGAGGAGAGATTTCTGGGGGATAGGTGGCGAATATGCCTTGCCCAGGACGCAAATATTTGCAAAAATTGAGTCTTCTTCCACCCCAGAGACTTGTCGCCTAATTTAAAAATTTTGGTAGGATGTGACGGGAAGATTGGATCCTTTTTTTTGTTCGGCGACATTTTTTTACGGCATCTCCTTGGATTGGATCGGGAAAAAAGTAAGGTCATTGGAAGTTGCGGGAAAAAAAATTAGAATCCGTCGTATCCCGGGTAGGGAAATGCTTATAAAGATTGCAAAACGGAGGGAAATTTTTAGGAATCTCGAGGAGGGCCGTTGTTGCCCGGTTTCTTTATCTGATTGATTTAGATTGTCAGGGAGGGATAAAAAGGATTCGTTACACGGGGCTTGAATCATGCTCTTTTAATGTTTTGTGAAATAGATGGAAACATTTCGGATTCCCTGGAAAGTTTCTTTTAAAAAACTAGGTTTTTTTGTGTCGTCGCGAGTTTACTTGCTTCACGCTAGCATCGTTGGAGAGTTCCCAACTAGACTCCCTACGTGTCGCTGCGGGTCGTAAGCGGAATAAAAAAATGACGCATCATGGTTCTCGAGGAAAGTTTTAAAGGTTTAGACGATTCATATGAAATTCATGGTAGTCCATATGAATCAATTTGTGGGTTTTGAAAAAGGAAAAGACGGGAATAGAAAAATTCGCTTTATGAATTTTGTATGTTCATCTTACAAAGACTGTTCTTGTTATGTCTGCAAAATGTTATAAATGTTTATTTGTTGCCAGGAAAAAACCGAAACGAAGATATTACAATAATATTTATCGGCGTTTTTATTTTAACGATAAATTTGTTTGATTGTTTAATGCGCTAAATGAAATCCCTATAACTCTTTAAAGAAAAAGATGTGCACTTCGTCTGGTGTATTAAATTTTAAATTACGGAAAAGGTTTCTTCAGAATGAAAGGGTAATTTTCTTGCGTGTATACCACGAAAATAAGGTTGCATATGATTAATATACTTTTAGATTTTTAATTAGTTCCTTTAACGAAGAAAATCGATCAACTAATTAAACAATTCAACCGTCATTCATTTTTAGGCTATTTTAATTTGAAACCATTTATTTATTTTGTAACTCATCAAAGACCCCTTTATTGACTCACGATATAAAATTTACGCAGTTTAAAAAATAAACAATAAACGTATACTCCACACTGGCTCATCTATAAATATTGTAATTACGGTTAAAGATAAATTCGTTCTTGATCACTCATCATGTTTCGGTAAACTTATGATTTTTTGGAATCTTGTTTATAGGAAATATTGTCAGGGAAATCAATTGTATTTTATAAAGAAGTATTTACGAAGCACACTTTTGTTTTCAAGGAGTAAATTTTCGAGTAGGCGGGGAAAGGACCTTGGTCCATAGAAAATAGCTTGGGTTCAACTTGAACATCGAACGAAGGTCAAACAGATGAAATCAGCGGAGATTGAAAACAGTATATCACTACTCAGGGTCACAGTTATTTCAGAGGTGGACAAAGCACGGCCCGCAGGCCATATTTGGTCCGCGAGGGCATTTTATGTGGCCCGCGATACCATTATGAAAGCGGACTGTAAAATAAAATACAAATCATTTCGTATTTGTAGCTTAAAATTATAGCCGGAAAACCTTTTCTAGCGACGCCATGGGGATAACATATTATTTATTATTGATTTTCACTAAGAGTATCATTTGCATTATCTCGGTTAACTTCCGATGTGAACCCTAAGGTGGCCCGCCGGAGCATTTTCATCTGTTTATACGGCCCGCTTAAAAAGCTGCAACTGTTAATGCGGCCCGCCATGTAAAAAATTTTTCCACCCCTGAGTTAGTTGCATGTGTGAACAAAAGAGATGAGGTTGAATCTCTGTCCTTTGTCTTCGCAATCTACCATGCCAACTAAAGTGGAATAATATCATTGTAATAACTCATACGTATAATATAGAACGTCAACGATTGGTTTGGTTAATTAGCTGTGTTAATGGGTAAATTTTCATTGTCGATAATTGACATAATTATCACCTAATTTAATTAGTTCTTAACACTCGGTCATAACAACTGGACACGTAATTAGGAAAGCGTTTTTTTAACGCAAGTTTTTTTTTAAAACTCATGAAGTTAACTGTATGTACCTTTTCGAAAGAAAGAGAGAATACATGAATAAGATAAACGTGTATGAGCTCGAGGCTTAAAATTTGGCTTTATTTCTGTCGAGTTGGACTATTGGCGAGGAAAAATTATTGTTTTGGCTGAAAGTGGTCTAGAATAACGTATTAAAGTTTATCTTTTTCCTGTACAATAATTAATTATATTATTTGACATTTCAATAAAATATGTAGTACTCCTTTTTAATGTTTTACGCAATCCTAGAATGTGAAGATTTCTGAAGTTATGAGAATAAAATACCTCACTGTTTCGTTCCTAAATATTTATTGACAATATTGATGTAGAATATAACGAAGAAATTTTTTCCAACTATCATCAGCATCATAGAAATTTCAATAACGATTTGTGTGATTCTCTCAAATACATCAATTGGTTAAAGATGGTTTTATAGATGTTACTATATTTTAAATACGATGGTGAATGTTATATATATATATATTTATTTATTTATGTGATCTGTCATCGTAACGCTCGCTGACGTCATCAATGGCACGTTTGAACGCGTTTTTAACAAACTTCCCGATTAGGTGGAAGGTTGAAATTTCGCAGGATTGTTTGATTTAGACAAAAATTTGATGATAAAAAAATACGAAAAAAGACCCGGGTTTGACTCCAGGGGGGCGATTTCCATTTCCCTTAAGATAGCACGTATAAAGCGACTTTTTAAAGTGCAGGATTTTATTCACTTGGAAATTAAAATTAGAAAGAATTGATGTACGATCTTCGAATATGAACTATGTTTTAGGAATATTAATTCAGTTTCTTATTCTGTTCATCTTTTTTCCGCCTACTGTTCAAAATCTCTCATATTGAACATTTAAATCACATATTTTGGGAAAATATCGGCTTTTAAACGGGATGTTGTCTTGCTGACCACGTCATTGTTAAACTCCGAAGATCAATTGTTGTTTCAACCCGCATAAGTGTAATATATACGAGTGCATAAATTGCCTTAAATTAGCGTAGGATTTTTCGCTAAAGTACGTAATTCTAATTGGACTGGGATTTAGTTGGATTATTTTACTTATATAAATGACTATATAAATGTAGAGTAAGAGAGAGGGGGATGTGGAGTGGGAGATAGGGAGGAAGGGATATAGAATGGAAGGTACATAGAAAGTAAGGGTGGTATAGAATTAGTCTATTTTTCCAGAGAAGGAGAGAGAAAGGAGAGGGAGGGAGGATGGGAGGGATGGAGGATGGTAGGGAGGGAGGATGGGAGGGAGGGAGAATGGGAGGGAGGGAGGATGGGAGGGAGGAGGATGGGAGAGAGGAAGAGAGAATAGAAGGAAGAATGGGAAGTTCCTTAAATTTAATACTTAATCCACGCATACCCGTCATATTTGACGGGCAATTACGCTAGTGTGTGTGTATATATGTATGTATGTATGTATATATATATATATATATATATATATATTCTATATCGAATGTGCACATAATATGATGAAGCTAATATATCTCGAAAAAATGCGTAATCTTAGAATAGGAGAAACTTTCCATTAACAAATTAAATTTTTTAAAACGATATTTAAAGTCATTACGAGCATTAGGTTTAGTGATATGTTTATTTGTACAGTCTTGGTTTAAAGTTTTATTGCTTTAGCTAAATTGAAATCGATTCATTTAAAAGTAGTCTTCAAAGTTATTATATGCCAAGTTATCAAGGCAGCTTGATAACTAAATTTAACTTGAAATGATACTAAAAACGATTTAATAAAGCGGAACAGTGTCAACTGAAATTCATATAAAGTAGTTTTAAATGCTATGATAAAATTTGAGTTTCGGATTAAAAAATAAATGAATTTAGGCTCTTAAAAACTCCACAAAATTAAAGTAAAACCTACCTTTGTTGGAGAAATGGACAGTTAAATGTTGTCTTTGGAATGTGTGTTAACTTACGTTACCGAAAAAAGAGCCTTCTAGAAACGTCTAAAACATCAAGTTGAAATCCTTTCCTCTATGGAACAAGGAAATTGAAACTCTCATCCTATAGTCGCTATGTCATATCAATATCTGAGCCTTCTAACAGCTGCAGTCAATCACAGACAAACTGAAATACCCGGAAATATATATTATTCTTGAAAATTCTCTCAGTCACGAAAACAACTGTCAGAAAATTTCTAATACGGATTTATTAGGTTCAAACATGCAGAGAGATAATAAACAGATAACTCACTAAAAAGGATGAAGTGTTTTGTCAGAAAAGTTAGAGAAGTTGGTGGCTTAGTTAAAACTTATGGCTAGTTTAATGTAAAGTACAACTCCCTCAGCCATAAAGATATTGAAACCCGATGCATTTCGCCCACTAAGTGGGCATCTTCAGGGGTGACTTGATCCGGACAGTGACTGAATGTAGTCATTGTCCGGATCAAGTCACCCCTGAAGATGCCCACTTAGTGGGCGAAATGCATCGGATTTCAATATCTTTATGGCTGAAGGAGTTGTACTTTACAGAAAAGTTAGAAATGACTGTGTTACAAAATGTGTATACATGGCCATAAGAAACAAAATATATTACTATTGAAACCAAATTAAATAAATTCTGTATTTTCTGAAAGTAAAAGTGGTAGTCTGGCCAGCGTATTGTTGCAGACAGGAAGGGTGTGCAGAATTGGGCGAATAGAGCTCTCAGCGTCGTAATCACGTCTTTATCATTCGGCGTGAAATGGCTCCGCCAGTATTTAGGACATACATACACAGGTATCTATACATACAAGTCCAACGAGAGGGTGGGGATATCGCGGCAAAATTCCGGGGGCCCCAGAAGATGAGATGATATTTTAAAATATTAATAAAGTAATTGATCTAGTAACAGAAAATGTTAAGCATAAATTTTAAAGAGGTTATCATTTTTTGTCGTCGTGCCAACACCACAGTGTTTAACGCAAAGGCTTAAATGCAGTATGTATTCAGTGTAGAAATATTAATTATGACAGTGATGTATCATTTGAATTTCAACTAACCTCATCCACCTCTATTATGTTTTGATATGTAATTTTGATAAAATTCCTTGTTCGCTAGTTTCTTATTTTCTACCACGTGCCCCTCACTCTCAGACCTCTCTTCCATGGGCTCGCGTCAGCTCTTGGTAGTCCTGCACATATATACATACATAAAATTTAAACTATTGTCTACTATTGATGAAAACCCCCGATGACGTCTGCCTGGTAGCCAAAATGCGCACATAAATTTTTTAAACCTGTTTATTGTTTATTTCTAGAGAAATATAGTTTGGAATGTCTAAAAGAGGAGGTAGTGGGAATAATTGTGGCACCAACGTATATAGGTAGAAATGATCGAGACGATAAAATACGTGAGATCGATTGTAGGACGGAGCGTTATCTAGGCTCGTTCTTTCCGAGGACAATACGAGATCACAATAGGAAATTTCGAATTGCGTAAGACAATCTTTAGGTAGGATTTGGTGCATTGCACCCCCTGCCACCCACCAACTTGGTGAATTGCAGGGTAACTTGTAGATGTAGATGTAGATTGCTATTGGAGATTCTCGACGAGGCGCATATTCGATTTTAGCCATTAGACGAACTCAACTCGATAATTCTCTATTGAATCATGTAAAATCATGTTTAAAATTCGTAAAAGACAAGCGAAGGAGATAGAAGAACATTTTGCTTACGTGAGGAATTAGAAAATACTATATACATTTAAGTGCGCCGAGAATATATCCTGACTCCATCCTCGGCAATGGACCACTAAAGCACGTTTTCTCCCGCTCATTCCTCCGCATGTGTCATCTCTTTTTTCTCAAATCCTTTTTGTCTTCCATTTAGCAAAACAGAAGGGGAGTGCTTTTCTTTTCGCCACCGCTACAGTCATGGCCAACCGCGTATCTCTTCCCCCTCCCCCACAGCACTCTCTCCTTCCCAAAAGCATTTCTGCCTCTCCCTGGACCCTGTCCCTCTCCCTTGCCCAGCCCTTTTCCCTCACTCTCCCTCTCCTTTGTGTCTGCTGACCCCTGTAGGCTAGCGTGCGTAAGCGCATGACGGACTAAGCTGATGAAATTGGATGAGGGTCACCAGAGCGTGTTGGATACATGAGTGATGGCCTCGTTATAAAATTATTCAACTTCGAAGCGTGGGTTTTAGGAGGTGGTGGCGAGGTAGGGATGGCACGGAGGAGGGTGGTTCGGGAGGTTGGGTCGGGGGCGGGATGATGATCGGGAGCGGGGTGGAAGGGAGGGAAGCCGCTTGGGATGGTGGAATTAATGACTGGTTCCCGGCTGCAATTATTCCCGGCATGCCCATACGCTTAGGCACCTGGCGTGGGTTGCGCCGTCGTTATGAGCGCCAATGTCAGTAGGTAATCATCCTCCAATGGATGGCTCCTCTTCGCCGTATTTATTTATAACGAAAGATTCGAGGCTTTGATAGAGTCTCTGTCCCTACGGTTGCGTGTTCCGAGGTAGGTGGCCGATAGAATCGGTTTCGGCTTCGCCGGATGACTCGCTATGATTTATATTTGATGACTTTTGAGGTTTTGCTTCCAAGTTGGACCATCATTGCGGATCGGAAGCGAGTAGCACTTTGTTTAGGAGGGAAAAAATCTCGCTTCTGAGGATTAGGGTGAAGTTTAATCCTTCAGACTGCGGAAGTTATCCTTGCGAGCACCTTTCGCAAATATGTTTCTCTAGGGACGCTTGGTGCAATTGAAGTCATGTACTTAAATTCCCATAAAAATCTTATTCGGTTACTGCTGAAAAAGTATTGTATTATTAGTAATAGTATTTCTATTCGGCTCCTTTATATAACACTAAAATATACTCGGTAAAAATAGCAATAGGAAAATTCGTATACTGTAAGAATTTTTAGTTATGGTGTTAGAAATATTGATTCGTTGATTTGTTGCAGCGTTCGTTCAATAGAGCATTATCTACATCGTATTATGGCTAAAAACAAACTCGATAAAAATGAAGATTCAAAAATAAATGTTGAAAAAATAAGTACTAAACTCGTGTATGTACAATAGTCATAAACAATTTATGTAAAAACCATATGAGTATTTCAGCCACCAGGCAGACATCATCATCATCGAACGAATTGAAGATAACTGAGGCACGCACTTATTTTTAAATTTTGATTTTTAAGTGGTTATTTTTGGAAGTGTTTTAGGCACGGTTAATAGTATTTTTGACGCTTTTACTCTTTAGAAAATCCTAAACACTTTTTAAAAACATCATTTCATTTAATTAATGAAATACGAACCAAGTTTTCAAGATATGCAATCAGTATGGCGGCACGTATGACCGTGAAATTGCTGATAAAAGGGAAGCCAGTAAATGCCCTCTGCCATCGATTAGAAAGTGGAATGCGGTTTATCAGCATGAACAACGACCCGATTATCCAAATGGCGAAAAAATTTCTCTTTCGAGGAATTATTGCAGGCGATATAATCAATGAATTTCAGACTGACGGCTACGAGAGGCACGGGAACGTTGGTCAAAAAAATTCCCGCTGCGTCCAAGAATAAGCTACATTCGAATTTTGTTGACACGGCAGAAGTTGCTTTATGAAGCTTAGGGCCCACTCAACGCCAGCTAAAAGCTAATTAGAAAATATGAGCTGATGTCGAGTGACTGATGAAATAATTTTCTCCATGCTTGGTTATATGCTCAAAGCGTGTACAAATCCCATTCCCTGTACAGTTTGAGAGAGGGGGGGGGGGGTGAGGGAAGGAGGAAGTGACTGGTGTTTAGCTTGGGTGCCTCTCACTTAATCTGATTTTGAATCCTCCGAATTTATTCTCGGTTACTGCAAAATAATCCGAGCAAATTGGTTTCTCGACCCGATATGAATTATATATTTCCCCATCGTATTCCACAGTAGCAGCGTTGGGACGTCAATGTGACAGCCATTCTCGAGCTGGACGGATGGTAGAATGACTTTGCGCAGCGTCTATCTCTTTCGAGTACATCTTGAGATAATATTGATTGACGACTAAGAAGATACGTTTGCTATGCATGCAGCTGAAGTAAAATAACCTAGACAATGAGGAATTTGCATGCTAAATGTCTTTTTGAAAAATTGGGGATCCTTCGCAAATATCTGAAATAAAAAATCGCCAAGTTAAAATTCAAAATAAAAAAGTACTCATCTCAGTTATCTCCAAAAGCTACGACAAGGTTATGAAAAACCAGATGCGCATTTCGTTCACAAAGCAGCCGTCTTCAGTGGTAATTCACCGAAATTATTTTCTATTTAATGATCTCGTGCCTATTGCAGATACCTGAGACAAGACCTATTTAATGTTTCGATTTTTAAGCGCTTGTTCTTGAAAAATTTCAGCCATAAATAAGATGAACTCCATAATTCTCTGTCAAATTAAAAACTTCAAGATCAAGAGGCAACGTTGCGCAAAACTTTCCTTCACTTACAGCTTGTGGCAGAGAATTTTTTTACTTATATTTGAGGCTTAAAAACTTCATTATGAAGAAATGAATTAAGGTAGAAACTAGTTTGACATTGTTGCAGCACTGCACCAGCTAATATTCTAAAAATGTAAAATTATCTCTATGTCAACTCGTACGTATTATTAAATATTTAGTGCGTAAAATCGTCGCGTTTGTTTTCAAAATTGCTTTCTTTGATATTACTTCGAAGGGAATTGTTGAATAAATCATTTTCTCAAATGTACTGACGTCATAGGAAAGAGACAAAGGAAAGAGACCCGTTAAAAAAATAAAAATATCGCGTAGATATAAACGTATCCCTACAGGCTCCGAATATAGGATGGAGCTGTACTTGTTACGTGTCAATCCTTGGATCAATCAAAAGCTCGTTGTCCTCCGACCCACTTACTGGGAACCGAATTCATTCCATATGGGAGCAATTCCTATATTTATTGATGATTATTTGAAGGCTGAATAATTTCCAACCAGAACGAAGGATCAACCCATCGAATGGAACTGCTGTGATGGAGGGCTACCAAAAAAAGACCCATTCCATTTCTATTGGTGCGTTCCTGTGTTTCACTTTAAATTGTAAATGTAATATCGTTGCATGGGCAGAGTTCTCTCGTTGGCGTCTGGGAAGGGACGCATCCCTTAAAACGAAAATGGCTGTAAAATATTATTCCATCCGATTCGAAAAACACGCTCGGAAAAACATCCACCTGTAAACCTCCGATACATAAAGGATTCATAATTCAATAAAATTACGGCATCGAAATTTTAAATCGACGGCCCTACAAGTTCGAAACTTTCGGGGAAACACTCGCCTAACAGAAATTTCGTAACGAAATGCTACCATTCTTTCGTCCAACAAAAATGGTCTTGAAATGGCCGTGTTATGCTAAACACGCATACAATATAACGGTTTGATTGTAAGCCCCCCTCTTTCTTTCTTTACTTATTTTTCCAAGAAATATCTTTCGCACGCTCTTTTATTTTTCTGTTAATGACGATGCTTGTTATGTAAATCCGTAGACATATAAGGAAATATTGATTATATTTTGGACATACTCCTTAAGTATTTTCTACGACGATATAAAAAACGCCCCAGGAAAGAAACGGATTCAGTTTCAATGGAGCTCGTTTTCTTTGATTTTGTGTTTTAATAATTATTAGGTATCTCTCTCGTACCGCGCGGCTATATAAGTCAATATTCAATAAATTTCTATTTTCAGGATAAACGATGCTGCTCTTTATACCGTATTTCGTATAATTCGTTTAAATCTCATAAAATACCTTCTGAGCCACTTATGCAATTACGGAAAGAGCCGAAGTTTGGGGTATTGTTTATCCATGCCGTTTTTACTCACGATTTAAGATCAGTCAGGGATTATCAATTTAGTAGGACTAAATTCTCTAAGTTATAATTTTATCGTTACTTAAACCAATTCGTGATAAAATAGGGTTTCAGTTTTTAATAAAAACTTTGTATCTTGCTTTACACTCAAATGTTTTACATACAAGCAGTTCATATAAAATTGAACCCAGAAAATGTTGTGAATGTTGAATTTTTTCTTTTTCTCAAATAGGGTTACGTTTTACTTGGTTTGTGAGTTCAGTTACTCTTTAAACGCTATATTAATTTTCCCAAACTACTAAAAACGACTCATTCGTACAATTGCCAGAAATAGATAAGTGAATGGTGACCTTTTCCACATTCTTTGAAGACTAATGTAATAGCTGGACCAAAATGACGGATATGCATGAATTAAGTATTAAATCAAAGTAACATTTATATAAAAATCAATGACACCACTCTATAGATGCACTAAAAGTGAAAAATAAATATAACATTCACCAGGAAGTAAAAATCGTTTTGGGAATATAAAATTTGCGTGGCAAAGAAATATTAGCGATTATTTATTTGTGAAAGACTACGCTACGATTTTTGTATGACCATAACTCTTTTTATCCTCTGTAACATTTACTTATGTGAATTTTATATTTAATTTTTGCATTCTGGTGTACATAAAGGGTTGAATCATTATTTTTAATAAAAATTGTATTTTTGTTTTTAAGAACAGTTTCAATACTCTCCTCTGATTTTTAGTTGTATTTGTAGTTTTTTACTTTCTCCATACGTAGTATAGGGGAAACTCGTTTTCATGAAAAAAATCGGCTTCGAGATTTCAACGGAAGTTCACGTTTTAAAGTCCCCTGAACACGTTTCTACCATTTGTCTGTGTGTGTGTGAATGCGTGTGTGAATGTGTGTGTGATAGCTTTTTTGTGGGTGCTCTAACTCAAAAACAATTAATTAAGTCAACACGAAATTTTATAGTTAACATTTTTATATAGCTACTATCAATTATTGTTATAAAGGTCAAAAGAACTGGTTAGGTTTTGATAAAAATCGGTCAAACGGAAGTGGGTGTTTACTCTTGTCACTTATCCGTTATTTTGAAATATTTGCTTTAATATTTGATAAATGTAAAAATCTATTGGAATAAATGTTGTATGAAATTTAATTTCTACAATCTTTGTTTTAAACATTTTCCCATATAATGTATTGTTTAAGAGATATCTTATATCTTTAGCTGCCACCACCACACCTCCTACCAACGACTCTTGTTAACAATTGACGCTAGTTACGTCTTAGTAAAGCTCCTTTTTTTCTTAATTGATGGAGCTTTTTGGCTATATCCAATATCAGAAGGCTATGGTTTGAGTTTATTTCTGTTCTTTGTCAAGTCTAAAATTTTCTCGGTTTCTTAAAATAGTTTTTATTATGCAACCTGTTTGGAATTTTTAGAAATATTACAGGAATGGAGAAAGTCATGTGATGGCCACATCAGATTTTTATTTATGAAATCAATTTTTCTACCCACATTTATTGCTCGCATATTTTAAAAAATTTTGTTTGGGAAAAAAATTTTATTTGTCAACAACAAAAAATACACAGATTGAAGAATTTAACCTCAGCCAAAAGTTATTCTTTAAATATTCAGCAAATTAAATCTCTATATTTGACTTAAAAAGCACTTATGACCATAATGTCAAGGAAGAATTTATTTTTGTTGTCTACTAAGTTATTTTTTATACTTCTAAATAGCGTTGAAATATCATGAGTATGTGGACAGGTGCGACGCATCTTTATGACCCTACTCAATCATTCGGAATTAGACGAAACCGGCAACAATGCAATTCACCTTGACGACGAAAGATTTTCACTTGAAAATACGTCAAATTTTTGCGTTAAAAATGATCTGTAGAGAGATTTGACTCGTATTCGAAAATCGACGGTAGGAAAGTGAAATTTCGTTCTTTTAGGCGTTCCTTGTTTCAAATTTCGAATTCCTACAGTGATTCTAAGTAATTTTAAAATGCAAATGATTAATATACTACATTTATATCGCAGATTGACGGGTTTCCAATGAAATCGTTTTATTAATACAGATGACATTTATGAGAAAAACATAAGCGTCGATTTCATTTTCAATTTCCAAGTTATTGCTATTAGGAGACTAGGTAGTTCAGTGTAAAAGGATTTTAAGAAACAATTTTTAGGTACTGATCTATGGTCAAACAAAAAGCTAAATTATTGTAAATTCCAAAATGTTATCGATATGATGAAATTTTAGTAAGGTTCGAGCAATCAGTTGAATAAATAGTGGAATTTAACGAAGCTCTTATTTATATTTAAAGTAAAATAATTTTCAACTTCCAGAAATATTTGAAAGTGGAGAGCTGCAAAATTTTAATAATTTATTGGTAAAAATGTACGCATTCCATACAAATACTTGATATTTTATGGTTTACAATTACTATTTGGTTCATCATTACATAGTAGCTAGGTTTAAACTCTTATTTTTAAATCTGATAGCCTGTAGTTTATTACAAACGTATAAAGAAATCTCTTTCCAGGTAATTGTTACGACTTTATTTATTTATTAGATACAATTTCGAATTCTTGGCCTGCCAATTGATTCGCACATTTAAACAAACATCCTCGATGTTATAATTACACTAAACTGGATGATATTCTTATTGAAAACTATTTAGTGAGATCTTCATTATACGGTGATAAATATTTATCTAAAAATTTGCTTGTTATTAAATTAAAACTTGATTTTTCATTGCTAATTTCTTATTCGTAGTTTTTTGTGTTTGGTTTCCTTTTTTTATCGTAAACATCTTAAAATTAAAGCTTTAAACTAGAATTTGGGGTCATACTTTATTAAGTGTTGCATATAACAGAAAAAATATTTACGAAAAATCCTATTATATTGCCAATTTCACATTTTTTCCGTGAAACATACTTTACCATTACAGTTTGTTTTGAGGATAAGATCACCCTAAAATACATTTTAACTTTGCCGCAGCTCTTTTCTGGGAGGAAAACTGCCTTAATATTTACGATTGTCTCTTAGACGTAATCATTCTTCGCCTCCGGCATCCATTTAGTATGTCTTAGCACGTGAAAATAGTCTCGGCCTTGTGTCTCTTAAATCGCCCAGGCACGAAGCTTAATGGGACGCTACGGCATCGCTTAAGAGCAAGTTACACAGAAATCAGGTATATTCTTTCGGATTTCTCCCTACAGTGCACTACAACTCCCTAATCTTACAAACTCTTTTTCCAGATATCTTTGGATTTACAATAGGGACGGCTGAGTTATCCTTTTAATACGGGTTAACCATGTGCAATCGCCTCTAAGCATAAAACGCTTCTTAGTAGCAATCAACTACAAATTACTTTTTCTAAACTAATGCTTCGCTTAGAGGCGGGCGCAGCTTCTTCTGTAGCTGCTGCGCCAAAACTAGGCCAAGGTTGTTAACCAGGGTCTCAGTGACTCTCATTACGTCGGTTAGAAACTTTTAAACGATACTTGGTGTTGGGCGAAGAGAGTCATATTTTATTTTTCGCAACTCTTTGTTTTGTAAAAGGGAGTGTGTCTTGAGAATATTACTCCGCTATCATAAAAAGGAAGATAGGTCAGGTAGGTAAGAGGTGAAATTACGAAGTACATCAGGAGTTTACGCGTTTAACTTATGGGAATATAGTGCAGAAACATGCAAAGGAAGGAGGATATGAGGCAATATTTTGTCGGTGTTATTGAGACTGCAAAATTTATCAGATCTAAGAGGACATAAAGGAAATAGAATAGTGTCACAATGTTGTGTCTATTAATGAAGTATACACATTCCCTGACCGTCTTTCTTTTTGTGCTGGAAACATTCGGTAAACTGCAATTCGATATTTTTGTGCGAATAAATCTTATGCTTATTCTAATTGTAACTTAAATTTCTCATAAAGGCAAATAAAACTGCTCGAATTAATTACCCAGGTAATATAGTATATAGCAAAAATTGCGAATGGAAAAGTTGAATTTAGCACGATAAATGTTAATTCTTGTAACTTTTTATAAAAAATAATGCGTTTGAGAGTTGTGTAGTAGTTGTGTAGAGTACCCGAGTACCCGGCTAATTTTATTCGAGTACTCGGTTATTATTGGGAAAATTAAAATTACAAATTCACAAATATTGTAGACAGATTACAGTTACAATTATAATTATTCAAGTAAATTCTTTTAAAAATTTAAATAAATTACTTTAAAGCCCTGCGTTAGAGGTAAAATACCTGTAAATAAAGCCACTACGGTTTTCACCTTCGCGTCAC
This sequence comes from Tanypteryx hageni, assembly GCA_028673005.1. Classification (NCBI taxonomy): domain Eukaryota; kingdom Metazoa; phylum Arthropoda; class Insecta; order Odonata; family Petaluridae; genus Tanypteryx; species Tanypteryx hageni. Next base: position 66,751,980 of record CM054120.1, on the reverse strand, counting down.
AGGATGTGAGCTTTACATTCGATTCAAATCCAACTTCCTTGTATAATCAGACCGTTTAGTTACATTGTCACAGGTTAGTAATTTTAAATAAGTATATATGTATTGTAAACTCAAACAATTCAGCTTTATACTGGATGTTAATCCTTCCTGAAAATAGGAAAAAATTAATGTGCATTTGTTATTTCTATTAAAAGTTTTAGCTTACCAGCCAATACATTTGGCGGTTGTAGATATATTTTACAGAAAGAAAACAGCTGTTGATCTTAAGGAACAAATTGAATTTTCTGATGACGAGGATGAAGACGAGCAAAATTGGAGTGATAACGAAACTGATGATGAAAGTTTAAATGAAACTGACGATGAAATACCTGCATTTCGTTCGGATTACAAGGATGCATTAGATGAGATGAGAAGAATTATTAAGTTTTTTAGTAAATCATTCGTTCGTACGGAAATATTACTTAGGTATGTCAGAGAGAAGGAAGAAAAACCACTTCGATTGATTTCAGAAGTCAAAACTCGTTGAATTAGTCTAGTGGCAGAAATAGTTCGATTTTTGAAACTTATTGACTCGATAAATCTTGCTTAGAAAGAGATGGGATGTTTACTTTATAGTGAAGATCACATTACCTTCTTACAGGAAATCATAATTGTGCTAGAAACAGACTTGAGGTATTTGAATTGAGCAAACAAAGCTCGAATTTGCTGACAGCTGAGGCTACTTTGATCTAGGTATTTCAAGAATTAAAATAAATCAAAATTGCTCTGGCTCGGGAATTCCGAAAGTTATTTAACACTAGAATTGATCAACAAAAAAACACGGATTTGATATCACTATTGTTGTTTTTGCCTAATGAAGTGTATTCAAATGCCACTTACTCCACAAAATCTGGAATCAAGAGCATCGCCACAGGTCTCATTAATCGGCTTTATCCAAGCGATATTCAGGATTCAGAAAGTTCTGACGACGCCGACGACCATGAAGAAGTACAGAATGAGTACTTGAAATTGCAGAAAAGCATTGCATCACTCATCACGCCAAAGGCAAAAGAATCTCAACAGTTAAGTATAGATAAAAAGTTAAAACTATTTGAAGCAAATAGTGTAAAACGTACAGACAGACTGGAGAAATTGTATCAAGCGTTGCTAACTGTTAAGCCGATTTCCACTGCTCCTGAGCGTGTTTTTTCTGTAGCTAGTTTAAAACTTGTATACTATATATTATTTATATATTTAGTCAGCATCGTCAGAATTATAATCTTTCGGATAACAAGTCATAATAACGCATGGAATTATAAGTATTGTTGCATTTTGAGTTTTTATGCGTAAATGTTTAAGTAATAAAGACATTTACGTTCAAAATTTAACTTTAATAATATTTAATTATATATCCTTTATTGATATAACACCACAGTAAAATTTTTTGTGCCTAAAAGTTAAATTTTAAAAGTCCTGGTTTTGTCAGGATTTTTGTGTTCTGTTGTCCGGGAAGTAATATTAAAAATTTATACGTTTCGTCTCACTACACTCTTTGCCCCGAAACTAACTCTGTGTGCTTGGAAATTCACTGCCAGGACTTGATGATCATCACTTTTTCATCAGGATTGTCTTAACCCTTGAGCACTCGCGTATGGGTAAAAAATACCCAAAGCATTTTCAAATGTTAATAGTGCTTTGCAATGTATCGCTACTAACTTCATTCGCCTAGGAGCTGAGTTTTGGACCATACTTGTTATGTCCCTCTATATTTCAGTCGTGCGTAGTCATTCAGTATGGTAAGACGCAACTTGTTTTGGCATATTTACAAAACGCTGGCCGTAACATAACACTGTATAATTGGTTCACAAGTTATCCACTTTGTCAGTATTTGCTTGAAAGGAATACAACATTGGCTGGTACAGTTAAAAAACAAAGGAAATTCCACCTTATTTTATAAATCTAAAAAATCGTCCAATCAATTCAACGTATAATCTTTTTGAAGTAATTAATAAAAATTTCTAGTCCTAGTTATTTTTTTATTTTGTTTTTTATTATTTATCTCAAGTATTATTCAATATCTGACCTATATATGTTATGTCCTTCTAGTATATATACCTTTAGTCCTCTTTATAAGGGCCGAAGTTATGCCGGGTACTTTTTACCGAACGCGAGCGAATACGTTTCTAACATTGACGCGAGTACTCAAGGGTTAAACACTCGTCTAGTAGTTTTCTCTACTGCCGTAGTTTAGCGTATATTTTATTAGTAAATTTTTGGGATATATGGCTTAGATAATATTATTTGTGACATCAGACTGTACGATTGGATGGATTTTAATCAAAATCCTTTTGAATAAATCGAATTTTGTTTCAAAATATGAAGTACCCTTAATTGTCGCGCAATATCGTTCATCTCTTCAGAGTGTCTATTATGAATGATATTATCCACAAATATGAGATATCGTTCGATTTAGTATAACCGTCTAGGCTTTAGAAAGTTTTTGAGTGGATCGCGGCGGAGGCGTGACGTCATAAGGCTTAGGTAAGTTAGCTAAGCGTATATTGTAATGTCACTGGACGTCATATAGTGACTTTTTAAGACATATGGCTTACGCATTATTATTTTTAGCATCAGGTTCTACAATTGGATTGAATTTAATAAAATTCCTTTGAGCACTTTTTGAGTAAATCAAATTTTTCTAAAAATCGCCAAGAATAAACTACCATTTACTTTTGTGCAATATCATCTTTATCATAAAATAGTCTGCAAAAGATGATATATTGCATAAATACGAGATGTCATTCGATTTAATATACGCGTTTGGGCCCTAGAACCGCAAACAGACCGACAGACAGACGTGCATGGCGAAAACCACTTTTATTGACTCATGGACACCTAAAGCGTTTATTTCCATCAAAATCTCGAAGTCGAATTTTTTCACGATTACTATACTTTCTCTGTATACCTACGTATATGAGAAAGTAAAAAGTCTGAATTTTAGTTTATCACCCTTGGCAGTGTATCATAGCATAATTTTGCATTTTTATGCAGATATTAAGAAGATATAATTGGAATTTTGGCGAGAAATTCCAATCTGAAATAAGAAAATGGCCTCCCAAATTTCACTTTAGTAATGTTTTCAACATAACCAGCTTATTTCTTAAAGAAACATGTCCAATCAACTTTATTCGAATATTCTATTTACAACGAATGAGACTAAGTTAAAGATTGCGTCTATTTAGCAGCACTTTGACTCAATATTAGACTGGGCCAGTGGCAGTAATCAATTATAATTGATTTAAGCTAATAAAATATGTGCAACTTCCTTAAAATTTGTATCTATAATGAATAAGAGTAGCTTAGCTTTTTGGATAGTGTGGATATCTTCTTACATTCTTCGCCCGAACGTTTTTATAAGATTGAACGTTGGAGAACAAGAATCGTTAGAATAGTAAGGGCTAGAAAAAAGGTTTAAATCATTATTATTAGTTACATACGTTTATTACTAATAATCAATCATCCTTAGAAAGTGATAATTTGACCTATATTTTTCAAGAACCGTTCTATGCCATAAGATAAATTTAATCAATTCAGGTATAGAGGATTCGCAGCAGAGTGACACCCGGAAACAGGTCGTGTAGTTTTGCTGAGAAAGAAACAGGGAACTAAAACATCCTTCATCAATCATTTTTAATGACATACAAAGTGCTTCAAGTAGTCCACTTAGTGTCCGCTTTGAAAATTTTCTCTCGTTTCCTTTGAGCTAATCTCGAGGTGATGCTAATCCTGAAACTCCACAGGTATATAAAAATGCTACAACCACTGGTTTTAATTTTTTGATCTGTTGTCATGATAGAGCGTAGTATTAAGACATTTGGTATCCAATTAATATTGAGGGATGATTTCAAAGATGCGCCAATAACTTCTGACCTATCTGTTAAAAAACACATCAAATTTCTTTGGATTCGTAAATGCCTTATGTCGCTTCAAGGGTGCATATTTGATTCAATTTCCTCCAGTCTTAGGTATGCATTTATATTAATGTAAAATTTTAAGAAGCTCATGATGAAAGGCGTACTTCTATATTTTTATTTATTCTTGCGGTATTTTAAATGTACAAGTAGGCGAAATTAATGAAAAAATGCGGGAGCTATTACTAAGAATCAACGATAGATTGATTAATACCATTGAATGCAATTGTAATTGTTTTTTGGATATTGTAGATACCTTCATCATCATTTGGGCGTATAGGCAAATCTACGACTGAATATTTTAATTTAGAACTGCATTATTATATAGGGAAATAGTTATTTTATGTGTAATACTAGGTGAAAATAAAAATATTTTTGTGTGCAATTAAAATTAACTTGTCAGCTTCATCCTTCATATAACGCATTAATGGCATTAAAAAACGTTCCAATACTCAAATAATTTTATGAGGTGTCAGATAATACGATAGAAAAATGAATTTACGTAGTTTGCGTTTCCAGTAATAGCAGAAATTTCTATCTTATTGTGAAAATATCATATGGAGGAAATTATTGACCATTATTGCAAACATGGCACAATAGATTTAAAAAACACGATATAAAACTTAAATTACCTCACGTTATTATAATAACATGGAATGTAATATCAATTAAATGGTCTACGCTTCAACGCCCTTAAGTCAACATAATTAAACCAAGGAGAGGAATGTAATTACATGCGTTACGGGGTGTAAAAATATATTAAAAATTTGTTGGATAAACCTTTCGCATATAACGATAACGCATCTGCAAACACTATTGCCGTCTACACAAGCATAAACAGTAATAAAAACGGTTTTTAATTTTTATGCATTGACAAAGAGGATTTTAGTCGGCAAATATACGAATCGTTTTTTACATTTCATACTTCACCTCCCGCTCTCCTATCCATGCAGCGCTTGCAGAGCTCTAACATTTGTTGTTCCTAACGCTACGAATTTATTTCTGGGACTTTGCCTACAAGGGCCGACTAAAACCTACGTCTAAAAACGATAACCGAAGCGTTAGCAGGAGTAGGGGGGGGGGGGGTTAGGATCGAGAGTCTCGAGTTCTTCCGCAGGAAGGCATAAAGATAAAAAATAACGAAGCTTAATTAGAGACCCAATAACCAAATTGCTCGCGCAGGAGATAAAAATGCCTCTATATCTATAATAATAATTGAATTTCCGGTTTCTTGTTGGAAGAGCGGAGGGATGATACCTCTCCTCCCTCTCCATCCACTACCATCAACCAGCCGCCCTCCTATCCTCGTCATTCTCTCATCCGGATAACAGGGCATCTCCCTCCCTCCTCCTCCCACTCACCCGCTCCCAAACCCTCACCCCACTCCACCCCACCCTCATTTACCTTCCCGCGCTTCCTGCTCCTGGGAATTAAATTGAAATCGCATTAAATGCACCCAGCCGTGTCATAGCGGAGTCTCAGCGTATAGGAGGACGGCATAGTCTAGCGGCGGTGCTAGTACTGTCTGGCGGACTGGTTTTGGGGGAAGGGTAGTGGATTGATTCGGTGATGCAGACGAAAACAGAGTTTCACGCACCATCCAGCTCGACGGTTTCACTCAGGGTTCCTCCCGCCCTGTCTCGATCCCTCCTCGCAGCCTCTTCCCCCGCTCTCCGCGCTATTTTTTCATAGGCCACAAACTATTCAAACGTAGTGCGCAATCTCCGAGCCGTCGAAATCTATTTTGCAGACGATAATGGCTTTTATGTTTTCTTCTTATAAAGTAATTTGCTCGTTCGCATTATATCTCAGGCGTACAATTTTGGAGCCATGAAAAAACCTGAAGACGATGAAATTAAAATTATACGGCTGATGAGAAACGAGTCCCAAATATAATTACTCGCATTTAGGATCTGTATCCTAAGTGCATTTTAAAAAGAGGTTTTTATCATTAGGGTAATGATTTAATGTTCTGTATTTTGATTAATTGCGAAAGCAAATATATCAGCAACTTCTATGGAAATTTAGCATAAAATTAAATTTGAGATAAAGATAAAAGTGCGAAATGGAGATTTTTTAGGTCGTGTTATTTGTAGGAATTATTGGGCATAATTTGAAAACTAAAATGACCAGTGAGCAAGATTTTAAATATGGGTAAAGTTAACGATAGTCTTGATGGAGGAAGGAAATCTTATTATGCTTAGCGAATTATCGATACAAGGAAAATATACACGAACGATTAATCAATTTTAAAATGACATAATAAAGATAAATAATACTCATTAAAATTGACATATGAACGACATCGAACAAAATAATTTTTAGAGTTGGTATTTATGCCGATTATTTAAAATATGTTGGCTAACCTATTCTCAGTACAAAATTATTAGGAAAAGTTTGTAGCGCGACTCGCTTTGACTCACGATAACTTTTGCAATTAAACTTAAAGTACCTAATTTTAGAGAAATAGATTTTGTTGTGCCCAATGTACAGCAGATGCTATTTCGAAAATATTGCTTTCTTTGCAAGTTTGGCTGAAGGCGCGGAGAATTAAATAATACTTATACTATTAGCAACACATGAAGTTATACAGCTACCCAGTACCGTATTTGCCCGATTATAAGGTGATGTTTTTTCTTAAATGTAAGCCAAATATTCATACTTGCCTTATAATCGCGACCAAAGATATCTTCTATTCCTCCTCTCCCTCTCACCCACACTGAAATTCAATCCTTGACGTTCAATAGTCTATTTCACTCTTAGAAGACAGTATTACGGTTATGGCACGCGCAGCTGCCAAATTTTGCCTGTACTAGAGCCAGCGAGTTTTCGTCCCATATTAAACGCCATAAGAAATAAAACTAACGATTTAATTTAGATCACTGGAAGCCAATAAATATACATGTTTTATAGTAATTATTCGTTAATATTATTGCATATTTACACTGGGAATTAAGTGTCAATCATTCTGAAATAAAAATTTAGTATCAATACCCAGAAATCTTTTGTTCTTTCGGGTGGCTTCTGAAATCGGGAGTCGCCTTATATTCGAGATCGCCCTATAATCGGGAAAATACGGTAAATGCCGTTCCAAACGAGTAAGAGAGAAATCTCAAAGAATCTTTGAAACGAAAATATATAAATTAATTGAAATCATGAATTAGCCTTATATTTCCGCGCTGTTGGTATGATACACTTTCCATTGTGTTTGAACGAATCTATTTATCTCACCAAGACCACCCATTTGTAATTATATCTTAGAGAAAACCTTGGCACAGTGTATTTATTGGCTCAGAAAATAAGTGATAATTTCGTCTACTAAGAAGAACATTTCCGAACCTTTCCTTTTGGATTTCACTTTTATTCATCTGATAATTTATTTTTGGCCATTTCACATCATAAAAAATCAATTGTAAACGGATTAGTCGATTTTTCTTCACACTCAAAAAGAATGCATATAATGACTATTTGAAAGTAAACAGAAAATTTTTCATCGCTATTAATTACGACATAAGGTTAGGAAATCCAAGTAATATATTTGTACAATGCGAAGATTGCCGTGACTTAGTCCAATAATGCGACGACACTCGTGTTAAAATCTCGGAACAGGAATTGATTTCTTTGCGTGTGACGTATTTAATTGTTGCTCATCAGACTCGTGTAAACATATCCTCCATTCCTAGGCTGTCACAAAATAGAAGCCCCGAAAAACGAACAAATTAATCTCTCGCCTGCTCACTTGGTTCTCTCCCATGGAGGCGAAGAATTAAATGGTCAGAATTAGCATCGTGACCCCATAATGAATTCGGAAAATGGCCATCATAGGGTGTAATTTGAAAAATACTTACAAAAGCCCCCGAATGTTATATCGTTGGGTTATCAAAGTAGTCTGACACACGGGACAACAGTGGGTGATGGGCGCTGAAGCTGAACTAAGCTCCTCATCCTGTCCTTTCTTCATCCTTTTCTTCCTCGTTCTCCCTATCTATGTATGAATTTCCCCTCCCACGCAAATTATCCGCTTGTAAGCATCGCCATGCATTCGTTGCATTAAATTTATTCCGCCCTTATATATAAGCCCATTGTTTTTCTGGGGCATTTTTCCCGTGCTCAATTTCGAAAACTATCCACTGATTATAGCGTGTATCCCATTAAAAGTCTCCAATTAAAGAAAATGTTGGCAGGGTTTTGGACGAATGGAATTCCTTCTTTGTCTTAAGGGATTGTTTTAAGAGGAATTTTTTACTCTCCAGAACCATATATCGACGCTGAAATAGATTGAAAATAATCGATATTTTTGGCGTTATGAGGCGCGAGATGGTCTTTGACAACGTAATGCCTTCTACTTTATTTATGCGATTACAGTTTTTCGCCATTATGGGAAGAATCTAGAAAATTTGTTTCTATCCTTTAAGTAGCTGATGCTAAAATCTATATCTTTCCTATTTTACGATTTAGTATGCTTAAAGACCTTTCGATTTTGAAATATGTCGATACAATTATCGATTTTTTTAAAATTTCGAAAGCGGTTATTTATTTTACGAAAACTTTGTTATTCCCTCATCCGAAACGTTATTTCGCAATGCCTTGTCAGTTTTCAGCATTAAATCGCGGAGTAACCACTGCCAGAGCAATTATCAATAAGTAAATCTCCTTCCGCCGTTTCATCGCTTCTGTCCGCCTTGAACGTTCGTTTGTAAGCAATTAAGCTTCTTAAAGGATTATGCAGCCCATGAATTTCTTTGATTCATGAGGATGCCAAAATGTTTAAGCTTAAGAGCAGGAGCAAATAGTTGTGCGATAAGGTGGATCGAAAAACACGTTAGCGATGATGTATTTATGCACATCGTTTTGTTTAAGCGCAGCGAAAATAACATTTTAGAAAGATTTATTTCAAAATGTATAACATTTACTATTTATTACCACCAATAACGATCAATAGCGAAGGCATTGTTGTCATGAAAATTAGAACAATTTCGTTAGTAAATCACTAAAATGATGTATTCAGTCCTGCAAATTGTGCTGTTGGATGACACTTAAAACAGTAATGAAATATAAAAAACTCATGATGCATTAAATGGTATTCTTAAATTTAGATACTGTCGAATCTCTGTTATTTGAACTGAAATAGAAGACAAAAAAGTTTTAGCTAATGTATTCTAACAATAATTAAGTGCAGGAATAATGAAAGGAGCGTACAATTCTCGAGTAATCGAAAATACGAAATATTGAGGCTCCGTTTAAATGTTCAACTGTACATTGTAAATAAAAACGATGCGAGTCAGCAAAGTACATATACTTATTATAAAGTTTCTCTTTGGACTATATCATCACAGAGTTACGTATTAGCATCTTATTCGTAAATGCAACCAAAATTATGTTGATTCTTACGGTCTTTGTGATTACTAGAATATTTTCCAAAAATATTTGCTCAAAATATTACTATAAGATCTGAGTAATGCACATTTTAAAGGTCTTTTAAGGTACAAATCACATTTGAATGCATTGTTGGCGCATTCGAGCCCGTCGAATAGATAAGCGCGTTATCGTTTGCATCCGTTAATTGAACGATTGAAGCAAATTAATTGTGTGGAGTAGTTTCGTTTACGGTGTTGTGACTCTATCTACATATTAATAGCCGTACTTTGGGAGCAAGCTTAGGGCCCTCTGGTAGCAGGGAAGGCCAATCGTTAAGAAATCAAAAATATATTTTTTAAACTATGGTGTAAAATTAAGGAATACTTGTAAAACTCTTTGAACTCAATTATTATTTTCACTTATGTAATGAAACTGAAGTAGTAGATTGTTCCTTTCTTTTCAGAAGGAAGTTACGTATTATAACAAGAAATCTGCCATCCCTCAAAGCTAAAGGTTTCTACCACCAACTTTGTCGTCAAAATAGGATTTGAAAGTTTTGAATTTTCAAAAATCTTACCCTCTGGCAGAAAACTAGGATTCCTGGGATTTAAATTCCGTGGAAATAAATTTTCAAAGTTTCTCCATCAACGAAATAATTTTTAGAAAATATTAAAAACGAAAAACGCTGAACACAGTCAGACAGAGAGAGAGAGAGAGACAGAAAAATAGAAGAACAACTGCAGAATTGATATAAAATAGCTTTTGTATTTTTTAGGAAACGTGCTTAAATCCCTGTTTCTCGGTTTTGCAGCTCCAAGTGGTATATTAACGGTTGTCGATGCGTAGTTTAATAAAAGCGGTAGAACGTTATTACATATTATATGCTTAGTATTTGTCTATGTAAATGCGATCCGGTATGCTTCCTCATTTCTTTATTTTTTACATGGCCCATGGTCATTTTTGGGCTATCATTGGAGAAATTTGAAAACGTAGGAAATGGATTTTTAGTTGTATTTTGGAACCTTTCAGAGGACAATACGATGTGCAATTTTTTACATTCATGAGGCTGATGTTGTTATTGTTCTTTGTGAAAAATATTTCATTACAAAGTCTAGCACTTCTCGAATTTTTATGAGCCATCAAGTTTTCTGGAGAATCTTAAAACAAGACGACCCGCTGGTAACCATTTATTATGTTATAGATTCGCGTATTACCTCTATTCGTGCATAATTCAGAATGGTGTTGAAACAAATACCCGTAGCCATGTTAAATCTATTTATGCACAGTTGTTCGTATTAAGTATTTATAAACTTTGCTGAATCTGTTGAACAAAAATATTTTTTCTACTTTACGAGTATACTTTAAAAATAAGTGTGTTGTTTCTTTCGCGCACTATCCATTCAGAATTTTTCCGACACGAATTTGGTATTCCATGAATCGCGGTTCTACAATATTTTCCTTAATTTGTCATTTTCTCTATTTTCAAATCCTTCATTTTTTTCCTCCAGCAACATGGCATTTTTTACGAGATTTCACTCCATTCAAGATTTTCCCTAATTTTCCGATATATCATCTAGAGTTTATTTTACAAATTTTTCGGGGAGTTTAATATAACTGTTGTTGCATTATTTACTAATTAATTCTTTCTCTAATCTTTAGCTGCAGCATTTGTTTCATCACATATTCAAGATTCAAATATACTGGAGCAAAATGTTCTTTTGTAATAATTATTATGTCTTTTAAATGACAGAAGTTTGTTCGGTAAAAGTACTACTCCAAAAAAATTATAATTTCTCCACTATACTCCTTCCAAAATCCGTTGGAGAAATATCAAATAAACTACTCTAAACGATGAATAACGACTCTAGATGTTCTGATGAATTATCCAACGGATTGGAGGCCGGTATGAAGTAACGTTCACTTAATACACCAAAGATTGCTTAGATCAAACAGGGGCTCAATCAATTTTCCGAGGTATGGTTTACATGTCTCAAACTTCCCTTCTTCAATCAGCAATTCCCAAAACCCCCAACCACCCAACTGCCCCAACTCCACCCCCTCCCCAACCTCACCCATACTCCCAAACTACACTCATGCCAGACTTTTCTCATTCATTCTTCTGCCTTTGTGTAACGTCCCACCCCACCCAAATTCCCCTTTCCCTCCCAAACCAACGGAGGCTCCTCTAATCTTCCTCTCAGCCCACTCATTTCTTCATCAAGGCATATCTTTTTGAGGCCTTCCATAAACGCGCACTCTTCCTGCATTCATTGTCTCTTTAAATTCCTCTTCTCATTCTTTCCTTCCTCTATTTCTCCTCCACCCACCCCCACCTCCCATTCCCCACCCATCCTCGTAAGCAGCTCGTTGCCGTCCTCCATCTTCTCTTCTCATTCTCTCTGCCATCCCTCCACCTCCTCCTTCACAAAATACTCCCAACTCTTCCTCACCCCTTCTTAAAGTCCCACCCTTTTCCTTATTGATCCCTTCCAAGAGTAATTTCCTACCTCTCCTTTTTAACAACTCCCTTTTTCCTCCTCTTTCCTTTCTCCCCCGCACCCCATCTCTCTCTCTCTCCCCCTTCTGAAAACTATTATTCCCCTCACCTCTTCGCATGTGATTGCGTCTCGCCCCCTCCCAACTTTTCTTCCTCATTCTTATTCGTCTTCTTCCTCCCTCTCTCTTTCTTTTTCTTTGCTTGTGTGAAGGCGCCTGCTTTTTTATGGTCTGCAGCGTCCCCGAGATTAACGTATGATGAATGCGAGCTAGATCGTGTACAACGTTCTGCGGAGCTTTAAAAGTTAAGATTTATCCAGACGCGGTGGATGGATTCCGCAAAAAAAACTATTTTAGCGTCGCGAATTCCTCCTTTTTAGTCATGAAATTTTTCGCCGCCCCTCAGGTCTGGGTCGAATAAAAAACAGGGCGTTATTTATTTCTCAATTGAAATAAAATGTTCGCGATTTTAGACTTATAAATAACGAAACTTGAATTTGTGTTGTTGTGGCAAGAAGAGATACCAGAAATCACGAGTTGAGTAAGAGACAGGTTTTAAAGATTAATTAATTGTGCAACTAGGGCCCGTGACTACAACTCGAAAATTGATTATATTGTCTTTAGATTTTGAATAGTATGAAAAAATAAACATTTGTTATAGGAGATGGGTCAGCGCAATCGATTCTTCAGTTTTAAATTCACATACCGACAACTTCATAAGTTTTTCATTTATTGAGTACATAATTTTCATATTGTACGATCAGTTGTTGTTTCGCTAGATAAACTATTTAATATATAATTAAAATTTTGACATAAATAGGGATAGAAAGTTTCGGAAAAATATCGAATAAAAGATTTCTTTCAAGACTGGGAAGTTAATGCTTCTGTAAACACAACTAAATATAATATGGACGACACATAGATATTATTTTTTAGTTAAATAAATCATATTAAGACTTCCAAATAATTTAAATGCTTATGTTCCAACAGTAACTCGTTTTCGATTATAACGTACAACCTTTGTTGTCAAATATAATTGCATTCAATTGATAAGTGGGTTTTAACGTGGCAATATGTAATGACATATTTGTAATAACTGATATTGGAAATAATTAATGGTTTCAGGCGCCACTTGGTGGAAATTCTTCATATTGTAGAAATCAAGAGACTTATTTGGTAATTCCACTTAAGCTTTTATTATTATATACGACCCAGGTTTCGTTGCAATGCAACATCATCAGGTTCACCTGATGATGTTGCATTGCTACGAAACCTAGGTAGTATATAATAAAGTTTATGTGGAATTACCATTTAAGTCTCTTCATTTCTATAATTTCTATGATATTGGAAATATTTAAGATATCAATAATGATTACTTTATTAAGCTCCATTTTTGCACCTATTCGTGTAACAGTCTTCAATTTCCTTTATTTTTCTTATGGATATTTATTTCTTATACCACATAGTCAAATTTGCAGCATTTTAAATTTTTTTTAAGGATATTCATTCATTATATTACCCAATAAAGCTTACAGTTATTGCTATCAGGAGTTTCGAATGACTCACAATTATACGATACAAATCCAGTTGTAAAAGTTCTTTCGTCACGCTATGCCAGTTTTATTTTGAATTAGTTCAGCAAATTATACCTGGTCTCAGGTATGTTTGAAGAATACCTAGAAAATATCGTCCTTAATTAAATTAAAATTTATTTACTGAGTTTTATTTTTCCTCTAAAGACTCGTTACTCAATTCTTCCTCTTGGCACATTGATTTCTTGATTTGTTATATTTTCTAATAATTTCAAATTAAAATATACATTCTAATATTGACAAAATTGAATTTATCCTAATTGTATGAGTTCAGGAAAAATAATTTTACTATGTTGAGGAAATAATACATAATACGGATATTCGGAGAATCAGATAAATTGATTGCCACAACTTTGGGGAAAACAGAAATCCTATTGAACATTGAGATTCTATCGAATGCTTTTAGATTCATTTTGCCATAATTTTTTTCTTTTCATCTTTTGAAAGAGACTTAGGAAGAATGCCTTTTATTTTTTATTTTTCATGACCATTATAAATTTCTAATATTTTCTGGAAGGATTTCTTATATTCCATGAAGTCGAACGGTTTACATGTATGTATGTTAGGGTGAGTCGAAAATGGTGGTTTTTAATTTTTTTTGGATGTATTGTCGGGCCCATCGCGCAAAAGTTGCGTTTGGTGCTCATAGGTGGCCTGCAAAATTCGGTTTATTCGGACATCATTTAGGTGTCCCCCAGGGGCGGTTTATAAATTATGTCTATTTTCGCCATTTTTCCCGGTTGTGGCGTAATATCTCCATTTTAAGATGAAATAAAGTAACCGTAAACACAAAAATCGATGCGCAAGAAAACATGTTATGTGATCAATTTCGATCAAGACCAATTTTAGCCCCCATTTGAGCAAAAATCGCATTTTCAAAGGGAATTCCGGTTTGGGTGAAATATGCGATTACGGATTTGCGACAAAAAGCGATCACGCAGTCTATAATTTGATTAGATAAGCGTAAGATTTCGGTATGCAGCTCTTTGCTTGTTTCGATCATCGCCGAAGTAACCCAGAACTCACCACGGGGAGGTGGCTGCGTGTCGAGTTTCGTCCGTGCCCGCCCAACCTCACTATCTTTAGGACAGATATTTACTTTTGTGGGAATTTCGGTATCTCCTTCCGTGATTGCAGTCGAGATCGAATTATTCCACCCCGCTTCTTAGGCCCCAAAACGCCGGCGGATGCTTCAGTCACAAGCCTTACGAATCTCTCCACGGTCTGTGTGTGGCATGGAATTTTCAAAATGTCCATCTGTCAACGACTTTTGCAGTGTATCTGTCGGAATTTCCTTGATTAGGGAAAGTTCCTTAACTTCGCCCGTTTCCCAGTTGATCCGCTGGCTATAACTTGCTGTCGAAGTTGAGATAAGGGATTTTGAATTCCCGAATTACATCGCCTGTAAATTCTTCTCTGGCTTTAAGGCTTCATTTCATTGCGAATTCTCTGATTTGATGACGGTCATCCTTTAACATGGAGAGGATTACGCCGTCTGGATGCCCGAAATATCTTCCACAGGTGCCTCGTACTTTCTTCCCCTATGGGGCGCTGTTTGATTTCAAACCAAGTAAATTTTAGCGACAAATTTGGCTAGCGTCTTGAAGTTTGTTGACGGTTTCTCACAGAATACGTAGAGACGAAGGATCCTGTTCGGCGGCTGTCAACCATCTTGACTGCGCAAGACGTCCAGGGTTTTTGCTTGCGAGTGAAGGGTAGAATTCACCGCTCGCTTCAGCTAGACATATTTGTAGCAGATATTGCTGATCAGTGTTTACTTCCTTTGGGTCGATCTGAGGTAGCTTACATTATCTTTTTGAATTTTTCAATGGAAGATTTTCACAGCCGTCGAACTACTTTCCAATTGGACCAGAAAAACTGTTGGGCCCTGTTGTTGGTACATCCAACTGCAAGATAAGGTGGCGCAGAGGCAGCTCATTCGCATGAGGTTGACAAACGCACCACTGAACAACTCTGCCTATATGCTTCTCAATCCAAATTATTACGCCCTTTTGGTGGCCAGTATTGATATTTGTTCCGCCGCAACCTATAGGCAAAATATCGTCAGTAGATGTTGTTTTGGCTCAAGTACTGCATCATTCTTGATTTAATAGCCTGGCCTGAGGCGAATTCAGGTGTCATGCGACCGATGTGTGTAGATTCAGGTTCTTGTACCATAACTACGTGTACCTCAATAATAGATCTCCTGTGCACAATTTTCCCCGACGCTCTACTTGCAGCGTTGTATCTTTTCGTCCATCAAAGTATAGAGCTTGTAACTTTCCAATTTTCGCAATCTGTTTCACGCTAACAACCCCCCGATTATATATCCTTTTTCGCCGCAGTTTTCCTTTGTCCACAATATTTAAGAGATCTTCAGTCACATGCTCCATATCTTTCAGTAGAGTGGCGACAGGGCCGGGCCGAGCTAAGGGCGAGCCGGGCGGCTGCCCGGGACGCCAAAGTTTTGGGGGCGCTATCCCGATCATTTATCTATGCATTTCTTGCAAGTGAATAAATATTGGATACCAATTTATATTGACTAGCAGGCTAGTATCTTGATGGCAATTCTTTTAATTTTTCATTATCAATAATTTTTACAGAGCGATAAATAAATTAACATGTACTCAAGAAACATTAACGGGCGGGGGTGCTGAGTATTTTCTCGCCCGTGGCGCCAAAATTCCTCAGGTTGGCCCTAACTGGCGAGAATGGCAGCGGCCCTATCCGAGACGCCAGTCCTATCGCAGGCTCCTGCAAATGTCGGCAGGCTAGAATGCTCGCCAAAAGCCCTGCTATTTATTAGCGCAAATTAATCAATAGCTTTTGACTCTTAAGTGCTTTTTGGTTCACGCCCCTGCCACTCGTTACTGTGGTGCTCTTGCTAGCGCAGAGAGCCTGTTATGGGTGTTAGTTCCGTATTGTTTGGTCGCTGGCAGGACTGGACAAGGCTAATGTGTTTCTTCTTCTCACTGGTCTTGCCTCCACCAGGTTTTTGCGGAGTATAGTCCTCTGGGACTAGTCTCCGCCTTTTTTCTTGGCCCTGAAAAGGGCCCAGATTTCAGTCCATCGAGGGGATAGCAAAATTTCCTCCATGGCAGGTGACCCGAGAGGGTCTGTTGTGTTGGTTGCCATTAATGATGGGAATCTCCAGCTCACTTCCTCTCGAACACGGTCGTCGTCGCTCTCAAGCGACTCCTTCGGTCGAGTCACAGCGGCGGAGTACAGGCCGGTGTGACCATAATCCATAACCCTGCTACTTCTGGGGAACTCGCAAGTGCGAATACCACCCTCGCAGCGTCTGGACCTAGCTCGTGCCGACTCGCAGCACTTCCGTGAATTCATCGCGGAAAGGCTGCCGATCGATCCAACACCGCTCAGGACGTGCGCGGAGGCAGACCGTATGGTCGACCTCCTCGCTTCCACCGTCCAGTAGGCCATGGATGCCGCAATCTCGAGGGTGGTCGTGGCTGACGGTATACGTATTGCCCTGCCCCGTGTCGTCGAAGAGAAGATCACGCTGCGTAACAGCGTGCGGCGGCGGTGGCAGCGCCACCGTACGTTAGACCTCAGGAACCAGTTGGACTGCCTCAACAGGGCGGTCCGAGACATGTTGAGAGACGTACGCTCGGACGCGTGGTAACTACATCTTTCCACGCTTTCCCTGGAGGACCAGTCAATCTGGAAAACTTGTAGGAGGCTTTGCGGGACCCCCTGTCCAGGGGGACTCTGTCGCGAGGTCTCCGGAGGAGAAAGCTGGAGGGGGTATTTCGTTCAAACCCGGCCACAGCAGAGTCGTATGCGGTGGAGGAGGACATCGCACGTGTGCTGGGGATGCTGGATCGCGGCCCCTTGCTGGATGTTGCGGAGCTCCCTCATTTCTCGGCGAGCGATAACATTGCAGTGATTCGACGCCTCGACTTGAGGAGGGCTCCCGGGGACGACGACATTCCTAATGTCGTCCTGCGTCAACTCCCCGTCGCGGCAGCAGAATTCCTGACCGCCGTTTACCACGGTTGCGTCAGGATTCCATATTTACCCTCTGCCTGGAAGAGGGCAAAGATCATGTCTCCCGAAGAAGCCAGGGACAGAGGTTGGCCCCGGAGACATCCGGCCATTCCTTTTCCTGGCTGGGTTCGGGAAGGTCTTTAAGCGTCTTATCCAGAAGCCCCTGCAAGTCATCCTCCTGGAGAGGAATCTTCTCCCGGATGAGCAGTTCGACTTCCGAGAGGGTCACTCCACTACCAAGCAATTGGGTAGGGTGACTCACTTCATCACCGACGCCTTAAACAGGCACGACGCGGTCGCAGGGGCTTTCTTCGACATCTCGAAAGCCTTCGACCGCGTGTGGCATCCAGCACTCCTGTTGAAGTGGGTTCCACTCCAGTTCCTAGCTTGGTTTGTTCGACTAATTGAGTCGTACCTACAGGGTAGGACGTTCAGGATGTTCTGGCTCCGGGTAGGATTGGGACTGCGGCGAATCAGCACCGGCGTCCCGCAGGGGTTCGTCCTGGGGCCAGCGCTTTTCAACATATTCACCCAAGACCCCCCTCGGAATTTTGGCTAGAATACAACGCTTGCCCTGTACGCGGACAACACGGCGCTCCTGTCGCGTTCGACGAAGACGTACGCGGCTGTGGAGACCTTGCATAGCGCCGTCGACGATCTGGTCACCTGGCATCGTCGATGGCGTATTTGGGTCAATCCCACAAAAACCAGGGCAGTCATCATCCGTCCTGGAGGTGGAGCGCCGCCTGGAGTCGACATGTCGATGGTTGGGGGAAGGTCCCCTGGAGCCCAGAGGTCACCTACCTGGGAGTAGTGCGGGACCGGAGGCTACTCTGGAAGCCTCAGATTGAGCGTGTGCGCCACAAGGCACTCGGGGCATTGTCGAGACTCCATCCGATTCTGCGCCCGGGTGTTTTGTCGGCCGACACTGAGAGACGCCTTTACCTGAGCTGCATGAGACCCATCATAACTTACGCAGCTCCGGTCTGGTCTGGGGTGCCCAAGACTACCCTCTACAGGCTGCAAGTGGTGAAAAACAATGCACTCCGGCTGATACTCGGTCGTGGTGGATACGACCACCTCAGTCGGGTGCATTTAGACGGAAATGTGGAACCCCTGTACATCGTCCTGCCGAGGATGTCCAAGGAATTCTACTGCAAGGCAGCAGCATCTGTGCACATAGAAGTGCAAGTGTTAGGCGACAACAAGGTTAGGTGGTGGGACCGCTACAAGCGACCCATCGCCAGCCTTTATTCGCAAGACACCCTCCCTAGTAACAAGCGTCCCCGCTTGTAGGTAGGGGTCGATGCCCCTCATGGGCCACTAGAAGTTAACAGAGCTAGATTCACAGAGTCAGTTCCGCATTAGCAGCAATGTTGGAAATGCGACGGGGCCAACTACCCTTCGGTTGGATATATCATATCCTGCCAGACTAGTTCGCATTTGGGAAGTTTTCGTTTTCTGTTTCTTAGTCCCCGCTCCAACTGAACTAAACGAAAGAACTTTTCGAGGGAGAGAATAGCCACAGCAACGCCATCTCTCAGCTGCATACCGAAAGCTTACACTTATCTAATCAAATATAGACTGCGTGATCGCTTTTTTCGCAAATCCGTAATCGTGAATTTCACCAAAACCGGAATTCCTTCTTGAAAAATACGTTATTTGTCCAAATGGGGGCTAAAATGGTTTTAATCGAAATTGATCACATCATGTTTTTCTTTCGCTTGAAGAAAGGAATCGATTAGTATGTATACAGTTAGTATAACTCATCTCACAATGGAAATGTTACGCCAAAACCGTGGAAAACGGTGGAAATAGACATAAAGTTTATATAACGCCCCTGGGGGAGGCTTAAATATTATCCGAATGAAACCAAATTTTGTAGGCTACCTATGAGCACTAAAACGTAATTTTTGCGCGATTGACCCGACACAACATAAAAAAATTATAAACCACCATTTTCGACCCACACTAATGTAGGTGCATAGGCAAAAAAATCATAAATGATTTATATAAGAAATCATTTACGAAAGGTCATGAATATATCCACGACGGTGAAGCGATTTTTTGCCTTCCTCATTTCTCTTTCTTTAATTTCCATCGCTCCTTTTCCAGCGTATGTTACAATCATTCCTCTGGAACAGAAGACCTTGATGATGGATGTCATATATGGTAGTCGTATTTTCTTTTAACTTAATATAGCCTACGGACAAGAGGCGGATGACTTTCAACTTCTCCACATTTTCCTCCCTCTCTCACCCTTCTCAATAATCCCATCTTTATCTCGAATCTAAATCTACCTCGCTATTTGTCTAATGGACTCCAGAATTTTTGCCCCCACCATCCTTTATCACTTTGGATACACTCACCCTCCTTCGCTTCGGTTCTTGTGCACGAAATACCTCTTGCCTTCCGTTGTGGTGCGCAGAAGACCCACGGGGAGTCGCCTTAGGAGTCGGACGTAATAATAAAAAGTGGTAAAAATGAGAGAGAGGAAAAGAGAGCTGCAGAGCCAACTCTTTCTCCGGAGTCGCCCGCTGAGTTATTGTGGGCCCACCCCCTGGCGGCGGGTGGGGGAAGGAGCCGAATCGAAACGGAAACAATGGCCACTACCACTTTGGATTTCGTTTGGCGAGTACGGTTGTTTGGGAGGAGGGAAAGGTGGGGGGAACTGTGGCTACCCCGCAGGTGCCCCCCTCCCTTCTCCACATCCAGCCAGTCGGCGCGAGTGGTGTGGTTCCACGAAAATGACCGCGCTTTGGCACACGGGAAAAGTAAGCGAGGTAGGGGTGATGGAAACGGTACGATTATGCACGCGAAGGGCGTGCGAGTGAAGAAGTGTCGGGAGGAGGCGTGCGAGGAGGAGAGAGGGAGACGGGGTGGGTAGTTTCCTGTAGCTGCGGGGAGTATTTGGCGCTGACTGCCTACCTTATCTTCCACGACCGAAGCGGGGGATTTTCTCTCCTCGTGGGCAATTCGTCAGGGGAGACTAAATTGATCGAGTTAGAACTGTAGATTTTTCTCCCTGGTGCTCGCCTTGGATTCGGGGATAGACGCCACACCTGCGGGTGGAAATAAGGGGCGAAAATGGGAGGAGGAATTGGCTCGATTCATTGCACTCCTGCGCGGACGGATGGGAACGGATGGATCCGAGGAGAATTTCTTTCATAGCTTAGCTTCGCTTGAGTGCGTGAAAGGGTTTTTTCCCCTCAAATTCTCTGCTTCTTCTCCATTTCTTTCTTCTCTCTTTGTTGTAGAATTGTTTGAAATTGCTACTTTGAAAAGGGATTGGTGCTTCGGTCTCAGTGTGATGACCGAGTGGCAGATGCCGAGAGAGGGAGAAACAGGTGAAAGGGTTTTGTTCTGGTAATGTAGGTTCCGTTCGCTAAATAAAATCATGCCGAGATGTTGATTGATTTGCCGCTGCAATGGGAAAATCTTTCGGGTGTGACTGATGATTGTACTGCGTTAACTATTTGCCGCAATAGAAGAAATTTGGTTGTCATACGAAATTAATAAATAGAATTATCTAATTTCCGATAAAATATCGAACTATCAAAGTTTTGATTCAACAGGGAACAATCGAACTCGTCTTGGGGCTGAAAAAAATTCAAGAAGAAGCAATTTAAAAAATGTACTTGCTTTAGGTATCTTTTTAACCTTGATGTGGCTATTGGAGATACCTAAGGCAAGTACATTTTTTAAATTACTTGTTCTTGAATATCATAGTTTTGAGTTTGTTTCTTTCAAAATTGAAAGATTAAATGATAAACTGCGGCAAAAAATATTTCAGATCTGTCATTTGATTATGAACATGAGGCTGACAAATGTTAAAACCAATTGTCGCAGCTTAAGGCAGCTCAATTTGATTTGTTTGAACTGAAGGTCGTCAACATATACTAATAAATAAAGGAATATTAATTTACAGATGCTAACAAAATCACTTATCAATGCCAAAAATAATGTTACTTAATTTTACTTTACTTATTATATAAAATATTTCCAATTATTTAAGTTCATAAATTGATTTGTCTTTATCTAATCAAACTTCATGAATTAGTGAGCTACGTTGGAACTGTAGCAATATCGGCATTTAAATAACTATTTTTAGAAAAATTACTTTTTAGGGATGGTAAAAGTCTATTTCATATTTAATAATTGCTAAAATTGAATATATTTTTCTCATATTAAGTTTATATAGATGCGGTTAGAATATGCCTCAGCAAAATTCATTCCAGGGACAGTACAGATTATTTGGTAGAATAATAAATATGAGCTTCGCAAACGTAAAAGTTGTTGAATTAACCTTGCGTAGTTTTCAATGGAAAATGTATTTCATTTTATTCTGATTTTCTCTTTACGATGTTTATAAAATTCACATAACCATTTTGACTGGCTATAAATACGAAAGTGCGGTATTATTTATTTATTATTATATTTATACGAATATATATATATATATACATATATATATTCTTATATGAGTGAAGAGGAAATTTGTATATATTCAGGAATAAAGCATTCACGTTTTGGTAATTAACAGCAGGCCATTTCACGCTACATACTGCTACTACTGCTAGTTTTCCAGGCATCATCCTTTCATTCCGATTAATATAGGTGTGGTTAGAGTATGCACGCGTTCTTCTAAAATTAATCCCATTAATTTGGAAGTTAAAATTTATTTTATGCTTTTTAAAAAAATTATTATATCTCAAGGACGATACTGTGAATGTACATTTATTTTTTCTTAATTTGAATGCTGGTGATACGAAGGTATTTAGTTTGTGTTGGATTTTAAGAACACGGTTGTCTTAATCGTTCATCGGGATAACAAAGAAAGTTTTTTTATTTTGAGATTTAGGCCAAGGAATTTATTTCAGCTGAAACTATTCACATTTTTAACGGATATTATCAGTAAAATATATTAATGGGTTATATGTGCTTCAAAGTAGAGAATTGTCCTTATGCTAAGACGAAAAAGCTCATTGAGTCATTTTCTTAAGGACTTTTTTAATAACTGCAAGCGAAGATAGCGAGTACCTCCACGGGTTTTGCTCGGATTTTCTTCAAATATTTGCTTAAGACGATAATATAATCGATCTGAAGCCAAATTATATCATCCATAGATGTCTTTCGAAGTCCACGAGATAAGAAATATTCAGTCGGTTACCCATATGCATTCTTCGATTTACAAATTAAAAGATTCATTTCCTAATTTCCTTTTGCTGTTTGCGAAACACTTTCGATCCAGTAGAGAATGGGTACCATTTAATCAGAGTTAACGTTTTCCGCACTTATGTGCATTGGAAAATTACCTCAATTAAAAATATTTCATTCTCGAAAATTGTCTCTCATCCACTGCGCTAATATTCACTAAGCCTGAAATACATCCCTTTATTTGAAATCCTAGCGCTCTTTTGATAAATATTTCTCGGCGGAGTGGAAATACTTCTTCGCGCTATCCTTCGAGTTGCCGTAAATCACTCGGCGTTGGGGATTGTTTGAGCAGATTCGGGATGACAAAATTTTATGAGCCTCTCCGAGGAATCTCGAGTGTGACAGCAGAAATTGGTGGAATAAAGAATCGTGATATTAAAAGAAAAGAATTTCAACTAAGGGGAGAAAGGGAAGGGCTCGACGGGGATAAATTTGAAAAGAGACTCGACGCTAATAATAAATCCAGAAATGGCATAAAAACAAGTTGCGCTGCATATGAATTGCGCTCTGATATTGTTAATAAAATTTCTATTGCGAAATATATTCTGCAGTTAGAATTTAATGTGGGCTCGTAAGTTTGTGAGCACCTTAAAACATCTCTCTTTCTCTCATTCGCGCAATCATAAACGCTCAAACGCGTAGGCATATACTTACTCCCTTTATATTTATACACACGAATTTAATTTAAATTCAAGCAGGCAAGGGTGAAATAAACTTCCTGATAAATTTGATGGGATAATTAGTCGTTGTTATTTTGGATCGAAAGTAGTTCTTGTTTTATCACCTCAAACGACTTAGATTTCATATTGAGGTAAATGAAAAATATGTAATTTTATATAATGCGCAAGGAAGGTAAAAATCTTTAAACAACTAAAAGTGCATAAGTTTTATTTTAAGGTCTGAAGTATTAAGAAAAACTGGTTTTAATTGTCCTCTGCATATACTATATAAAATATAAATTATTATAAAAGTTAATATTAGGTTTACATTATTTAAGAATTAACCTATTATTATGAATACGAGATAAATGTAGGTATTTTATTTTCCATGAAGATGTTTATCATTCCTAAGCGAATTTAGAGTAAATTTTTCTCTTAATCCTTAGCTCTAAAGAATAAATGATTGATTCCAACAAAAGACAATAGAAATTTTCAAAAATATTTTTAAACCTCAGGAAATATTCACTACATTCACTTCATTTTACAAAGATATCTCTAGTTATCATTAGTTTCCACAATAATATGTATCGCAAAAGATTAAAGGGTAAATATGAAGAAAATTGAATTTCACTGTTTATGTTTCATTGTAACAATCTATTTCTTACAAGGAAAGTAATATTTCTCATAAACCAAAATATGAGCGTGAGATAGACCAATACCAAGAAAATATTAGTTAATGTTAATATAATGAATAATATCTGCAAATAGCAGCCCAAAGAGTTTTCTTTAAAATCGATGAAGACACAATTAAGTTTTAAAATCAGGGTCACGTTCTTCGTAAACGTTAGAGACGCGTAAAATTTTTCTTTCAAACTCGGCAACCTTTTTTTATTATTTTCAAGGCAAACAAAAAACAGGCGGGGATCCGCGTGATAAACGTCCGAAGCGACAATAAAATTCCGCGTAATTAGCGTCAAATTAAAGCGCGTCACAAATGTTTCGCCCGAACGATACATTTTTTTCCCCCACGCGCGAGCGCCGTTTTCGACGATTTACGATGCCAGTCAACTCGCCCTAGACCCACGGAACGAGGACTAAACCGTGCGCCGACACGATCCGCGAAAAGTCCGAGAGAAGGACG
The DNA here is from genome assembly GCA_028673005.1 of Tanypteryx hageni. Lineage (NCBI taxonomy): Eukaryota > Metazoa > Arthropoda > Insecta > Odonata > Petaluridae > Tanypteryx > Tanypteryx hageni. The sequence goes on along the minus strand of CM054120.1, from coordinate 66,727,559 downwards.
AGAGAAAAAAAACAACATCAGTATCTCAATATAAACGATCGAGGGCCGGGCGCCGGAGAATCGCCGCTTTTAACGACCATTCGCCCATTCAACCTAGAACCGACTCCGCGTCGTTCACTTCATTTTCTCTATCTATCTATCTCTCTCTCTCTCTCCTCACGCGAAAATGAGACCTTTATCGGGCCCTTTGAATCCCACGTTTTCATTTCATTTGCCTCGGAATATGACTACCGGAGCGGAGGAAGTTTTAGGGGCGGTAGAGAAAGAAATATAGAAGGGAGTTGGAGGTGCACATGTCTCACCTCGTTATGAAGACAAGCGCCCATTCAGATCTGGTGCCGCGTTATTTTATCCCCTCCCCGAGCTCGTTCCCACGAACCACCTAACGCCCACTGCGTCCCCATTCTCCCGACCCTCTTTATCCTTCTCCTCCCGGCTATCGCCCCCCTCCCTTCCAAGTTGAAGCGCTGTTGACAAACTACGAGCGCCCAAAGGGGTAAATGGTGGCGGCGATATGGCTCCAATACGACGATACAGAGAGGAGCTGCGGAGGTTTTGTGTGAGAGAGGGAAAGGGTGAAATGGAGAGAAAGATGCGGGAGATGGAAAAATGTGTGAGAGGAGGGAGAATGATAGGAAGCGGAAAAATAGGTGAACAGATAGAATGAGGAAGGAGAAGAAAAGGAGGGAGGGTTGGAAGGGGAACAGAGTAAGAAAAAATAGATAAAATTTACAGTTGCAGGCGTTATTTTGTAGAATCTCTCCATGTGAAAAGTTGTAATATAAAACTTTCCTTATTTTAGAATAAAGAATAGACAGATAGATAAAAAAGACAAACGCCTTTTTAAAGACTCGATTGGGACTTAATTAATTCATTGCCTGAAATTTTGATTCGGTGAAGGGGAGGCGTTTATATAAAACTTTTCAGAAACCTTAATTATGTTTGAAGAAGGTATTTGTGTCAATATAATTAGAATAGTATGGCACGCGCCTGATAATTGTGGAATAAAATTAGAGTTAAAAGTGGATGTTAAGGAAAATGAGGGGGGAGGGGAAGACAATATACCTGAGGAGGCGAGAAGGTGAACGGGATTAAATTTCAAAGTTACAAAAAAGAAGAAAATAATGTAGCAATTGCATCTAAAAGGTACCCAGCTTTGAGGAATAAGTGTGTAATACGGGGAAAATGAAGTTTTATTAAGCTGGTAAATTTAGAGAGTAACCGAGAAGAAAATGTGAGATCGAGCAGGAATAGGAAAAGAGATGCAAAGGAGTATTCTTGGAACGTGACCATAGTCTTGGGTAAATAAGAAAGGAAATTGAAAAGGGAAAAAAATTAAAGTGGTGCATGAAATATCGACCGAGACTTGAGAACCAAGTTCGCAATTTATATTATTTTAGGAAGAGATAAAAATTAGAATATAGATGGACTGAGAGCGGAAGGAATGAAGGTATGGGAGAAAGGATAGAGGGAACGGTCGAGGAAAAAAGGAGTGAGGGAGAGGGAAATAGGCGAGTGAGAAAGAGAGAGAGGGTAAGAGGGAAGGAAGGGGGGCATAAAGAGGAAGATGAGTGGGGGAGAAAGGGGTAGAGGAAAGGGAGAGGAAGAGGGAAGGGGGAAATGAACGGAGGAGGAGAGGTAGAGAAGTATTACGTAGGTTACAAATCGGAATTTAAAAGAAAGGAGTGACGTCGGAGGTTTTTGATTGCGATGTGATTCAAAAGATTCCGGAGGTGGTACTGATGGGATATGTGCGATGTAAAAGTACGTGCATTTAATGGATTGTGGAGACCCGAGAATCCAAGGTAATTTAAAATAATGTTTATGAAGTATATGGAATGTAATAATTAGCTGTCGCGAAATAAACGGAGAATAACTAGATAGCGTTTTAAGGGATGAGAACGCACGAAAGGAGTACCATAGGATTACTGTCAAGCTATATAATCCTTTCTTACTTCGCAGAGGGGTTTATGCGACAGCGCTCTGTGCAGAGCTTATATTTCTCGTTGAAAGTGCAGGGGGCGAGCGAGACAAGAGAGGAAAGAGGAATGCGTACGAGAGTATATGCGGAGACTTGGATGAAGAGTGGGAGGAAATATTATGTATTTGGGATGGCACGAGTGCACAATATAGCGCGCGAGTCAAATTTCCCAGAAACGCAACACATGCTTGTTGCACTTTTATCATTTTCCTTCTTTTTCCAAGTAGAAAGCGCCTAAGATCTCCATCAAATTATTCACGAGAGCAGGCTCGCTCATAAAGCGAGTGTGCTGTTTATTTTCAGCCGTAAAGTTTTTTTTACTGCACATTATTACTATTATTATTACTACTACTACGCCACGTGAGATCAAATATGTTCGCTAACTGTGGTGTAGCATAAAGGGGATGTCGCAACGTTAGTATCAAGTTATGACAGTTGATTTAGGCCGTTATATCGTAGCGTCCCTTTAAAGGGGTAGCTTGCCACTCTCGTGTTTTCATAATCTTGCGAAGGGGGAGATCAGAATTTGCCATGTTTTTTTTAACTTTAATCTCTTTTGTATACCATAAATCTACGCGCGTAAACCGTTTTTGATATTTGAATTCAATTACGATAGTAGTTATTTTCGAAAATTTTGTTTTTATTATATTTAACTTGGTCCAATAACGGAATCTGAATGTAGGTATGAGGGCGAAGGTAATCGAAGTGCGGTCGTGGAAGGAATAACAAGGCATACTGCGGTAGAAGTAAAACAGAAGAGCCAACGGGATGGAGTATTTGATTTATCGATCGATACCATATTCAGTATTAACCTATTTTTTTACATCGTCGACCTATTCAATAGTTTGTATAGTCGAAGATGAACGACGATAAATGCTTCACCAACGTACTATGCTCGAGGATGAATTTCATTCCATGCCCTCACGGTCAAGAGAGAGGCATTCCAAAAAGCTGCAGTTATCCGCGAGTTGCTTCGGTGGTTATACTTTTTTGTTTGTTGCGTATTGTTTAAGGGCTAGGTAAATCTATATTTACTCCATTGCTGCAGTGCCGTCTTCAAGTGATATTGATTTATCGGTTAACGTTCGAGGGTCTGTATTTTAATGTCCTCTGCCCTATCTATCCGTTGAAAGGAATTTCCTAAATGTTTGCCGATAGTTTTTACATCTCGCAGTCATTTGTTTCCGCGTAGAGAATTATGGAAGCTCATCGGAGGCCGAATTGCCCGCCGTTTGCGTTTTCTTCTCCTGCGTGTCTGGAGCAAAGCAATCCAATTTCTTACGAAACGGTGCAGTCTAGAAAGATTGATGGCGCAAGCTGTCTGCACCTGATACTTCAGCAAACTAGTGGCTTTTTTGACTCGATTTAAGCTTAAACTCTGACGAATATTTGTAATTTAGGCTATTTTTTCGTGCATCAATAACGAGTCGCCGTTTTCAAATTACGCGAATAAATATCCTACACATATTCTTTTTAATGTTTTCTCGAAATATTGTTTTCCGGGTATAATTCATTTGCACTTTATAAGTGTATATTGTCATTCTAATGTGGATCTATTCCAATTAGTCGCATATATTTTTTTCTGCTATCGTAGAAGAGAAAATTTCATTTTGCGCTATAGAATTCGTACAGGAAACGTATTTCAAGAATATATCGTCGAAAAACAATTTTAAATATTCGCTTATACATCTACCGAATTCATCCATGCGTTTATTAATATTTCAAAATTTGTTCATTTTGCAGATATATACAATTTAAAATAAATTCTACCGCCTTATAAAACTGAATATTTGCAAAATATAAGACGTCAAACAAAAAACTCAAGGTTATATCCTATAAGAATTAAATCTTCTTAAAAACATCTTAATCGCCCATAGAGTCTGCAAGGGAATATGCTTCAACAAAATGTGCGAGTTCAGAAGAGAAAAATAAAAGGAATGTTTAACTTTATACGAAAGAGATGCTATTCCCTTAATGCGCCTTTCTCTTTGTGAGACTAAGAGCTACAAAGAGGCGAGGCAAAAAAAAACGAATTGCCTCACAAAAAAATGATTCATAGCCATTAGCGGGAACAATTGCTCTCGGGAAACTATTTACTAGTGTGTGTATTTGGTGGGTGGAAAGAAATTATCGGAGTCCTCTAACCAGCATTGGCCTTAATCGTCTCTCCAACATTGATTAACCGAATATAAATGATATCCAGCCGAAAATTAAGAAGACCGCGTAAGCTCGATTTACGTTGTTGTTTAAGGAGATTTCGCAACACGGTTACTCTCTTTCTTTTTGTACCTCCTCTACGGTTCCTCGTTTTCCGTCTTGATCTATTTAGTTCTGCAAGCTCTACTTCTGAGCCACATCAATGTACCGCGCCTCATTCCACCTGTACGGCCTCATGCTTCCCTCTGCACCTGAGGCTACGCTAACCGCATGCTGCTCCAGTCACAGCGACGGTAATTTCTGTCCGCGGATATTGTCGTCGGTTGCTGCCCTCCCAGTGCAATCCCCGCGTAACTCACTGCATCATATCGCGATCAACGAAAAGGCATAAATTCCTTTGTCGTATGTGACCTATGTGAAGACGATTGGAGATCATTAAGCGGGAGACACGCGGCTTACGGGTGTCATGCGATGTTAAACAAACGATATCGAAATTTTGAGTTCTAGTGATTAAAGGACATCTCCAAACGGGCACTCATGAGATTCTATATTTTTCAAGAATAGAGTCAAACCCCGATGTATAGGGGGGGGGGGCTATACAGTGTCACCGCCGCATACCGCCCATGAATCGCTGTGAGCAGAACTTCCATCTTATGATTACATAGAGCAAGCATATACCTCGATTTACCGCCATCCCGCTTTAACGCCAATCTCGGTGATAGACGAACGGTGGCGCTAAAACGGGGTTTGACTATATAAATCATGGCCTGGTAACAAATTTAATTTGACGATGAATTCGGGGCTATTCGTCAATTAAAATTCGCGGAAGGCGAGAATTTCGTTCAATGATTTCGCGCAGACTTCATAAGCTTAAAAATTTCAATCGATTACGTATTTCTGTCTCAGGACTCAAAAAAACAACTAAAATCTACTCGTCACTTGACAAAATCCGCTCGCCCGTTATTCATTTCGTGGCGGGATAGGCTAAAAATCTTTTTGCCAATGTCCTTCAACTCGCCCGTGGCGAGTGGGCGAGCGTATTTAAATAACCCTGCTCTGATTAAAAAGTTTTACGTGTCAAACCAAACTTTAATACTTATTTCGTTGGAGAGGTGATAGTGCCTTAGCCATAATGGCGCACCGCTAGAGTACTTTTAATATCCGGAAAACGCTTTTAAATAATCTCTCTCAATTAGCTTCTCATTTTGCTTTATTTTAGTCAGAATTCATACTTCGGAGATTGATTTTGATGGCTAAAGCATCGAAAAACGGCATAAAAAGCGATTAGAATCCTGAGGATTCGTTTCTTCATGTTTGGGATATAATTTTGGTCGTTAAACCGGGTGTTTCAAAAGCATGGCCCTGGGGCTATATGCAGCCCGGTAGTTCAAAAAGAGAAGGCTTTGATTCTACTGTACGTCGGTGGAAGAGAAAGGATAGACGCGAGAAACAAAGGGTTATCAAACAATATAACAAGGCTTATTAATCAAGAATTGTACGGAAGTTTGTTTTATATTAAAATATATAGCATTTAAATCGTGCGTTTTTAAGTTTAAACAAAATGTTTAAGTTCATTACTGTGATTATTATTATGATCTCAGTCATGAATGTGATTATAATTTCAAATATATTACGTTCAATATTGATATGATAATATTGTTAGGGAACAAAAAGAGATCCAGGTTTTTTGTATCATCTACAAGGTTTGGTTATGTGCATAAAATTTCGAATTACAATGGTTCCCAGGTTATTTCGACTGTTATTAATCTTATTGTGTCAACAACTCATTAAATATTGGCAGCGATGCATTTCATTACCACAAGGTTTAACTCTAGATTGTTAAAATATGTTAGATTCTTAAATTAAATTTTGTAAATATTTGAAAGGAATTTTACATTATTAGATACCTGTCTAAAATACAAATGTTTCGAATAATTAATCAGTTGATAATGACTTGAATATACGTTTTGTATTATTGTCAAAATTATTTATTTGGCACCCACGCAATTAGAGTTTGAGACCCATGCGTAATTAGGCTAGATGGAAATAGTATTCCTTTAGCAACAAAAAGTGCCACTCAAAATCATAAGAAAGACTCTCTGAAAAAATAATTTTCTGTTTAAATATGAATCTATATATTCTAATGAAAAGGGAATCGGTAATGTATATAGCCATTCTATTTGAGAAATGTTTTTCGTGTCGTTGTTAAAATATTTAGAAGATCATTTTACCACGTTCTACCGCGAAATGAAAATGTAAATACGCATGAGGTTCTCTTTAAGCTATTTTTGTAGCTTTTAACTTTATTCACTTCGGTGAATAAAAATTACGTCTGTCTGTGATTACGTATCTTTTAATTTCGGACGCCAGTTTCTGAGCATCCATTCCATCCCACACAGTGCACTCTTTCAATAGTAGGGGCTCTATTGGTCTTTTGGAAATCGCCTCAGTGGGATAAGGAGTTTCTGAATCTAGTTCGACTGGCGGCGAAGAGCTTAAGTGGGCTCCACCAAAAGAGAAAGGACCAAATACCGAATGCTGGCCGTTTGAACCCCGCGGAAAGTGATTTGCTTTAATAAATATATTTCAGAAAAGGTGTCGCCTAAATATTGTTGGAAGATAATACACGTAAGGTTTTAGGATACCGTATTTCCTGGCTTAATTCTTACTCTGGAATAATTATCCCATTGGTATTTTTAGACGGCAAAAGTAAATTATTTGAATCCTATCATATCTTGGTATCGGCAAATATTACCGAGGAAGGGACTTCGAAGAAAAAGACAATCTGAGGAGGAGAAACTTGTAAATTGAGCAGAAACTGGATAATTCACATTTTTCGATTTTAATGTGTGCTATAAAACGATTTAAAGCTGAAAATTACAATATTTTAGATAAAATAAATAATTTTAAAGTTTATATCGTTTCACTGATAGAAATTATGCCTGTCGCATATACGTAGTTTTCCCGAAAAAGCGCGCAAATATAATGTGAATAGGTAAGACAATAGGGTAGAGAAAATTCTGCACCAGGTTGCTCCTGGCGTAATTCTCCGACGAAATGGTTTTCGGTCGTAATTTTCTGAAAAAAGTGCGATGATTATGCCATTAGATACGGTATATCATTTTCAGCTGTAAAGGAGATCATCGATTCACGTTGCGAATGCGTTCCCGAAATACACGGCGCTCAGTGAAACGTTGTAAATCGAAACCAATGGGAATACACTTTGAAATGCTCCTTTGAGGTAACGTTAATTTTTACGGTGCTGGCGGTTCTGCCCCTGGCCCCTTTTGAGGCCAATTCCGTCTGATGGCTCTCTTTGCTCGTTAAATAATTTAACATGAATATAAATATTTGAAATATAAAATACATTATCAAAAAGTAAAAGGCGTAATATGTTTTATAAATAAATAGAATATTTCTTGCGTAAGAATTATGACGACATATGTTAGCCTATTAATTCTTATAAAACGCGTCAAATCAGTGCTGTTATAATATAGATTATTAATTCTTATTTAAATGTATTGGGTTGTTTGCTATGATAGTTAATATTTTTCATTGTCAAAAACTGGAAAAATTCCCTTTTTTTGATTAAAAACAAATTGTTACGCTAATGCGGCACGGTTAAAGTTTTGTGATAAAAAGATAAACTTCATTATTTCAGCTATGGAGCAGTTTATGCCCTGCGTTCGTAACTCAATTTTAACTAAATTAAAAATGCAATTTAATAAAACCCTGTACTGATTTTCATTCTTTTCTTATAGGGGTAGGATTGAAAAAATGGCGTCGGATAAATTTGCCTAAAAAGGAAAATTTTTGGGATTTCGGATTTTCCCGTAGGTTGTACGCAGTGGCCTATCATCATGCCAAATTTCAGGTCCTTGCAGAAGTAACTTAGGTTTTATATCATCCTACTCTTATGTAAGAAGCAGCTATAGATAGGTCAACATAAATAACATTCTAATTTGACTAGTCGTTGATGTTAAAATGAAGTGATATTAGCGAAATAGCAAACGCATTCCTGAGTTTTGATAACTGAACTTTTGAATTAGCTTTTATGCAAAGAGTAAAGTTGTCCTCGGTTTACTTGAACTGCATATAAGCTTGCTTTCCTAGTGGAAAATTAGATCTTCGAATGAGCGATATTTTTGCAGGATTAACTGTGTCGTTGCTGTAAATTGGTTCCAAAATAATAAAATTTGCAAAATACATATGTTTCACGATACGCTTTAATGTGATACTGTAATTGGACATAATTAACTGAACAATTTTTAGCCGGTTGCACTTTAATCAGTGCATCGTGTAACACGCATTTCCCCTTAAGATTGAAAATTTTAACTTGTTTAAATAACTGCATTGTTTTATTTATCTCTTTGTGTCTATTTAAAAAAAATCCATTTATTTTAATACTTTAAATGTGTCTGATATTTAACAAAAATTTCCGAAGATAATTCAATAATATTATTATGTATGAAAGGATTACCGATGTAGCATTTACCCAAAGGAGCTGACAAGTCTTGTTTGGAAGATTACAACAAACTATGATTTTATATATTACGTGCTGGGGTTCCTAAATGCAGGATAAGGATGCAGCGCTCTTAGGTTACCGCTCAAATAGTTCAACTTCAAATAATTGTATGGGAGAGGGTTGTTGATGAATAGCCTTTAAAGGCGTAGCCATATTTTGTGATCAGTATCATATTCTATATAGTTTTTTGCTCTGAAATGATTATTTATGTTGGGTATAATTTTAGAATTGCATTAATGCTATAATTTACGTGGATATTTTAATTTTATGATTCATTTAATTTATGAGTTTTCACGAACTTTTCTCTCGAAAATTTAACTTACATGGATAAAAATGAAAAATTCGTTCTCTTTATTTTTACCCACTTAATAATGTCCATAGTAGAATTTGCTTTTATTTTTAAATTCGTTTATGCTTTCCTCGGAATGAATTTACTTTCGGCGCGGACTATTTCTGCGAATACATAATTGACTTCCTTTTCCATTCTTATTTAAAGCTGTCCTCAAAATGTAGAGATCCATTTGCCTAGCATTAAAGCAAGAAAATAGATAATTAATTGGATAATTTAACGTTAAATTCAGGCAAAATTCACGTGCGGCCTTGAGGAATTTCGAATAAATATCAATTTCTATTAAAATATTTATCACATAACGGTGGTCCGCGGACCCCAAGGGGCCCGCGGATATGTTTTAGGGGGTCCACGAGTTAATGCATAAACTTATAAAAATCATAAAATTTATGTTTGTGTTTATACCTACCAAGTTTTATGTTTGTATTTAGTATTTTTTTATAAAAATGTTCATAAATAGTGTTGTTAAATTAACCTTTATTATTTTAAACTCAATTTACATGTACATAAATTTTGTGTCTATGGCATCCAATGTACTTGGGGGTCCGCGAGAATTCTTTCCTATCAAAAGAGATCCTTACGTTACTCGTTTGAGAACCACGTACATAAGGAATAGTCCTAGAATATGATGGCTTAAAACACAGTTCAGAAAATAGTTTTAACATTAGGGCGGCTACTTTTAAAGTCACCTAGTTCTGATAACCACATGAAATAACGAAAAAGCTTTTTAATCAATTCATTGACTTGAATGCGAATAAATAAAAGGTTTATCAAATATAGAACGGAGTAGTTCTGAGAAATTTTTCCAGTTAATTTCAAATGACAATTAAATTTCATTAATAAAATCAATTCAAACTAGCGGACGTGTATTTAAAAAATCTCACTGTATCAAATCGAGTGGAAAATGGAAAGTGCATAGGTTATCGATCGAGCGTTTCTAATTCGGCTATCAGAGGTACAAAGCGACGTAAACTGCTTATCTAAGCACAGCGGGTAATCGAGGTAACCTTTCATGTAGGTACTGAAACGTTGTAACATGCGAAGCAAGCCACGCATTAAACAGCAATCTGTTTTTTTTCCTCCATCGCAAACCTAATCCTTCGACACCAAATAGCCTTTTGGTATGATTGCGCCTTTTGTGTCCAAGTGAAGTCGCCGCTCTAGTGAGGTGGAAATTGGTCAAATGTAATGCCATTATCACCGAACACCCACGCACTCAAGTGGCGTGAAAAAGATGAACATCAAAAGAAAATCCGAGGGCGTGGCGAAGACCTTTACTTCCCTTCCGCCCATCGCACCAACCCCTTCTTCCACCTCCCATCCCTCTTTCACGTCGCCCCCGCTTTGTATTGCTTAATATTCCCCGTGCTTAATTACGCTCTATAGCTCATCGATTGGTTTTGCCAGCGTTTTCAGTCACGGCAAAAGGACAATGGTTTTCGCTCGCAAACCAGTCTCCGAACTTGAATGTCTGTTCAAGTTATTGGGCCGATTGAAGGTGGGGGTGTGGGATAGAGAGGATGGAGGGAAAGGGGGAGGCTCGAAGTAAAAAGAGGTTTGAGGGCTTCGCCGTCGAAGCCTTTGTAAGGGGAGCTCTGTTGCGCTGGGTGAGTCGAGGATTCTATTCCTCCGACGTCACGGATGTTCCCATGTCAAAACTCATGGCAAATTCCCTTCTCTCCCTCTCTCTTTGTCGACCATCCAATCTCTGCCTTCTCTTCCTACCTCATAACTCCCGTTTTAATCCGTGTATCCAACCTCCTTCGTCCTCTCTCAATAAACCTTTATCTCTCTCTATTCCGTTGCCTCCTATCGCATCCTATCCTCTCTTTTGTTCTTCCGGAGTCGACATTTCTTAAATGGAGGTAACGCGTCTTCCGGGTTTACTGTCCCTCCCCTTCCTGCAAACTCATTCATTTCATAATACCTATTTTTCCCACCCAGTGCTCCAGTGCGCCGCGTGGAAAGAATACCGTCTTTTAAAACTCCTTTCATTTTAAAGCGAAGACGTGATTTCATTTCTCCGCATGTCTGGTTATGTCTGGAATTGGATTTTGATTGCTCGTGAGGATTTCAATTGTCGTCGTTATTTGTGCGATGAGGATGGTTTAGCGTTTTATTCGTCGCTCTAGTAAATTTGTTTTCCTCTCGCACTTAAAGGAAATCCCGGCGAATGTTAATACCGCGTTGGAAGGTGACAGCGTCGGAGATGGTTGATGCTGAGGGATCTCAGGAAAAATTATAACGGTTTTATGAAAAGGAATTAACTTCTGGCTGAAATACATGTCTCAATTTGTTGATCGCACGTATTATGGGAATTATTAAGAGTGTTTTCAGCTAAGGTTTACCTAGTAATACTTTCATGAAGTCGCCTTTTAAAATGAGTATATCTTTCGATATTTCGTTAAATATATAATTACTACTTCATAAAAAAAATCTGTTATTATTTTGTAAGATAACACGGTACGTCATATCACTTTATAATACGTTCATTCTAATTTAAAATTGAGAGTATACAAATACCAAGTAAATAGGATCTGCAGGAATTTAACTTGTATTAAACGAATATGACGTAGGTATGCCGTCGTAATAAGAAGGGAGCAAATTATTTGCAGACATTATTACGGATTGAATCAATCCTCTCTCATACTAACATGGGTGAAATTTCCTTTTCCTCCAAAACTCAGGTTGTCATATGTCTTTATAGTAGTAGAGGTGGCACGAAGACACATTACTTGGATAAAACAGTCGCAGACATCTTTGTATGCACATTAATTAATGACTTACATTTGCTTTTACTTCAATCGTTCTAAATATGTAAAGCTCTCTAATAAATGACTCTGATAGGTAGCACGCCCCGATATAGGGAATTATGATACGCGCAAATATTACGCACAGATTTGTATATCTACTCTGTATCACGTGAAAGAAAAACGTTTCAGTGGGATATCTTGCACGTTTGCTAATAGCGTTGTATTTCTGTTCGAATATACGGAATGCGTCGGATCATATTGACGATATACCTCCTTGGATACCTAGATAAGGAGCTGTGGTGGAGGTGGAATTTGAGATTCATTAGAGGAGCTTCGGGTGAAGCTTTTGATGTCTTACTTCTCATTAGTTAGCTCTCACCTAGGATGCGCCTCTAATGCGCGCGACTCGTGATTCTGAAAGGAGCAAATCGATAACGTGAAACATGAACTTTTCGTAAAGCACCGACACGGTTGGGTTGGATGTGTGTCGTACATTGAATATTGGCCTAGGCTGGGGTCTCCGTCATGTTAAAGGATTAAGTAATACTTCGGTTAAATTACGAACCCCACAGCTTTAAAAGTCAGACCGATGTGATGACTGTACATAGCAACTACAAAACGCGAACTAATCAAATAAATTATAAATGTTTAACCATCTGATCTTTTTTAAAACAAATAGTGAGAAAAGTACAGAATCATAGTACATTAAAGCGTTCATTTCGAGCATTTTCAACTCTACTATCACGTTATAATATTGTAGACGTCATAATCATGGTCGAAATTATAGCATGATCATAGTCCATCTAATGTAATTTAATTAAGAGATAAACTCGGGAGAGATTTGTGCTTGGCTTAATCGTCCCTGATTAACGTAAACTTGGTATGAAAAAATCCCATTTAATCACGGCGCAACGGACGCTCTTACCATACTTCTCAGGCGCAAAGCACGGGTGCTTTGTGTACAGGTTATCAAATACGAGTTTCATCTGGAGTATCTAGTTTATATTATTATTCCACACTCTTATACCGTTTTATCGGATACTTATTGTATATTTGAATTGAAGTTGGAGGTTGGAGGAAAAAGCGCACGAAAATTTGATCAGAATAACGCTGGAATAATTTTTCTCGAAGAAAATACGCTCAAGGGAAGCTCGTTCTGCGCATTTTCTTAAGGAACCAGTATATTTTTCTAAAGATTAAGGATGCCATTTAATTTCGTCATGAAACAATTTTAATTGTAGTTTAATAAAGTTTTTCAACGCTGTCATTTATCTTAACGCAGAATCTCCCGCTTAATCTGTTATATTGCTGTAAAATAAATTATAATATTTGACAAAACAATGAAATAATTGTTAAACTTATTGAAATTCATAATGTTGAAATGATGTTTTTAGAAATATTTCTGACATTTTCTATTTCTGATGAAAGATTACGAGTGCCTTAAAGAAGAGTTAATTAGTAAATCTACGCAGGAACTAATGTTCGGAGAAAAGAATATATTTGTCTGTGGAAAAATCGAGATAAAATTCCCAAAACGGGCAAAATATACAGAATTTGAACAATTAGATGAAAACTTCATCGTATAAAACTATTTTATATGCTTACATCTGCTAAAAAATGAGCACATTTTAAGGATCAAAATAAAAATTTCTCAGGCTGTCATGAAACGTTATCGAAAAGTTATCGTTTACTCATCGTATTGCATACAGCACAGTATCAATGCTGAAAATCATGTCGAAATAAGATTATAAAAAGAACTGGCGCATATTTTTTAAAATAAAACCGTGGCGTAAAATTGGTCGCTAATCAAAATAGAAGTGTATTCGATCGCAATTAAATTCAACTTTTATTTACATTTGTCTGTACTGATTTTATATGTTGCAAATACTACAGAATCTCAAAAATGAGCCCATTCCATGAAGCATGAAGAATGTCGTCAGTTTCTAGAGCAAAAGGTGGACGGATTTTTTGTAAAATAAAATTTTTCGGTGTGTTTAATCCACTAGATTACTTCTAATATTCTTTCGTTTTAAGTTGCGGGTCTCGGAAAATTTTATATTTTCATGAAACCGACGGCGAGCATGTAAATATTTTTACCCGTATTCATACCGGGTGGTTTGGGTAGTTACAATAATGTATGGATATTAACATTGCTTCCAAAGAAGCAGAAATTCACGTAACGCTTCTCATCATCGACGCTGTCGTGGTGCACGACAGAAAAGATTTTCTAATATATGTATTTTCGCTGTCGCACATATTCCCTAGTTCTTTTTCGAGATCGCATCAACATCCTGCCATAATTTGGAACGGGATGTTTTGCGAGGGTGTTATCACGATCCCACCTGTGACGTATTTGAATAATTCAAAAATACATCGCGGATAATTAGCTGATTATTAAATAAATATCGGGGTATTACTAATCATTTGGTATTTAATTTTTCGAAACTGAAAGTGGGCATTTTAATTGCAATTGAGGTGAATCAAAACGCAAATCAATTAAAAAATACGTTAATTATTCAGTATTTGAGTTGTTTCTTCTTAAAATTTGTGTCTTGAACTATTTTTACCACAAGAAATGAATTAAAATGTTAATATGTATTTATTATTAAAATAAAATTTTAATTTGATAATAATATTTAATGAAGACAAATTGATAAAATATGGTATAAAGTCATTAAAAATTTACACAATTACTAAGTGATTAAAAATAATAAAAAAATAATATTATAAATAACATATAAATGTTGTTAATTTTAAAATTAGGGTAACGGAAATGCAACCCGCAAAGCAAAGTCAGGGTCTAAATACGAGAAGCGTATCTTTTCCAAATAAAGAAGTGAATCCCATTTACTTCCGAGATGGTAAACTAAAAGGATGCAGCTAGTTCCCAGAGAGGCTGCGTGGCGGAATATTACGGCATACCCATAGCAAACAGCCGAGAAAACAGCATGACGTATATATACGGCATACCCAGATGAGTGGTTAAAGGAAAAGAACGTTTGATTTGCGAAATGTACGGAAAAGTAGACATGGTGAAATTTTCGTCATTTATCGAATGTTGAACTTCAAACCAATGTTAAAATTTTGACAGATTTGGTTTAGTCATTTTCGTATTCATAAGCCTGTGCAAAAGTCAAATACTTCAGCTGTACTATAATTTAGGAATGTGACTTCGTAGAAATATGTGAACTATTCATCTCGCTAGTCAATTAGTTAACTATACGGTATCACTCGTATATTTCTTTTTTATAATAATATGAATTTATTGAAGCTTCATTTATTGTTCACTCATCAATAATTTATGGAAAGTTTTGGATTGAGAAGAATTTCAAAATTTGATATTATATGTCACAAATTATGTCGATTGAAATGCTTACAGGTGTTAAAAAAAGCTACCATCGTAACGAGACGGAACTTCAGTCGATTAAAAAAATTCCTTATAAATTTTTGACTTTTCCATTAACATAACAGCTAACTATCGTAAGCTCATTTGCGTTTACAGCTTTGATCACAGTATCATATTCCCATTCAACTATACAAAGCCGCAGAGATTCTTTAGAACTAAGCGACTATTGGAGAATAGGTGTATTTTAATATACTGCAAACTACCCTAGAAGATCTCCATTTTTATTCCTTCGTTTCCTTAATTAATGCATAATTGATTCTATTATCCCTCGACATGCCTATCGTTGTTCACTCAACAGCTTTGTTATAATACATTCCGAAAAAGTTATTAGATTGTACTAGTAAGTGTTTTCTCTGTTATTCATTATACATTGGATACTGTGATTCTATCGGGAAATTGAAAATTTTCTAAAGTTCAGAAGTTCAGAACCATTTAGTGGGCAATAAAAGGCTTTCTCAACGGGAAAAGGAAAAATTCAAATGTTACATTTTAAAATACAAATGGTACATATTTCTGTGAATAATTCTTAGAAAAATTAAAATTTACTCGCATTAACTCTTCGGATAGTTTGTAGAAAAATTGTTACCAACTCATTCTTCAGTGATCGTAATTATAAATTTCTCACTCTCAACATCCTTTAAATCAATTTCCACTGGTAAATGGTTTCGATAATATGGTTAAAATAGATTAAAGGTTTATTTTCTCATCTCAAAAAGGAATCTACGGAAACAGTGCAGAGATTAAACATTTTGTATCGGTTTTGTGGTCGTCAACAAAACGGGTCTGATAGAATTCAAATATTATGTCAGTCAGCGTTTAGTTATAAATAACCTTTTTATCGGTTAAATAATATTTATTCAATGGAATCCTTGGCAAAAATAGCACGAATTTTAAACTTAGTCCGAGACATTGTTCACAATTGCGGAAAATTCCCTCGTTGTCGTTTTTTCGTTGAATTATTTCATTTTCCGCCCAGGGGAAACAAAGAATATTTGCTTTTTCAGCGAAAACTCCAGTAGAACCGCGCGCAGCGTACTGCTCAATCTATAATTAACGTGACCGCAGAACGTAATTATAATTACACCTCGAAATCTTCCAGCGTCGACTCTTCATCACGATCTTTTATTTGCATCGAAATAAAGGGAATGGCATTCCCGATTTCCTTTATTGATCGATTCCTCACTCGTAGAGAAAAAAACAACGCGTACATTTTTTTCCATTTCTCTCCATTCTCCATCTCTCTCTCTCTCCTGCCGTTCAAATTCAAACCCAAGTGGTTGCGAGGAAGGGGGTTTTCACTCCATTTCATTTTTTACTTAATACGTTAGGGAAGGGGGGAGAGGAGACGAGGACTGGGGAAATTAAATCTGCATCGACGCACACGGTCCTTTTGTTCGAACAAAACTACACGCTTACTTCACCTCCCCCTCCCGTTTTTCCTACGCTCCCTTCCTAAACCACCGCTCCGCGAACACCCTCAACCTCCCCCCGAATAAAATAAAAATCCCTCCCTCCCCTCATCCCCCGGTCCCAATCAACACGCGGGCTTCCACTCTCATAAAAATTTTGAGCCCTTTTCACGGCGATGGGCACGCTTGTTGGACGCAGCTGTCATGAACATTTGCCAATGCATCGCGTTCCCCTCCCCCAATCTCTCCCCCTCCACAGACATCCCCCGTGTATGTCCTCGGCATTCCCACCATCCGTGCGCACCCCTGATCCTCCCGCACCCTCCCCCCTGATTGTTTCCTCATGCCGCGAGCACCCTGACCTCTCTCTCCTAGTCCTCTCTGACCCTCTCTCTCCCACTCCCCTCTGACCCTCTCTCTCCCATTCCCCTCTGATCAACCCTCCCCCTCATTCGCAATATCTCCTCCATTCAGGCCTCTTCAACCGCTCCCATCCTCCTCAACCTCTTCCATCCTTCTCCTCCCTCTACTTTCCCTCTCTCCTGGATCAAATGCAAGAAGGGACCTTGTGGTCTCAATTTCGTCCTAAATAAACTCCTTTGTCTGTCCACCTTACCTCTCTCTCTCTCTCTGTGCAATCATTTCTCCCTCTACAACCTCCCTCTTATCTTTCGTCTGCCTTTCTCCACTAACATTCTCTCTCTGACTTCCATGCTATCCTTTTCTCTATTTTACTCCCACCCACTTCCAAACTTTCTTTCTCCCTCGCTTTTCCTCATTCCCTCACACTCATTCTCTCCCTCCCTTTCACTCCATCTACTTCCCTCAACCTTCCCCTGCCACCCTCTACCTCTACAACCTCTCTACCTCTACCACCTCTCTACCTCTACCACATCTCTACATCTACCACCTCTCTACCTCTACCACCTCTCTACCTCTACCACCTCTCTACCTCTACCACCTCTCTACCTCTACCACGCCTCTTCCTCTACCACGTCTCTTCCTCTACCACCTCTCTACCTCTACCACCTCTCTACCTCTACCACCTCTCTACCTCTACCACGTCTCTTCCTCTACCACGTCTCTTCCTCTACCACCTCTCTACCTCTACCACCTCTCTACCTTTACCACCTCTCTACCTCTACCACCTCTCTACCTTTACCACCTCTCTACCTCCACCACATCTCTACCTCTACCACCTCTCTACCTCTACCACCTCTCTACCTCTACCACCTCTCTACATCTACCACCTCTCTACCTCCACCACATCTCTACCTCTCTCTCATTGTCTTCCTCTCCCTCGTTTTTCTCTATCTCTCTAATTCTCCCTCTTCCTTCTAAATTTTCAATCTCTCTAGTCTCCCTAATTCCATTCCTCTCTCCGTATACTTTATTTTGTCCATTTTTGATCATTTCCCTCTAGGGCTTCTATTCTTCTCTCTTTCTATAACCTCTTTTCTCTGCCTTTCCTTCCCCTACACTCCTCCATATCTTAAGCCTGCTTAAGATCCTACTTCTCTCTCTCCTTCCTCTCTTCTCCTATATTTCCTTCTCCTTTCCTCCTTCCGGCACTTTATCTCGTAAGCTTTACATCCTCGCATAGAACACGAGGATTTTGATGTCCTACTGCTCGCGCGGTCGTGACGCGAATACACGGCCGCCGCAATTCGATCGCCGCTCAGAAACCAGCACAGTCCTGCGTGTATCACCATGGCCATATCACACCTACCTACATCCGTCTGTCCATCCCGTCTCTTTTTCTCCTCCGTTCCTTTTAGCGACGGGTACCAAAAACCCTTTAACGACCCAATAAAACCCGCAGAGTGGCGACGAGTCGAGGTGACGTGTGTGACTTCGGATCGGCGCGCGAAGGAGGGGGGATTGGGGAGATTGGGGGAAGGGAGGGGAAGGCTCAGGCCACTAATGCTCCTCACGGGTGGCCGTCGTACACACGCAACTTCACGATCGTTATAAAGATTGAAACTGGAAAGTTTGGGAGGGGATGAGAGAGATAGGGCGCCAGGAGTGGGAAAGGGCAGGGTACGTTGAGGTGGGAGTGGGATGAGAGATGGGTGGGATGGGATTGTTTTCAACTTCTCTGGTTACTTTTTAGCGAGCGGGGATAACCTGTCTTCTCGCTCGCTCGCACTCTCTCCTCCGACCCTTCCTCTCTCCCTCCTCAATCTCCGCTCTCTCCCCTCCTCCCACCAATTATCACGCCCAAACACTTCTTCTCATCGCCATCCCTTAAACCACCACTCGAGGAGAGGAAAAAAATGGTAAGAGAGGGAGTGAGAGCGAGTATTGAGATGTGTGTGTGTGTGTGTGTGCGTGCGTGCGTTCGTGCGTGTGTGGAGTCAGTGGATGGCGAAGAGGCCGACTGCTAATGGCTCAGAAGGTTTTTGGTCGCTCATCGGTTCGAGGGCGAGTGGGAGGGAAGGTAAAAAGAGATAAGGCCGTGGCAAGGGTGAGAGCGATAGAGGCGGAATTTAGGAGGCCGTGGTGCGCGGACAAGAGATTTAGAACACAATGGCTTAAAGGGTTGGTGGTGCGAGGAGGAGAAACGCAGGGAGAAGGGAAGGCATGGCAGGATGGATTCCCTAGCTCTTCTCCCCCTTTCTTCCCCCTCTCTCTCATCTCCTTTCCCTCTCTCCTCTCCTTTCCCTCGTACGTGACTTAAGCATTTGAAGACGCTTTCCTTAAAACTTTATATATATTTTTTCTTTTCGCTCACCCTCCACACCTATTCTTTATCCTCCCCCTCCCTCCCAGGCAGAAGGTGTCGGTTCTCATTCCCCTTAAACCTCCCACCTCCTCTTCATCCTCCCGAATACAAAAGTCTCCTCCACTTTCGCAATTGCCCAGACCTACGTGTCCGAAGATCCGGAGTTGTTACCTAGGGATCCCATGGGAGGAGGAGGGGGTGTCTGGGGTGGAGGGTTGGAGAGAGAGGAATCGGTTGGGGAAGGGTAGTTCGCGGGGGTGGACTCGGGGTTAGGAGAAGGTCGCTGCAGCGGGTAATAGCTTCTCGATAGGTTTCGTGCGGGCGATGCCCTCCCGATGGCCTGCGGGGGAGGTAGGTTTTGTGGACCCCCTTCCTCAGTGCCTCAACCACCTAGAATCGACCCAAAGGTCCCTTTTAACGAGTCATATATTTGACCGTCGTCCCGGAGAGGTGGTGCATTCTCTCGAGGACTTCCATACCTCCCTCGATCGCCTTCGTTCCATCCCCTCTCTTCATCTCTCTATCTCCTCCAACCCTCTTCATCTCTCCTTACCTGCTTACACCTTTTATCTCTTTGCCTATATATCTACCTCTTGTTCCGCTCTCTCTCTTTCTCCTCTCTTAATACTCTTCTTCCTCTTCTCACCTCATTTCTTCACTCCCTCTCTTCCCTTATCTTCACCTCTCTGTCTCGATTGTCCATTCATTCTCGACATCCTGTTCGTTTCCTCTTTCTCTTATCGTCTTTTCGCAAGACTATTACTCTTGAGGACATTCAGTTTTTTGTCGTTCTCACTTTCAGCGCTATTCCTGTAACGCTCTTTATTCCGTGGTCAAATTTCTATAAAGTCTCGAAGGTGGAGTAAAATTAAGGGATTTGCCGTTGAGGTTTTGTTAAAATACTTTTTAAGGATTTTAAACATTGTGAAAATTGTAATTGTTCATGTTTTACCGCGCTCTGACAACGCAAGAAGCCGGAGGAAGGATGATTAATTCGTCAGTCTCTCTTCCGTACCTTCTATTTCTATGCATACATCAACGTACTACATATCTTGCGATTCAATAGAATGGTAGGTGGCTGGGATGAAATTCATGAAATTATATATACCAATCACCCCGAAGGGTTTGATTAGCGCATTCTATTAGTCTCTTGGAAAAAAGAACCTCGTCATCACTTCTACTACTCACTATTGATCTTACTATTTTTTATTGCAGTGGTTGTGCCTTCCGATTTTTATTTATTTAACAATTATTCATAAGCAACCAATCCTGACCTATTAAATGGATGAACTAACAAAGATAAGAAAAAGAAAAGCAATGATAATAAATAGGTTAAATGATTACAGTAATAACAATAGAATAGGTGAGAGAAAGAAGAAATTCTTAACTATAGTTTATTGTAGGGTGGTATGAGGAATAGAATGATAAAGGGTCGAGAGAGGGGTAACGGGTGGTTCAAGAGTTATAGGGGAAAGTAAGACCGCAAAACATAGATCTTTCAGATACAGTTAGACGGAAATAGGTTTGGTAGAAGTTATGTCTAAAACCGCGTGAGGTAGCCATACCCTTGTTTCACCAGTTTCATTAATACAGGTTTAAATTAGTATTCCTCATACTATTCTAAATTTAAATTCTCAAAAATGCCCTGAAAGTTTGATTTCTATGATAGATATTTTTTACAAATGTACCCCCCTTAGGCTGAATCTTTTTTTCCAATATCAAGTGTGAATCGGCACTGTCTGCTGTAAAGGCTTTTCGAAACTGTTTATTTAACAATTTGACTGTCTCTACGCTGTCCTCAACGATATTTCAAGTTTCATTTCGTGCAGACGCTATGTCTTTGACCTTGAACTTTCCCGATGTAGGACCAAAATGACTTAATGTCTTTCTCAAAAAAATTAATACTTTCTCTCAGAAGTCGATAAGCCCTTTAAGCTTGGTTTCTCAATCTGCGAAGCGCGCCTTCCCATATTATTGTTTAATCACTGCTCTTAGTTCATTCGTGGCTCTTCCCTTTTCCACTATTCTTTTAAAATGACTTATCGTTTCGCAGTGACTATCAAATTCTTATTCCTGTCCTCTATCTTCTTTTCCATTTGTGATGTCACGTCACTCAGCGAATTCCTTTCTCTCTCTTTGAAAGTCATTTCCTAGTATCCTTTTGTTCCCTACTCCTGATCTTCGCAACCGATGTGCCGCGGAACATCCTTGTGCTGTGAGGAAGGCGCGGGTGTGACGCAGATCCCGAGGGTTTTTAACTTTCGTGACGGCGTTTATAACACAGCAAATTGGCATATAAACTTTGTTTCGCCGATAATTTTGACAACTTGATTGTTATTAAAATAAAAATCACACTCACAATCAAACTGATTATATGTAAATATGGAATATCGTTTGCGCTGCGAATGTGTAAAACGCATCCTGTTTTATTCGTCTTATATATTTAGATTTTTTTCTTTTCGCCCTTGGAGGTCCTCTCAAGTGGTCGGAATAATTAAGATCAAATCGATTAATCATTCATCCAGCTGCGATAGGTCCGTGAAATGATTGGAAATAATAACCTTATGATTTTGTGACATTTGTGAATAAAAATTTGGGCGAGTAAATTCTTGTTGCGCATAATATTATCACAATTATACGAATCACACATATTACTGATTTCTCATTTTACAATCACTCATTGATAATTTTCTTTCTTCTTAACAAAAATCGTATTAAATGGCTTTCAGCAATTAAATGTTTCAAGGAGCGCCTCTTCCACCCCTCACTCCAAAGGGTAAACTTGAATGTATTTATACATGCTTAACGAAAAATTTGATCAGTACTTCAAATTCAGAAGTACGGAACTACATGACTAGTTTCGAGATCTTGTTAATTCTTCTGTATAAGAATCATCTAAAAAACTGATACAACGAGAGGAGTTAATAGACCTTAAAAGCGGTCGGACGCTTAAACTTAGTGTGCAGATTTAGTTACATGCTGGTTACGAGCTAAAGCAGAATAGTTTTCGGTGTTTGAATTTTCAACCGATGTGTAGCTCCAATTTCTAACAACATATATGTGTGAATTAAGGTTTTTAATAAATGGCCCTTATTAAATATAATAAAAGGACAAGTTGAATTAATCTAGATAAAGTATTTCGTGTATCTCTTTTTCGTCACTGCCCCAACAAGCACAAATTTCCCATGGAAGAGTTTAATACTTTAAATATTGCTGAATTATGCATGTACTTTATTTACAATAAAACTTAACGATCATGAAAATGCTATTTCATCTTTCGTATCAATCGACTAAATTTACGATTTTCATCTGTTTGATGCTTTCCTTTAAAAGTACCTGTAAGTGCGGTGAAATTAAGTAGAAATGGTTTAGTGTGCCGCGATAATTAAGCATGCATGAAGGTGTGTCGTGAAACAAAAAAGGTTGAGAATCTCTCCCTTATACCTCTCTCTCCCATTTTCTCTGTCACTGGTATGCTCCACGCCATCTTATTCATTCTTCTCCATCATCGCATAATCCTATTTTAATTCCTTTGTTTTCGTTCGAACTTTCCTTTTTTAGCTCATCGTTTTCATTTTCATGTTTCTCATTTCTACGATCTGATTCTAAGCTATTTTTTTATATACATTTCCGCGTCCTCGCTTCCAGGTTATTTTTTTGTTTCATTTCCACATTTCCTTTCCCTTTCTTTTCCCCATTCTTCTCATTCTCCATATTCCTCCGTCATTCTTTACATACTGCTTCATTCTTTTCCCGTCCCGGTTATTTTCCTCGCCTTATATCTTTCTTTCGTCTCCTTTCCCTCTTTCTCTCTCTGCACCTCGTTTTTTCTCGACCGTGGATGGTCTGGTAGAATGGGGAATGTGGGCGTAGATAGTTGAAGTTTCGCATTGCTCTCTTCGCCCACTCGTCACCCCGAGGACTATTCTTCTTTCGTGTCGAGTGAGAGATAAAGAGAGGGCGAAAGAGTAGGATCTATTCTCTCCCTCTCTCTCGCCCTCCTATACTTCAACATGTATAGCCCCCACTCTCTCTCGTCTTCCATTTCCCATCCCCTCACGCTGCCGTGATTCCCGAGCCTCGCCTAGCATTCATTCTCCAGGCGATAGAATCCTCTTCGTCGTCTGACTCCTTGATGGGGACTTCATTCCGTGACCAGTGTATCCACTTCCCCGATGGAGTGAGGAAAATGAAGTGAGAATACTAGTCGAATTTTTTTTGTAAAGAATTCGTCGTTTTTTCCTCGCGATAGCGTCGAAAATTTTTCGAGATTCTCGAACCGTGTCGGTGCGGGGGAAGGGGGAGGGAAATAAATGTAGATTTTTTTAGATGACGTCCTTCTCTTCCCCCGCCGTAATTGTTTTTTTCTCTCCCTACAACGCTGGTGTTGCCGTTGGTGAGTGCCATTTGGGTCGGCGTTCGTATGACGACTGCGCGATGCCCATAATAGAATTCAGCCGAAAGTAATGGGCGACGAAAAAAGGAACTTGAATTTTGCACTGACCTGCGGAGAATATTTTGGAGGCGGGTTTTTTTCGGCTAAAAAAAACCTGGCGGTGGCGTTTTCACGGGTTACTGCTACATTTACACCGTATTTTTTCCTCTACATGCCGAATTCTCCGTGCCCTGAATGTTTTGCCCACTAATTTTCTCGGCACAAACGTTTTTTTTATTGCATCGAATTTTCTCACGGCTCAATGTCTGCGGCGATACTATCTTTATGCTCGTTGCTTATTTATACGAAAGCGTTTCTTATGGCGTTTTTTTCACCTAATAAATAGGGCTGTAATTTGTGCAGCCGTTGCTACATTTCAGAAATGTCAAAAAGAATGAATAAAAGTGAATTCGTCATAAATTTGGACTGGTTATTTTGAGTACAGAAAGTCAATGGTTCGAAACAAAAAATCTTAGTAGTACGAGCTCTATTAAAGCATACAATCTAAACATATTACATTATTTTTTAGGTGGCCAGCGAAGTTTCCTTGAAGTCAAAATCTGCTGCAATTTCCGTGTTTATTAAAAGCTGCAAAAGGTGGATGTTTTATCCTCGTTTGGATCGTTGAGAGATATCTTCCAGTTATGTAAGTATTAATGACTTTTATGGAAATTTACGAAGTTCCAACTGTCTTAGCACTTTTTCTCGACAGCTTGACCATGTTACTACTTTGCTCGACACTTTCATTTTAGAATACTTTCAGAAAATGCTTCTTTAGGATATTGTTATATGTTATTGTTTTGAAAAAGTAATATTTTCCATAAGGAAAATCCAAAATTCTAGTATGGTATTTTTATGACATTGATGATGACAGTAGTTTCCAAGGATAGTGAAGTAAGTGTAAGAGCAAGTTTCGTGATGTAGCATCTTGTTATAAAGTAAAGGATTTCAGACGATCAACTTTACAGCAAGGAGATATACCCAACGGTGATAAAAATCTTTACATAAACATTATGTAGCCTGTCAAATTTATTTTGTTTTCTGACATGTTTAACATGTGAAACAAACAAATCAGTTCTTTGATTAAAAGCTTTGCTATAAAAGTAAAACTACTATTAAGTTGAGCGGGAGATAACAAATATTAATAACCCACAAACTTTACGATAAATAAAATCATCTTCCTTGATTACGGTGGCAGAATTTGAAACTTCCATTATATTACATGAGCTTATATGATATTTCAGCGTTGGCATTTGTTTTCAAGATATTTAGACCGCAGGTTATTTCCGGTCTATGCTTAAGTTGGAGAAAATTGACGTAGTAAAGGATATGGAGATATCAGAGGAAAGCCACGGTGTGTGGTGGAAGTACTTAGTCCTTGGCGTCACTTGGTGATAGAAATTACTTGAATATAAATTGTCGGGAAGGTCTTTAGGAACAATGTTATCTGAACTGTAATGAGGAAAAGCATTAGTCTTCCCATTCCGAATCGGATAGGATTATAGTTACTTTACAATATCTTTCCGAAAGGAGGTAACTTTTGTCGTTCTAAAATGTAAAAGATAATTAGTGTGCAGACATTCCTTGAAGTTGATTCTTTCACTGAATTATTATTTCACGTAAAGAAGTGGCAGGATACGTTTCAAATAAAATAAAAATTTCAAATGAATCTCCCAAGTGCTCGAATTAAATGTGACCTGGCGAATAAAAGTAATTATAACTTATTTAATACAGAATTTTATCGTTTTGTAACCAACGAACTATATTCCCAACACATTGCGCAGGATATATTGTCTCCCTTGAATTTTTCGCAAATGCTCTCGGCATTTTCCTGCCCATTTTTTTCTATCTCTATGCGGAATCTTGGCAAAATTAATCCCAAGAAGCATCGCTGTGACGAACAATTCAGAATCGTTCTTTTCCCGCATAGTTTCCGCGGATCCTGGAAAAATAATCTCGTCTCCCTTTGCCACGTGTTTTAAATTTGCCCTTAAAGTTATGAAGTGCCAATCCTTTCACGATCTCAGCTCATAATGTAATGGAGGTTATACGAAATATTTTTATGTCGGTGAGTTTAAAAAAGAAAACAGCATCTCATAGAAGTTTGCATCTTTAACATTTAAATCATTCTCACATACTAAAAGCATCTTTGACATTACAAAGAGTAGAATCGTTTTCAATTAAGGTCTATAAGCTCTCTGTCTTTGACTTGAAATAATTACTTAAGTCATGCTTTTAAGGAAAGGTACCATTATAGAAGTCGGAAATTGCACGGTATCCTTTTGTGAAATTCATATTAAAAATTGTAGCATGAATAAGGCATTGCTTTGTCATGAAATCTTGTATGGAAGGTAGTACATGCAAACGTCAACAATTCTCTAATTTCGCAAGTCATCCTGAAGTATTTGAAACCTATGCTATGTCAAAAAGCAAGTTTTAGGACGATTCATATTAATTACATATTTAAAAGTGATTTTGTTTTAAATTTCTTTTATCGTTCAGAATTACGTAATTACTATCTGCGCAATTTTAAGTAATATATACTAGGGGCAGCAGAATCATTTTAATTAAATTATTTTGTTTTGTAAGCTGGAAGTTCATCCTTGAATATAAATTTCAATTATTCTAGTGTTTTATGCTGATACAAATATTTAATGCGATTCAGAAGTTTCATGTATTTTTAAGTTTATTTCATGTAAGTGATAGGCGTGCGCCATTTTCTTTTGTCGCCGCGTTCGCATCCATGCCACTATCAGAGATTTACGCAGAAATATATTCATGACCATTCATAAATTCTATGCAAGAAAAAATATTCTAAATTTTTTCTTTACTGAATAAATTTGATGTATATCCGTTCAAAAATGCAGTTAATAACCATAAATATATTGTAACGCGCATATAGTGTTTGTTTTTGTAATCAATATTAAGTGAATATCATAAATTAATAAATAAATGTATATGTAAGCAGTTTTCCTCAGCATCAACAGTTAAATGTTGCTTGTACAAAAATATCTTTTTCATAAAAATTGCTTAGTCATGGCATTATGTAGTGAAAATACATGCTAATAAAAAATTATTATTTGAACCAAAAGTGACTACAAAAGAAACAAAAACATGAAGTAACTAAATAAAAAAGAGAAATCGGTAAAACCTTTGAAAAATAATGAAGTCAAACCAATTTTAAAATTACATAAAAGATACGAAAGCAAAAAATCAAAATCGGAAGAATCCTTGATCAGGGATCGAACCCTTGACCACCCACACTAAAAGTCAGCTCTCTAACACTTAGCTGAAAGGGCAAGAGAGATCGCGTTCTGTAGCAGTGGATTGCCCCCATACAACCTAAGCATCACTGTACAGCATTGCCATATCGCGTAAACTTTAATCACGTTTTCCTCGGTTATTATTCGTCTTTCGAAATTTTTACAAAGAGTATTATGGTCTTATAATTTGGCAAGAAATTGCGTAGTGAGATTCTTGGGCGCGAATTTTGGGACATCCTGTGTGTGTGTGTGTGTGTGTGTGTGTGTATATATATATATATATATATATATATATATATATATATATATATATATATATATATATATATATACATATATATATGCAACATTTAACTGTTGATACTGATGAAAACTGCTAAAAATATTTCCAGATATTAATATAAAAGGTAGTGGAGGAACTGTATGATATAACTTTGTATGTAATTTAAAATTGGATTATACTTAAATTCTAGGACTTTGCAATTTGATTACGTTTTGCGTTTGCGTAAATTATCCATTTAAGTTCGTTGCATTGCAGGAAAAAGAAAATTTTTAGTCATAAAGTTTGCGCTGCATGAGTATGCCATGGATATGAGAGC
This sequence comes from Tanypteryx hageni, assembly GCA_028673005.1. NCBI lineage: Eukaryota > Metazoa > Arthropoda > Insecta > Odonata > Petaluridae > Tanypteryx > Tanypteryx hageni. The sequence goes on along the minus strand of CM054120.1, from coordinate 66,699,957 downwards.
ATAGAGCTTGATGCAATTGAATTAACGTTGACCTCGTTCCGCCTGTTTTGCGGACGACGTAGACAAAAGTACAGAGGTGGTATGCGAGGATTATCCAAGGCACATACACTTTTGACTTTAATGCAAGTTATAGGCGGTATATAATCAAAGGGGATGAGGAAGCGGAGCTCATAGGCATATCGGTCACATATTTCGCGGCCTTTCATTCGTTAGCATCGTTGTCAAGCGTCCGCTTAACTGTTGAATCTATTGAGTAGTCACAGTATGTTCTATGAAGTTAATATTCCCGGTGGTGCTATTCAATCGTCGTGCTGATCGAGACAACAATCGAATAGGTAAGAATTACTGATTAGATTGATGAAATATAAGCTAAAGGACTTCAATGTGATAATATGAACTGAAGTAGTATGAGCGTTAACTAGGTGAAAATGGAAAATCCGTAGAGACTACGTAAATAATTATTCTCTAAAATTGGCTTTACAACTTATCCGTGTTTATAAAAGAACCTTAATTATTAAATATTACAAGTTTCGAAGCTTTTGAGTAAGAATTTTCTGCCTTATTTGTCGGCGTAAACATTTTTTTGTATCTCATTAGTGTTCGCCTCCAGGAATCTTTCTCTTTTTACAATCGCCTGTTTGCTCGTTTGTCAGAATGGCTAGATTTCTGACGGGAAAAACTTAATTTCCGCAAAATCCTATTTATTTTATAATTACCTTGAAAATACCATCTCGAGAGATTTTTAAAATTAGTATTTTAACGGCGGAAAAGATGAAGTTTCGATCCTGCGTTATGGGAGAGTAATGCTCCCATATCAAGGCAGAAAAACGCAGTGGTGTGATGGTTACTAAAAGTGTTTAAAGTTAGCATGTATTGAAACCATTAAAGCATAGAATATGTAGGAATCGTATTAAGTACGAACGGAAAATACCTATTGGAAAGTGAATTTTTACGCGACGCTTGTAATATATCGATATTCATAATTTAGTGTAGGTAAATCAGCGTATGAAACTTTAATGCTGCTTGCGCTTTTCAAAGAGAATCTAGATTCCAAGTTATGTACGGCCAATCAGTGCCGTAACTAGGGCGGGGCATCTTCCCCGGGCGCAACTAAAGAAGGGGCGGAAAATTGGTAATGGCAAGTTGTGCGAGGTTGCATGGCGCAAGAACAGGGGCGATTTCACTGCTGTACTCGTCCCAGACATTACGCATAGTATAAACTACAAATTTCGATTATGTTATTGATGAGTTTGCTTTATTAAAACCACGTAATATTATTTAATATTAAAATATTTATACTTTCTGTATTTTAATTACATATTAATTACATATATGTAATTATGTATGTATGTAATTATATTTATAATTATATATTTAAATTATGAACATTTATAGCGAGAAATTACATCATTTTTAGTTTATTTTTATTTATTAATTGTTCACCCAAAATCCATAGAGTAAAAAATATAGGTATTAGGGAATTTTTTATGGAGGGGCGCATATTTGGCAGCTTGCCCCGGGTGCTAAAATAGCTAGTTACGGCGCTGCGGCCAATAGAATGATATCCCCTCGCTGCCTGGCGAGATAAACGCTTACGAAACCAGCGCTTTAGTTTTAAACGGTGGCATGCGTAGTTGTTTATATTAACTGATTCAACTAAATTGTTTGACCATCACAATCTCTTCGTGCAATTTCCCTCGCGGTTACTTCCGGCGATTCTATTGCGCGTTGACATTCGATCATTTCATCATCAGTATCATGGAGTGAATTCATTCATGCATTCATCACTCATTCACACCCGATGGACGAGGGACATCCGGCACCTGCTTTGATGGATCGAATCGTGGATACATGTCAGTCACGATTCTCTCACGTTTGCCCCATAATGTTGAAGAACTGCTTATTAGTATCGGATGCAATTGCTCGCTATCTGTTATCATACCAATCGATCTCTCCCGCAAATCCTGATTTGTGCACAATTATTCAGTTAATCTTTCGCGATAATGGGCGCGTGTCAGTAATTTTTTATCGTGCTTACCGTTTTGCTCGTGATTATGTTTTATAAATACAGCCTTCCCTCGTTCTACGAACTTCCGTTTTACGAGTTTTTTGCTTATACGAACTGTGCAATTTCATACCTATTTTTCAATTTGCGAACAAATTTTCGCTTGTACGAGTTCGTTACGTTCGCATGAAAATCCTGTTTTTCAAATATCGAATCCATTTTCGCTTATACGTGCTCTATCGTTCTGTATTGTTTTAAAGTGAACTATGGGATATTTTTTTTATTTTGACCTTCGGAACCAATTCAAAAATTTTACATAGAAAGTAATGGGAAAATAATTTTCGTTTTACGAGTTTTCGCCTAACGGTTTTCGTGGAACGAATTAAGTTCGTAAAACGATGGAAGGCTGTACTCTTTCATCAATGGTCAAAGGATTACTACGGTCATTCTTTAAATTTCTTTTATAGTCTGTGTGACTGCTTCAGTCACGTAAGGCAGGCTTATTTTCATATTTCGCTTCCGTAGCATGGACACAGTGATAATAAATAGGACGATATGGGCTAATAGACGTATAAATAGCCGTAAGCTTGACATTTTTTTAATTTTTATAACACAATGATCAGTAAACGATTCCTATTCCATGTGAATATTTTCAAATGAGGTCTATCCTCTTTTACGCGAGCTCTATGGAAGGATTATGTCAAGTAAAGAATGATGCTTATTCATTTATTGAACATATTTAAGTGCCATAAAAAATGTATCCTTGAGGCAATAAAAAATCGCGTTGAAGAGCTAGTTTCCTACGTTGGAACGTGCATAATTTTATTTTATTCGGTGGAAGAAATAAGAGAAAGTACTACATACAAAATCCCCGGCCAAAAAATATCCACGACGAAGGAAAAGGATGAGAAAAAACTGATTATATCTATAAAAGTATTAGAAAAATAAAAAGTCTATTCTGATACAGTTTACAGTTTAATTTATCTGTGGAAGACAATTTCTTATAGATATGTCTGATTATATTATATTACCATTATTGTTTCTTCGTCGCATCAACTTAATCATGCATCCTTTTTTAATAACAAACTTATTCTTTCCTTTTCTCTCTTTCTGGGCAATATTGGTAATATCGTATATATCAGTAATTAATTATATCCTATTGTGGATTAAATTCCGTCGAGGTTGTAGGTAACTCCGGTAGGCACAAAACGGTTGGTGAATCTTTTTGCGGTTATCGGAGATGCCTTAGTCATCAATTGGATTCCAGCCGTAAGAGAGCTCGATGTTTCATTTTTGAATTTGTTTGCGAAATGCATCCGCTCTCTCTTCCAAGGATCATTTTACCATTTAACTTATTGATGTAAACGCAGCTACGTATTTTCTCCAGTTCTATGATTTCTTAGCGACAAATATAAACTTCCAACAGTTCATCAATCGTTTTCTTGGTTTTCTTGAAGGCTCAAATATTACTTTCTTATTTGAAACTTTTAGTTCTTTAATCATGTTTCGTGGCTCAAGAAGGCATGTTGCAGTCACTAGAGTTTGATCAGTGATTCATGTTATCAACTTAGCACTCTTATAATTTTAGTGAAGTCTATGAAAGTTATTATTTTTAGTATGGTTAGACGGAAGAATACAAGAGAAATTAAATTTTTCCTACACCTCGTTTTATTCATTAATTAAGGGATTAATCTCGTACGCTGAAACTGGTTCTTTCATCGCATATGTCCCAAGTCATATACAAAGTTGGAATTCTCGAAATAAGTACTGTGTGTTCAAAAAGTAACTCATCAGCTTAAATTTATTAATGTCTATGCAGAAAGTTGAGATGTTATCGATTACATATTAGTAGAAAGTGTTGAGTCACGAAATAAATTATCATGAATGTACTTTAAAAAAAAGATTTTCCACATTTTTTACTTTTTCATATACGAATTACGTAGTAGTATCGTGGTCGTGAAAATAAATTGAATTTGACGGGTATCCGTGTTTTATATTTTACAATATCCTATGCATATTTACAGAAAAAGTACTTTTGACGCGGAGAAATTCGACTTCCAGATTATGATGAATATGCACGTTCCCCTCTGCCAGAATGTGGTATTTTTGATTCCGTCTCTCTGTAGTCTATCGTCTGTCCGCATCTCTATGAGCGAAATGGCTCAACGGAATGTGATAAAATCTCTCATTTATATAGTGCCGTTGTTTCCGAACCTTTTTAGGCCGCGGTACACTTTCAGAGAATAAAATGATTTCGCGGCCCCCTAGCCTTTTAACAAGCTTTATATATTTTTAGATCCGGGTATTAAAATCTTTGGACGCATTCATTAGTTAAGAAAAATTATTGCCCTAATTATCCACAAACACATGCAACAGTTTGGGAACCACTGATATAGTGTACCACCCGGAATAGAGTTGCTGAAATGAACCATATCGTGCACAATTAGAGCGTCTTTTAGTCTTGGTGATTTTTAAAAAAGGTCGAGTTACTGAAATTGTTGCATGGATGATAATTAAACTTCATAGGGGTTTTAATTCCCTTAGGAATGCTACACAAGCTACCGTACAGTGACATTACAACATATCGAGTTGTACGCCCAGCTACCGTCAAGCTTTCTCCACTAACAGCAGCAGCATTGTTATTACGAGTGCACGTGTGCAAATATAAATGTTGGCATTATAATATGAAATAGAAGCGTGTAGAGATGTTAATTTCTGCGTAATGTATGTCTACCTATGTTATTTGTTATTATTAATATTTTAATCTAACTGGGACTCTCTAAGGATGAGTGTACCATGGAATAATATTATTTTCTTACATATTCAGTGTCTTGAATATAGATAAAGTTAAGTAAAACCACAAAAATGATCGTTAGGCTGATAGGATTTTCCGCAGATGATAAAGTATGCATGTTTTTTCCTTTCGAAGTTCATAGTTGTCTTAATTCTTCAAGTATTAACCTCAGATTCATCAACGATAACTACCTTCCAAATATTATGACATCGGTGCTTTTAAGGATAAACTATGGATAAATTCAAATGACGTTTGTGTTAATCAGCATTCCTGAATGTTCCGTGCTATTAATCCTCAGATGTGCGAAGGATATGCTCTACTTGCGTGTTATACAGTGACATTAACAAAGCAAATGAGAATATTTTCCATTAAAATTTAGAGAAATTTTCTAGATATCCTGAACAAAAAGGAACTTAGAAATAATGAAGTTCTTCAGAGCTGAGGATTTATGCAAATGCATCGTAAAAGAATAGGTATACTCAGAACTAACATAGGTTTTAGGTCATGAAGCAATTATGTAAAATTCCTTTACCTACGATATGTTGGGAAAGTAGTTTCGTATCTGTTCATAGAATATGAATTTCTATTAACAAGAAAAAAACGAAAGTCAAAATTTAAGTAACTTCAAGCGTACGTTTTCATCTCTCAACCATAGACATCCGGAGAGAATTTTTTACTTGAAGCACTATTCTTTATAATATTTTTACTTTTTTATTCTCTATAAATGTACAGAATTAGCAAACGAAGGATTTTTTCGTTTAAATCTCAATTTATCGTGATCATTCATGTTGGTTAATAATTTTATTGAATTTATTTTCTCATGCTTGCAATTTGATGTCAATTTGAGATTTTTAGTATTATGTTAGTTTGTTTAGGCACTTTAAGTCATAAAAATTCAATTATAATTTAATTTAGGCTGAATCTTATAAAATAAAATAAAAATCAGAATAAAGTTTTTAGATATATGAATGCCTAATAAAAATGATAGAAATTCGTAAGGATTAATTTGTGAAAGTGGAAATCACAACTAAATGTATTGTTATTATGATCCTTTGAAGTAGTAATGATAAACTTAGGTGATTCAAAGCGTAAAATTGCCAAGTTCTATGATCTTTAATAGACTTTAATTTAATAATTACCAAGGCGACACCACTTTAATTTGAAATAGAAACATTTGAAATGACTTCCGGCCATAATTACCCGTCTGAGCAGTAATTTTCTCTTTTGACATGCCGGTGTTATAACTTAGAAAAAGCCATTACCAGACATTTAATCATTGCAATTTTGACGCAATGGAAATTACGGAATGAAACCGAAACCTTTAAACTTTCCGAGAATCATCGCAAGGAGACTGAAACTAACCTAAATGGGAAATACTTTGATTGCTTCCTATAAAAACTGAATGAATGCAATTGTCTCCCTCATTTAAGGTTAATGCTCTATTTTCTTTAGGATTTTTGATTCTCTTAAAAGCTTCAGAAAACGCTTCCAGGAAATCCCTACTTCAACCACCTTACCTTCATTGGTTGATGGAGGCAGAAATAATCGCTCTTTTGGGTCGTTCGACTTAGGAAAGTGTTTCTAGGAAATCCCTCTTATTGCTGACGCCGCTCAAGGATGTTGAAGTCAAGTACCGTAGAAGATAGGCAATACCCTAAGAGTGCCTTAGACGGATCTCACTAATGGGGAATTGTTTTTTTTCCTGCCTTCCCCTTCCGGCTCTCTAGCGGGTAATAGCAGAAGCTGGGCAAGGTATAAAATTTATTCTACTTCCCGGTAGGGGCGAGTTCGAGTGGATTTTACTGCGTGGGCGGAGCATGCGCCACTCCCTTAGGTAATGAGTGGTGTAGCGTTGAAAAGTGGGTACTCTTGTTGGGCGGAGGGATTACGAGGGAGAGATAATTACAGCTTGACGATGGCATTCCGAAAACCAGGCCTTAGTCCTCTTTTTCACACGGATCTGAGGGGATGAGTGGGGCGACGGCGAGAGGATTGGGAGGTAGGCATGCGTTGCATCCTCACAATGGGAAACTCTTCAGGGAATCCGGAGGAATGTGGGTGAGATAAAAATTATAAATGTGCGAATAAAAATTTTGAGGAATTACAATAAATGAGTGTAAAGGTTTTTATCTGGGGCTTTCGGGAGAGAAAGTGAGGTAGGCGCGAGTAGGATAAGCGAGAGGGATGGGGAGAGTCGGGAGGAGTGGTGGGGAGGGAGAAGGCGAGTGGAAAATGGATAAGGTGGGGGTTAGGAATGGGAATAGGAGAGCGAACTGCGTAGCGAGTTGGAAAATTCTCATGGAAGCCAAACAATGGATTATTATCCCTCAGACAGCTTCATACTCTATCCTTCAACATCTCTCGTACATAATGGTCATATATCTCAAAACAGAAAATGAATCAAAGAAGAAGAAAAATGCAAAACCGATCTCAAGATTGAGATGCATTGCGATCTTGGAATTCTTCTCGCTAAATACCCCGGGGTAATAGGAATAAATTGTTCTCGAATTTAAAATTAATTTGATTCAAAACTGTAGCTTTTAATGCTTTAGGGTGGTTTTTGTTTTCTAAAACTCTGTGTAATGTTAATTTAAAGGAACAGATAAGGTTATTACTATCGCGTATTAATTGTTGCATTGCACTTTTGTTTTTTTTTAAATAATTGCTTTATTAGCTGTTATTACGAGACATTTCATTATTCGTTAATCTCATTTACTTCAAACAACACAAACCTGAAATTTATTAATATTTCCAGGGAGAAAATAGAGCTTGTATTTATTATACCCTAGTACACTAATTCTAATTGGGTTAAACTAGTTAGGGTTGATTAGGAATCGAATTTAGATCGTCTGCATGTTGGGCAAGTGCTGCAATGGTAATATCAAGCATTTGATACCGGAATCTTTTTACCCATTATCTGTTTCTATTCTTCAACGTTAACATGTTAATCATTTGGATAGTCATACTCGTTATACACGAATATCTCCCTTCTTGCAATTTCACATAAGAAACGGCGTGGAACGATAAATATATGGAGTATGAGTAGCCGTTCTTACTCAACGTCATATTTTCACTCATCGAGCTAAATTTTATAATTTTATATGCATTGAATAATTGCATTGTGGTTAAGCAAAACAAACATAAAGGCGTCGAATTTGGATATAAAAAGTGAAATTAAAATCCTAAAATATCCCTATGCTTTCTTATTAGAGCTAAGAGTAAGTAGTTTTTCTTTTGCTATTCTATGGAACATTTTTGGAAATTTACCCAAGAAAGCAGTTGTGTTTGGAACCTTTACAAAAAACGAAGTGAAATATTGGATTTTCCCTAAGACACATAACTTAATTATACTTTCCAATTAGCTGTTTAACAACCAACTGCAGTTTGGATATCCCGTCAACAGTCATCGTTTCAAGTTTAATTTTATTTCTTTGTACGCAAACAGTGTGCTTACGGCACGAGGACAATTCAAGTAAATTCTGACAAATTATAAATAAAAACATTTAAAGTAAATAGGAATAAAAGAGAAATAATCATTATTCTCAGATACAATAACTACGGAGAATACAAATGGATGGTTTGTTTAATTTTCGTATTTATTCTTAGAATACTCATCGAGTGTCATTTTTGCGGAGGTGAGACTTTTTATTCGAGTAAAAATGTTTTATATAATGATTTTTATGCTATGTTTATAATAAAAGTTACCGTAACTACACTTTTACTAATGAGATTTGTCGTGGATATTTAGTTGCGTAATTGAGGAGAACGAAAACAGTTTCCACTCCGACTTTTTTCGATTCAATGGAAGATCCGACACCAGTAGTCAAGATCTAGCATTTTATTTAATTCCAATTAATGACGACAAAACAGCTGCAATTTTTAATTTTGGCTGAGTCTTTAATGTATTCTGATTAAAAAACACACGAGGAAAGAAAGGAGCCTCTCTATAACTATAATGCATTTTTCAATGAAACAAGATATGTATTTCGTCGCCTCCACAGAAAGAAAGGCTGTCTGTAATTAATAGAAATGTAACTCGATTCATAAAAGTATAGTATGAGAACGTAAACAGAAGACATTATATGGCCTTATTTTCTATAATATTTCAGATACATCATGATTTAACGCAGTAGTGCCAATACGATTTTGTTCTTTTTCAAATTTTACTTAAGTATTTTAGTTTTGAGCGAGCATAAACACACGACACTAATAGAATGTAGTAAAAGATACTTCCAAGGAATTATATGAGCCCAATGTATGAAAAAGGGACCATAATTATTTCACACAAAAAATTGATTTTCATTGCCCGATTAATTGGACACTATGCACTAACGGATTACATCTTTTTGATAATAATATAACTCACTTAGCAAAGTAACACCTCATGAGCATTAAATTTAGCGCGTTTAATATTATTGGCCGAAGTGCGTATATATTTTATCGGTTAATAGATTTTATGAACAGATGTTTCAGATCGAGTACAATCAAAAAATAATATACTAACTTGGAAAGTGCATTTACGCATGGCGATTGTTTTATTTAATTTTAATACATTTAATTAATTGAAATTTTTTAATATTTTCCAAATATTCTTTGCTGTCATTCATAAACATTGTGGCGAATATGATAGCCGATTATATGTGAGCGAAATGCCTATTTTTTCATGAAATGACGGAAGATTCCATTCGATGATGATGGTATGCTCTATCAAATGCATTTTTTTAGTTACGAGTTACACTCATATAGCAGGATTTGACGTGCTTTCACGAGGATCTAACAAAATCCCGAATGACCACTAATTGGCAAATCACAACGAAATTCCTTTCATAATAAAGAATTTGATATTAAGGCCTAAAATAAAAAAAATGGAGCGAAACTTTTAATGAAACTATCATCAACGTCGGAGGGCAAAACTTGTTTAATTGTTATCGCAACACGAGGAAATATTCGATAAATCACTCGACTAAAAATCACGCGAGTCGAGAAAATTAAAATCATTCTTCTCACTTCGGTCGAATTAAAAAAAAGAAGCGAAATGGAAAATGCAGAGGAATTGTTGCTCGCTGGGTCGGAATGAGGTTGCTGCTAAAAGTATAGAAGGGAAATTCGATGGAATATGCCGATGTTAACGTATGGAGTTTCACAGCCCAGTTCCTACTCAACCAATTAACCGTCGAAATTGCATTCATTGTGTTTTTTAAGACAAGAGGACGACATTGTTTTACTCCTAACTTTTATGCCAAATGCTACCAGGAAAAGAAAAATCTATAAAATGAAACGGTGATGTGCCTGAACGTGATTTTCGTACGAATGAGTTTATTTAAACAAATTATTGATATAATAAAGTGGTTACTGCAGTAATTGTGCCTTCTACGTGTATTAGAGGCATATTAATTAAGTTTATACTTTTAATGTTGCTCTTAATATGTTGAATAGCCTTAAAAATATGCCGACACTTAAACATCATTGATGATGTTAATAAAATACCAGAATTCGTAAATTGTTCTACATTTTTACAACAGCGTCATGCTCATGACTGTGTGGATTTTTTCACTATGTAGTTTAAACAAATTAATGTTTATTGCTTTAGAATTCTGCACATAAGTAGGGAGTCTAAGAATGTTGAAATATTTTTTAAAAAGTTTATCTCGGTCCTGTGATAATATTGGCCGTGTTATTTGAGAGTATTTACTTGAAATATAAATTGAGCTTTCGTAGGACCTGACGTTAATCTAGTTATCAAAACTTGATAACTTTATTTTTTGAAAAGCGTTATTTATTTGAAAATTATCTCATAAGATTCCCAGTTACCTAAATAGACTCTATTCATTCCGATAGGTTCTAAAAAAGGAAACCCTAAGTTCATGAAACCCTACAAATCATTCTATTAACTGCAAACACATTTCGCTGTAAATGTAGTTATTTATTGTTAAAGTATAAAAATTATTTGAATCATAATTGCTACATTTATATTCTGTTATTCAACCCCGCCATTAAATCGTGAGTGGTTTGGCAGTATATCCGTTAACTCAATCTCGAATCTTCAGCAAAATTGTAATTTGTTTAATCGAGAAACAATTCATCATTATATTCCAAAAAAACCTGGTATCTCTATTTGCCAATAAATACGTTTTCCCGACAAAAATACCATTTAGGAATTTCACTTTGTGTCTCTCTAACGGATACTGCTGTGAAATGTTGTTCGCAAAATTTTACTTTCCATCAATACACTATAATAACTAATTTCTCAGTTATTAGATGTAATTTCATGCATTCAACCATGTTAAATTTCAACCAGATCCGCTCCCGTCACTTCTTTTTCGATGGGAGAATAATATACAGTAAGGCTACAAGTAATTCCATTTCTTTTAAGTATTGCACTTATCGATTTGAGACTGCTAACGACTCCCTAGAAAAAGATACTTCTCGTCGTATCTGTCAGTAAAACGGAAGCTTTGCGGACGCAGCAGAATTTTCTCGAAAAAGAGGAAAATGTTTCTGCCGCATCAGCGAGCCAATATTTTAATTTTCTTGAAATAGCATTGCCAGAGGAATATAAAAGAGGATGCCATTCATTCTAACTTAATGATTCCAGAATAAGCACTTAAGTATCGAAAATTGAAAGATTAAGAATTTTTCATAGGTATTTCCAATAGCCATAACAAGGTTATAAAAAACAGTAGCGTATTTCGGCAACAATGCAACCGTCTTCAGTGATGATTCACCCAAAAATATATTCTAAAATGGGTTCTTTTCGAGTCCACTGGAAGTGCTAATTCAAGTATATTAAAATGTCGGCGGCTGATGCGAGAAAAATTTTATTTCTTTTCCGAGAGATTTTTTTTGCATTCGCGAAGTTTCCATTTTACTATAATATGTGGCGAGAAATATTTTATCTAGGAAGTCGTTAGCAGTCACCAAGGTGTTGCAGCTTAATTGACTACATGCATGAATGATTTCAGTCACGTCTTCTATCGAAAAGTAGTATTCTCTTCCAGATATTGGTGGTAGGTATCAGTGGAGCATCGGGGTGATTTTACATCTATTTCTAAAAATTTGCAAGAAATTAAAAGTTGATATTTTGTGTTATAAAAATCACGCCATTAAACTTCTATTGAAAGGAATTTGGTTTGTAATTTCATGCAGTTTTAACCAAAGACGCTGAAGACGGAACGACTGAAAATATACTACTTTTAAAGATATTGTTGAACCTATTATTAAATAAAGTTAACGGATTTTAATTAATTCACTCCAGCTAAAAATACACGACCAGAGATCATTATGAAATCACGTTTTGCACGATGAATTTTCTTAGCTATATTAAATATTTTAAAATGGGCAGACCATGTGTTATGCTAACCTCCGACCTTCACCTTTTTTAAATACAAAAATTTTATAATCTGAATTGACTTTTGATTGCTATAATTTGAATAGCTTAAAGCCGTGGTAATAGACTCAATACCTCGGTGAGAGAAGAGGCCAATTTCCATCAAAGTACGCCAGTGAGTTTTGTGATATCCCATTCCGACCTTTATCAATGAGGCCGATCATTTGCAGTTTTAAAATCTTCATCCTTTTCTTTATGTTGTATACTGCTACCCATTTTCTCCTTGAGCATTCTCCATGCGTCTGTTGTCCAACATATATCTATTCATCTATGGAATTGGGTTAATATTTTTCTCCTGCATGGGAAAATTCTGGGTTTGCATGGTTTCTTTGATAAGCTTCACAGAATAAAAAAATTTAGAATTGTTATTTTATTGCAGATGCTCACCATCCCATTTCTATTATTTTGATTTGGCTTCCAAAATATGTTCCGACTTAAGCGTCTGGTTATCTGATACGCGTGTATCTCATTCACTTATTATTTACTAGCTTATTTTACCCCGGCTTCGCTCAGGGAAGTTTAAGTTAATTTCAATTTTTAACGTTGCGTTGAATCATCTAGGATGCTGTCCACGAGCTAACCATCTGATTTTATGACCAATTTCATCTCGTTAGCATTCGTTCCAATGCTGTTTTGAATGTTTGTACGTATAAATTACAAGAATGAAACATTTCCTGTAGGCATCTTACTATCGATGAGTTGTTCCAGAATTATGTCTACATCTTTCATCAACTTGCGAATTTTCATCGTCAATAAAGTAGATTTGAAGAAACTTACGATTCTGATCATTGACTGGTAACAATGGACTTTACTATGATAGATTTGTCCTTGCACACGAAAAGTTGATTGAAAACCATATTTCGAAACCGGATTTGTCATTTGTGATTTGAAAAAATGAATTATATCTACTTATATTTTTTAGAAAATCTTATGATTGTGTAAAAACATTTTGCATCAAACTAAATAATAGCTCAGGCACATCTTCAAGATCAGTTAAAACTATTTTTCCTTGGAACAACACATGCCCTCCACTTCTGTATTAAATTTTTTGTCTTTACAAAACCTGCATATTTTCGTAAGACCTCCGATATTAATCAATTCAAGACCTTCGTAATCAGTCGCAGGGTCATAAATATAGGCATTATTTCTCAATGAAATCCAGTTGGTTAATTTATTTCGTGCAGTACGTATTTGTTATTGTTGATGGCGATTAAGAGAATTTTTATTGGTTTCATTCAATCGAGAATTTCTGTCTTTTTCCATTTTCAGCGAGTAGCGATTCCTTTTGTTTAGTTGTCCCATTTAATCGGGCGTTTCTATTACTTTCACGGTCGTATCGCAGACGACGTTCTCTTGATTGATTCTTTCACAAAAATTTATCCTATTTTTTACAGCAACTGTCAGTAAGGAGCAGACATCATTATAGATTAACTTAAAACTTTTCTGTAAAAAAGACGCACAAGAAAGAGGAATAACTATAAATATAAACAAATTTATGAATAAGGAAACAACAACAGAAAATGGTGATATGCGATAAAATATCACTCACCGTTTTTATTTCTCAGTGAAAATCAGTTGAATAATCTATTTCGTATCTCTCTATTCGTATCTCAGACGTTTCTTTGTCTGGAAAATCAAATTCTTCTTCGAGGTTGTCATAATAAATATTGTAAACAAAATATTGCAAATCGAATTTTGTTCGATTAATTCAAATTTTTATTTCAATTATGAACATAACATTAAATAATATTGGAAAATATATTAAAGTGATTTAGAATACAAAAGAAAAGATCCTAAATGAAAAGTTTTCAAAATAAAATGCATTGATTAACATTAAGTGAATGAATTAAGCGAACATTCAATGCATAATATGGGTAAGATATCTTAGTCGACAATCAGATTCCCATAGCATCCTTTAATTCATTCATGGTTTTATTCCATTACATTCGTGATAATACAAAATTTTCAAACTTTAGGTAATAGGAAACGAAAATAGATGAAAAGAATAAGAACCTTTAATCCTTCTTGCATAAATCAGTTCAAGTCCGGTTGACGTAGGATTAAATTTATGTATTTTAATTTCAAATTGTCTTTTCTTTATTTATTTATTTATTTCGTCTTTATTTATATATACGGCCCGCCAGTTCGAGTAGTGCGGCCCTCATATTACTTTGATTCTATGAACAGTTGAAGGTTAAATTGCGGTAGAGACAGATGGTGTGACAAAAAGATACGAAAATATATAACTTTAACAAATATTTAGGAATTGTATTATATAGAAATTTTTCTTAAATGGTATTTATATTAATTACATAATAACAAATTATCATACAATTCCTAATTTTGCGCTTGTAAATTTAAGAAATGCTAAGGCTCATTATTATGACATGCAGCCTTCCATATATATATTGAAATTATTTGATGCGCCATTTACTACTGAGTTATATATTTGGCCCCAAAGCAATTTCTATATTTCATTTATATTAGCGTCTAAGAATGGCTGTAAGTTCCTTCAACTTACAAGGAGAGGATACGGTAGTGGGGTCACGGATTTCTATGAAACTTGGTAGGTGTATAGCTCTGGATTCCAGGATCACTGCAATTTCCCCTTTTGGGCGTATACGGCCGATAGCTTTGCCGAAAATCGCGATTAAATTTTGCAATTTCTCGTCAACTGATATAAATAGCTTAATACACGCCATATTAATACAGTAATTGTTGGTGGTGAGCGTTTAGTGGTTGCGTCTGGAACAAAATGGCGCGAGTTCGATTCTCTCGTGAGTTAGGTTTATTTTCATTTCGCCTCCTTTTACAAATGCTTTTTCGCATTAAAATTTAACTGGGCAGCCACGTTGATATTTTTATTTTTTTCTATGTTGTTTGGCGGTGATTCGGATTTTTTTCTCAAGTAATTCAACGCACGATTGTCTCCACAAAGTTTACATTATTAAATCGCATATTCTTCATTGATCTCAGCACACGCTACATCCTATATTGATGCTTATGACATGGAAAGGATCCCTGAAATTATTTTTGCGAAGACTTCAACCAAATACTTATAATATAGGCGGAGGTATATCAGGTAACAAATCGTTGAAAGTATAAAAAAACATAGACTGGTGAGAAGTCCGTTTAAAGTACAGTAATATAAATAAATAAAAATATTTCTTTTATGAATCCCTCAGAAATTTGGTTGATTGATTAAAGCATCAATAACCAACAACCGCCAATAATCACTGGGACCGATGATGGGAAGTGTTAGAAGGGAAACTTTAATTTTCTTATGAATCGACAGGTAATGGAACTTTTGTTTAATGGTAGCAAATTTCTTCGCAGTTCCCTGGATGATAAAAGTCATAGTAACATTGGAAAAAAAACTTTCTGCACCAAGAACATTGTTCCTCGCGAATGCATTTTCCATTTAATACACCATCTGGAAAATTTTCTTGGTTTACGTTGAAAAAAACTTCTCTTTTATAGATGAGCTTTGATGCAAACCACGCATACCTAATCATTTCATGGAAAATCGGAGCTAAAAGCTGGTTGTGAATTTACGCGTGTATTTTAATTACATCCATACGGCTGGTGTTTTCCCTCTTTTGCCGGAGCAACTGTCCAGCATTTTGCAGCTGCGAAATGAAAATTTTAGCCTGACGATAAAAGTATATTTAGAGAGGCTGACACACCGAGGTACACTTTGGGGGAATAACTTTGACGCCGCAAGTTGGCTCCTTGTTCACATCCATGAATCGTTCGTCGCACAAGGCCTGGCTTGTCTGTCCTGAACACGAATCTATAAGAAACAGGAACTTTTTTCAGTCACATACGGCTTCAATACCTTGTTCAAATGCATTTCATAGTTGGTAGTATGCAACTTCCCCGAATTCGTGCAAGTCACGAACACATTCTTATAGCGGCCGATAGCGTCACTAACGCCCTGCTGCATTTTAGGCCCAAATATTCCCATGGGTTCTTGCAGACAAATGAAAACTTTCGACAAAAGCTTTCCCGAAAGTGTGATACTGTATTGTGCCGTATACGGATGCGTCATTTTGTTCAGTTGACTGACATAAATTTCGGTCGCTTTTTCACCCTGATGGGATAGAGTACGCTTGATCTGGGCACGATACTCGCTACCAGTTTGATCGGTATTGATTATCAAATTAGGGTCATACAGAGGAATCAGCTTTTGGACATGCTCTTGAAAAAGCATGGCAGCCTTCATTGTCTCTTCAGGGCATATTTTTTCTCTGAGACTAACGTATCTCGTGACCTTTCTTTGGCGGATCTTGTGCCATGTTTTAAACATTTTCACTCAGGATTGTGACGCCTCAAATTTAAATTCGCAGGAAATATGCTGAAGAGCAGCTGCCATCCCCCACTGCCGCAGAATTCTTGTTGTAACGTAGCCTCCATTTACTCGGGCTTCAAAAAACCTATCATAAACCAGCCTGTCGATGGCATTCTGCTTATCCCTAAAACCTTTTCCAGATAGAATATCTCTCTCCCATATTTTGATTCTGTCCTTCCTCGTAAAAAGTCGAGACACTCGTGCCCTAAGGGATTTTAGAGACCAATATGGATGCAGTTTCGCAGCAGTAACAACATTAATTTTAGTTTTCATAGGAATGATAGAATTGCTTATTTTCTTCGGGGATGGTACCTATGGACCGACACTAGAAGTTGGACTAGAACAGTCTTCTTTCTCAGTAGATTGTTGCAAGGAATCTTCATCCACTTCAGGATCGTCTTCGCCAAGCAGATAATCATCATAGATGAGGACCATGTTGTCCATCATTCCCACAATACAATCGTACATCTCACGACCGATGGCAATAGCACGATCTGAAATCTCCTGACTAATGTGATCAGAAATTAAACCACTTTCGCGAAGAAGGTTGGCGCAAAAGTTAAGCGCATCAGCGAATAAACGAGGTTTCTCCGAATTTTCATCGTCGATCGGCGGGATGCATCTTGCCGAAGATGGATCTGGCAAAGATTCCATCCTATAATTGCAAAGTCTGGAATTATACGGAGAAATTAATTTTTCAACGAACTGTAAAAGGTTGACAAGATGTACATGATATTTCGAAAAATAACAGAAATCAGTAAAAATACTTACTAGATTCGTAGACTCAAAAAATACTCTTCGACTTTTGCTTGTTTATTGAAAAATAACTCCGTAAAAGTCACACAAAACAAACGGAGATCCACAGACCGCAAACAAATTGCCAGTAGATTTGTGTGTTAAAAGAAGCCTCACAAACAAAACAATCACTCACAGAAACTCGAGCAAAGCGACCAAGAAACTTATCCGTCGAGCAGAAAGTCTCTAATGCCAGGTTTTCACTTTAATTGCACCACATGGATGAATCACCAAAAGTGAAAGAAACGTTTTTCCTATAAACAATGTATCAACGCGGATGATTCATTGCAGTCGCAAAGTGATTAATTAATGAACAAATTATGCCTTTTCCACGATCAACTTTGTAACGTGACTTTACTACACTTTCGAGAGCTACCAAACAATTTAACGAGAAGAAGGGGCTTCTCACAAGCAAGAAAATAAATTTAGAAACAAAGAGGAAATTAGCAAAATGCTGTATAGCTCTCCTATATAGCTCTTTATGGTGCAGCGACGTGGACGGTAAGGAGAAAGGAGGAAAAATATTTAGAAAGTTTTGAGATGTGGGTATGGAGGAGGATGATGAAAGTGAAATGGACAGAGAGGAAGAAACGAAGAAGTATTAGAAATGGTGGGAGAAGAAAGGCTGCTAATTAAAACAATCAGGAAAAGAAAAGCAAATTGGATAGGGCACGTATTGAGAAGACTGTTTACAAAGGACGATCTTAGATCGGAAGAAGAGGAAGAAGGAGGAAAAGAATAGAAATATTAGAGAATATAAAGCAGGAATATAGTACTTATAGAGATATAAAAGAGGCTTCTAGGGAGAGAGAGAGAGAGATGGAGGCAGCGATTCAGCTAAAACCTGTCTTCGGACAGCAGCATGATGATGATTATATTATAAGTATTCGGATGAAGTCTTCGCAAAAATAATTTCAGGGATCCTTTCCATGTCATAAGCATCAATATAGGATGTAGCGTGCGCTGAGATCAATGAAGAATATGCGATTTAATTATGTAAACTTTGTGGAGACAATCGTGCGTTGAATTACTTGAGAAAAAAATCCGAATCACCGCCAAACAACATAGAAAAAAATAAAAATATCAACGTGACTGCCCAGTTAAATTTTAATCCGAAAAAGGATTTTTAAAAGGAGGCGAAATGAAAAAAAAACCCAACTCACGAGAGAATCGAACTCGCGCCATTTTGTTCCAGACGCAACCACTAAACGCTCACCACCAACAATTACTGTATTAATGTGGCGTGTATTAAGCTATTTATATCAGTTGACGAGAAATTGCAATATTTAATCGCGATTTTCGGAAAAACTATCGGCCGTATACGCCCAAAAGGGGGATTGCAGTGATGCTGGAATCCAGAGATATACACCTACCAAGTTTCATAGAAATCCGTGACCCCACTACCGTGTCCTCTCCAGAATCAGCTTTAATATAATACTTGCTAAAGGAGGTTAGGTTTTAGACCGAAATACGTAACTGGTATCCTTAGGAGTTCATGACTATGTAACTTCCCTACATCAGGCTATCGCACATTAACGCTCGCTCAAGTTCCACCTTTTCTTTAGCAAATTCTAATATTTCACTAACGAGCCATTCGAAATTTTCTAGAACACTTACTAATAATTTAACAAGAGAGGAAAGATGCACACATCATTCGTGCATACATGCGAGGCAGAAACGATTTATTCCAAAAAATATAAATATCAGTAGCTTACAATTAGTATAATGTCAATGAACTGAAGTGCAAGTAGTGATGCGAAGAAAATAACGAATTTTGATTCACCGACCTATATCCTAATCAATTGTAATTATTAAAACAATCGATAATTACTTAAAACATACCTCACTCAAGTAGTAATAATATAATCTTTATGTTCACGTTCATTCCTTCGTCGTAAATTACGCATTTCTTTTCACTTATAAACGCTGTGTATACATAAAGAAAATAGACGTATTTGCGTTTATTTCTTCGTCTTGGATAATCCATTTCCCTTTATTTTCCAAATGTTGTTATTTTCCAAATGTTGTTATTTTCCAAATGTTGTTTTTTCCAAATGTTGCGTGCGCACAAAATAAAATAAAATAAATTAGTTATTTACACCACATATTTTTTACTTCAGTTGTCACGAAGGTTGTTTTCGTTGACAACAATTAAAAAACACGGGAAACATTTTCTAAGTTCAAAGCGAATTATGACTTTCTCGTTTGATTTTCTTTAAATCGGCTACTAATTCGATAAAAATGTCTTGAACAAAACATTTGCTATTTTACTAATTCTACAATTTTTTGTAAAAACTTATTTTTATAAGTGATATTTTACGAGATATACAGAAAAGTTCATTTTTTGTCACCCGTAAAGTGGCACTCCTGATTGGGCTACGTAAACCATTTATATAATTTTCTTATTTTCTTTGCCCTTATGTCCAAAATACCAAATTTCATCGACATCCACCCAGTAGTTTCTGAGATGAAACATAAGGACGGACGGGCGAACACGAACCATAAGGCGTTCATTTTTTACTTATCGTCAAGAACGCCTAAAAACCATTAAGAAAGAAAGGAATATATTCCCTTTTATACTTTGCTACATTCCCTCTTTTCCACGTTCATTGTATCCTCCAAGACAACCTTGGATACGGAATTTTGTCGAAAATAAATTTTTCCGTAATTCCTCTTAAGCTTTAAATGTTTTCCATTAAAGGATTTTTTTCATTTCACCACTTAATGTAAATTTTTCGTAGAAAATACCGCAATATAAATCTATTACGGCTTTCAATGCTGTGGCAAGAGTACCTATTATTTGTTAACGTCGATAAATTTAACAGCCGATATCACAAAACGCAACAGCTTCGGTATATAGTGTATTAACGCTTATCTAATTCAGACATTTATAACGTTCCGTTGGACAAGTAAAATACTATAAAAATCCTTTCACGCCTCCACAAAGAGTGAACCTTATCTCACTTTTTCGACCAAATAAAAATACGCCTGCTTTTCGAGATAGAGAGAGAGTCGACTTTTTCCATTGTCTCCTTGCCCCTATCAGCAGTGACTTCTCCATTCTCCTTTCCCCCTCTTTAGTTTCCACGGGAGTAATGCTAGAGGGAGTGGAATGCGTGTGCCGGAGATATTATCAGATAAGAACGGAGACTGTAAGAGAGACGCTCTCGGTGGTGGATGCTAGTGGGGTAGGATGCAGATAAAACCATCCGAAGATGGTAACACTTCCATCCTTATGTGGTCCTTGCACGGTCATATACACTGGAACGGACTCTTTCAAAGCTGTGGGCAAAGATAAAAGGGGAGCACGTAGGGGGATATGATTGGGTTTTCACCGTTGTTGGGTCTTACTGCGTCGTGACCTCGAGGGTCGCTCCGAAGTCGAGGTTGATGAAAAAAACTGTGGAGGGGTAGATGGGAAAGTTTCTTTTCAACGAGCATGAAGGAAATATGTCGTTTTTAGTTTTTTGTGATGTTTGCGATACCCCTGTGGAGTTTAAGGAGAAAGCTGGCACATTGTCTTGGGTGTTGACGTCGAACTCGAAAAAAACACTTTGTTTAATCGATTAGGGTTGCATCTTTCCAAGAAGTTTGAATGATTTAATAACATGACGGATCGTGTTGCGTCTTAGTGGATTTATAACACGCAAAAGTTGAAAAACAGTAGAAAAATAATTCGTGGTAGATTTGGAAATAAAAATAAGATTTTTGCATTAAATGAATGCTTGCTGAATTAACACGTCATTTATAAATTCCTAAATTTGGGTAATAATTTTTCAGTTATAATTTATAAATTATTCTAACTCCATCTTGTAGTTTCTTTGGCTCTAGATGTATGATTTCTTCTAATATTGCCGATTTATTTTTCAGTGCCCATACTATATGAATAGTATGTAATTGTGAATATAACGAGTCGCGTATTTATGATTTTTATCTTCTAGACAAGTGTTTGATTTTCCTTTCTGTTGCTATAAATCATAAGTGCCCTACATTAGTTTGTATAAAAAATTAATTTGCAAATCGCGAAAGTGAAAACTAAGATTTTACATGTATGATATTTATTTCTGCAGATTAGATTACTTTGAAGTACTTAGGTTGCTCAATTTGTGCCTTTGAAAAATTATGAAATATAAAAATTATAAATGTCATTATCATTAAATTTCTATCAAAAAGTCATTTCGCAATGCTAATTGCTCACATTAAAAATATAGAAATAACTGCAATAACTCTTCGGTAGTATGCGTAAATAGTGATAATAAAATTATTTCGCGAATAAAATTATTTTTTAAGAGATGGATTTTTGGTTTGCCGTTTTATTACAATACACCTACACAGTGCATAAAATATATTCTTCTTCAATATCCTAATTTTCAAAAGGCTTACTAATAACTGCGATGTATTATAATTAACTGTTCAAGTATATTTAAATATATATTCTAATACAGTTTTGGTAGTTTAGCCAAATCAACCCGTGATGTCATAAAACTTTTCAAATTTAACGATCGAGCTCACCTTATTCTTTCTTCTAATCCAGAAAAGGATCGGAGTAACTGCTGTAACCATTAAACGGTTGGTATTCTTGCTAAAATTAAGTAGCCGTTCTCAGTGTTTTAGAATCCACGATCCGCAAATGATCAGTGAGGATAGCTATTTGATGGCAGAAAAGTGCACCTGGTTAACTCAACCGTATAATGGCTCCTGGAGTTACCTCGATCATTAATCATAAAAATAATTTATTTTGTTTCAATTTCCCATACTAATGAACTTCAAGAAACGACAGGATTTGCTTCATTGTCAATTGTTTGGAACAAGTGAATGAAGTAGATTTCTAGAATGGCCCTATACTATTTAAGGTTGTTAAGAGTGCACAAATAATATGACCTCCGACAGAATTACTCTCATTGCTAGAGTCATTTTAGTATTTTTGATGCCTCCATACGAAACTACCGATGCAATTCAATTCCCAGCATGGACCATCCTATTTCGTTTTACGTGCATGTTGATTCATTCACAACTGAAGGCGTTTTTATTTCAAGGGGTACCAGCAGCGTTACTGTAAAACGCAAATTCATCAGTACAATTTTATAAATTTCTAACAAACAACTTATATTTACGGAAAATGTAAGAGGAACATTTTTAATGCGGTTTCACATAATATTAATTTATTAAATTTAAAATTTACGATTGTCAGGCCTTACATTTAATAAGTGAGCTAAAGGAGTTCTATGCCACAAGCGTGACATGCAAGTACAGCTATAAAAACTTCAGTAATTGCATAGGTAATTAGAAGAGCAGTCAGGCGTTTTTACTTTGTCTTAAAGCTTCGTAAATTTTCTAATGCATTTCGAAACGATTATAATGAATTTTAGCAGAGGCAGGCAGTTAAAACGAATTGAAATCTTCGTAGTTATTTCATTTTTAAAATATAGCGACTTTTATATATTTGTTAGTTCGAGTCACATCACTGCTAAAACGAAAATAGTTTCTGTATCTGTTTTTACCAACTTTTATATTAACTTCACTTCATATATATATATATATATATATATATATATATATATATATATATGTGTGTGTGTGTGTGTGTGTGTGTGTGTGCGTGCGTGTGCGTGTGTGTGTGTGTGTGTGCGCGCGCGTGCGTGCGTGTGTTTTGGACCCAGTCTAATCTGAAAAAAACAAAGCTCCAAAGCTGCTTGCAGTGTTCGAACCACCTCATCAGAGATAATCATCGCGTAAGACGAGTAAATCTGCACGTTGGTGCCGCGATAAATGTTAATTTGAATTCGCGTGGGAAGATTAGATATATAGTATTAGTGGCATTTTTCATATTTATTTATTTTTTAAGATTGTTTTCTTTTTAGTTGTTTATTTTTATAATTTTATTATTTTGACAACAGTTATCACATTATTTGTACAATATAACCTTAGCTTTCCTTTACTATATTTATAGTGTTGAAACGAATCTGAACAAATTACAAGCGTCCATTATAGCAACGAGATTAAACATACTATTGTCATTGTTCGTGGTGTAATAGAAGTCTCTTTATTTTAATGTGGATTTGTATTGATACGAGCACTCCAACGATTTTGAAGGGATATTTCTGCTAATAATTGTGTTTTTATTTATCGTAATTATTATTGATAGTAAGTTTTTATTTATCTTAACAACTTTTTATCTTTATTCGTTTAAGATTAGTCTGAAAATTGTTTTCCCTATGAAAAGGCTATTGAAAACCTCGTTGGTGAACAACAGTTTCACACCTACTAGTATCTAAAGGTGAATTACTCTGAACTAGCAGTATATTTTCGTTGATTTTAAGCAATATGAATATGGATAAGTCAGTATTTTCATTAATGAAACAAAAGATACTATCAAACTTCTTACTACTTATATACCAAACATTCTTACGTTTGCCACTGAGTTCTCTACTTCTGTCTGCCATTCTCTCAACTGTAACAAGATTAAAGGTTAAATATAGAGACCCCGACATCACTCAACAGCTGGTAAACACTTTTGCAACTATTTACGTTCATGCAAGCAGATAGGTTATCATAATTATATTATAGTTTACTCATATTAAAGTTTTAACTATATAAAAATTGGCTATAAAAATTCATTTTTATATTTTCACTTGTTTCTTCTTTTCAGCCATTTCAATGTACCAAAACCCGAAACAACTAAAGTAACAGAGGTAATAAGTAGGAGGAAAAAGATGATTTGAGAGGAAGAGGGCGAAGTGTGTATGGCGGGGTAAATGAAAGCTGGAGGATGGTTTATGGACAGCGATGGGATTTGGGAGTGGCAATGGGTGTGGAGTGGAATGCTGTGTCCGAGAATAATGAATACCAAGTGAGTCCGATTAATTATTTTGAACGATTCGGCTCTCGTAAAAAAGCATATCCTTTAGCGTGTGCAGGTGTAATTCATTAGAAAGTAGGAAAAAATAACTCATGAACGCCTATTTTATAGCCTTGTATTTTACAAACAACACACTAGATCCCTATAACCATACGAATATGATTAAGTCAAAGAGGAAGCGGGACAAAATGGGTAGAATTATGTGAGCGTTTACGATGGATCAATTAGAAATTCCATACGAAAAAAACGTCAAATCTGTCGGCTGTTTGGAGAATCAAGATAATTTACCGATTTATTTCGAGTCTAATTCTATGTAAGGAAGAACATGTGAAACCCTGATAGTATTCCAAATATTTATACTCCCAAAAATATGCGGAATGCCGAGTAGTTTCTTTAGATTTTTCCAGATTTAAAAACGCTACAATTTATTTGGGCAGCAAAAAAATATTTTGCCAGTAGAATTTCTCAAGCAAAAAAATAAATTGGCAGTAGAAAAATAAAATAGCAGTAAAAAATCAAATGGCAGTAAAAAGATAAACTGGCAATATTCAAGCAGCAGTAAAGAAAGTGAAATGTTTGCATGGAGAAACATTTTCCTCGTCCTCACCGGTTTGGGTAAGTTGGTTGAAGTGTTTTTCGCTCCTCCTCAAAGGAACATTTTGCTAGTCTTCACCAGGTTCGGTAAGTTGGTTGAAGTGTTTTTTGTTCCTCCTCAAAGGAACATTTTGCTGGGCCTTAAGAAAGCGGGGGTTTGTGGCCATTTCATTTTTTTGCTGACATTTTATTTATTTTTACTACCATGTTGCATTAAAATACTGCTAGTTTTCGATTTCTTTACTGCTACTTGAATCTGCCAGTTTATCTTTATTACTGCCATTTAATTTTTTCTATTGCCAATTTATTTTTTTACTGCCACTTTTATTCCATGCCATTTAATAACGTACCATTCGCAGATCTCTTTGTCGAAAGGCTTACTGGAGTGCACTTTCATTGGAATTGAAAGTTTAAAGTTTCATACACTTCTGGCACTCTGATGGATTCACTCAGTTTTGGGCATTGCTCTTGCATCCGGGGTGGTGAGTCCCCGCGGGTGATTTTGGATGGATTCTGAAACGTTATTGAACCTTTTAATTTAATAACGCCCAAGTTTGCTCCGGAGGATGTTCTTCCCCGAGTGACATCGCCCTAAACTTCATCTAATACCATGCAATATATTTATTCATCCCGTGTTTTTTTACCCGCAAGATTTACTAGTAAATCTTTTTATGTGTTTAGATCTGTTCGATATGAATGATCGCGGCAATAAACTAGACACAGGCAATAAGAAAAAAATATAGCTCAGTTGGATTAGCTTTCAAGTTCAAATCTCTAAGGAAAGACATCGAGGAATATAATGTATATGACGAAAATGGCAGTTATAATATACCATATAAAATAATTAAACACATCTTTCAAACAACTGAAACGCCATGCTCAACACTTTTTATGCATATTATTAATTTTACTGTGAAAATAGCTTTTTGAGTGACATTTCAGGAGAGCGTCGTGTTTAATAAAGAGGAGAAGAGCAATAGGGATGTGGATGGGAAATAAAAGGGATACAAATCATCTTATCATAAAATACCCTTTGTGTAGAAAATAGAAAAGCAAAGAAAAGAAAAATTGGTTTGCACGATCTCGCTAATGCTGGTTTCGTAATTGCATTGAATATGCGTAAAGGAAATGCGGTGTCAGAACGCGCATGAGATAGAAAGTGTCAAATTTTTGCGTTATTCAGGAAATAGTTGAGAGCAAAGCCCCGTTGCTTTACTTCAGTCTGCTTGAAATGCACGTTAAATATATTCTGTCAAACATTAAGCTGTTAGTGAAGATCATGCAGAGCAAGAAAAATGTAATCATAAACGTTTCGATGGTTTTACTAAGATCGAGAAGATTTAAAACGTCATAATACTTTCCACATCAGTGTTTGGCACATCTGTCAAATTGAATTTCACAGTAGTGTTGCTATCTTTATATTCGAAGCCAACGAAAGCAGGATTATCTGAGCTCAGATATCTCATTATTTTCAAATGCATGCATCGACAAGCCTATGAGATAAAGGGATGAAGTCAGTTACGGCTACGGTTATCAGCGTGAGAAATTTTTAGAATTACTCTTGCCTCGGCAAGTGAAATATTGCTTTTATAGACAATTAATGTAGCTGTAGATGAAGTGCTGATATATGATAGAAAAATTTCCTGAGCAATAAAATGGAAATATTTCATTTGAATCAGTCTCCTAGATAAGTGATTCCCAAACTGTGGGCCGCAGCCCCCCGGGGGGCCGTGAAGTTATTCCTAGAAATCGGCAAATTCGCATAACTTCGAAGCAAGTCTTCCTTCTCCAATCGGCGCTTGGTTTCCTGTTATTTCCGCCTCTGAGAACCAGGCATCTTCTAATTTGGCGCGCCAAGTAGGAGCTTGTTTCTCTCTGCGCCTCGCTAGATTACCGTAGAGCAGAGGTTCTCAAAGTGGGAGGCGCGACGGGTTGCCAGGGGAGACACGAAATTTGTCTAGAACAGTGTTTCTTAACCTGTGGTCCTCGAGCATTAGTCGAGTGGTCCATTTCAATTGATTAGAGATCGATCAGTATACTAAAACTGAAAATAGTTCCCGAGTATTCTGAGGATTTTTTAGTAATGTACCAATTATATTTATTATTTTAACGATACTATAAGGTTCTACAGATATTCGGTGGTCCACGGAAAACCTGCTTAATTGAAAGTGGTCCGTGGCGTCGGAAAGGTTAAAACCATTAGTCTAGAACCTAAAGGTAGATCTTTTTAGATAATTTTTATTTAATTGATAGTAGCTAATTGATAGTAGCTCAATAATTTATTTAGTTTATTTTATTTTGGAAAAATATATTCATTATTATATAAAATTATTATGAACTGTTTTCAATTTCTTCAGTTGTTTTACATTTCTACATTATCTGACCCAAAATTGTTCTTTTATGATCGTGTCTTCTCGGATAGAGCGTTAGTTTCTCGCAACAATTTTAAAAGTCCAATCTTCGATATTAGTTCGTCAAACCACCGAAACAGTTACTTCTATCTCTACTATGCCCGATCAGGTGTTTGCATGCGGCACTTGGCTGCTTTGCTCAGCTCTAAACCTGCCCACAGGGCCTCGCCGGCCTATGGGTGCAAGGGGTGCGTCGCACTCGGGCGGCGACATATGTGGGACCCTATCTCTCCTCCACCTTTCTGCCCAGGGCATCGAACCGGAACCGAGCCGAAAAACTTAACCGAGAAAAACCGATATTTTACCCGGAGTGAAACCAAACCAGAACCGATAAAAATATTACTTCTGAACCCGAGCCGAAACCCAAAACCGTAATTTATTTCGTTCCGTTTTTTCGGTTCGCATCAATTATTAATGAAAGAATTTTTTGCTTTAGTATGAATCTTTTTTGAATTTCTCGCGTTTCACTACCGGATAATGCAAACGTTCGTTCTGAGTACCCAGAACTATCTGATGAGGCTTTGAAGTACTTGATGCCTTTTCACACAAAGTATGATTGTAAAAGTGGATGTTCTGCGCTTGTTGCGCTGAAACAAGCTGGATTTTGAACCGGATTTAAGGTTGAAACTATCACCGCTTCAACCAGACTTTCAAACTCTGACATCTGCGAAACAGCACCAGCCATCTCATTAAGTGACTATATATCTATGTAATTAATCGTAATATAGGTATATATATATATATGTATATATATATATATTTAAGTTAAGAATGGGGCCTTATACTAAAAAATATTGGTAATTGCTGCCCTAACATTGGTAAAAAGATAATCAAGGTGTATTTAGGAAAAAAGATGAAAGGCAATGCTAAAAATGCAACGATGTGATCGAAGAAACATGAAAGCTGGAACCATCCAGATACACCAGATAAAATGGAGAAAATGATATTCATTAAATAATGGCGTTAGTTTTTCTAATAAAAATATAAATATATAAGCAAAAAGCTCATTAACGTTACAGGTAGCATCATCAGGTACTCGATCCTTTCCTTTTTGTGACGAAACGTCGAGGAAGATTTTTAGGAAAATTTAATCAAGGAAGTGATATAGCTAGAGATGCAGAGATATTGAGATAGCTTTGATAAATGCGATCTAATGAATGTGGATAAAAAAGGTTTCATTTAATTAATTTTGCTTGAAGCTCTATTACTACGGACCGGAGGAGAACGGGACAGGAACAGTGGAAAGATCAGAAACAATGCGAGAGATGAAGAAAAGATGGCACTAATAAGTGACTAAGCGATAATTGAGTCTATATGATTAATAAAACTGCTAGTTTTAATTTCTTACTTTAGACAAAAGGTCGGAAAATCCACCAATAATTAATAATGTGAGTTCTATTTTGTTTTTGAAAAATGTCCGAAAAATGGTTCATTGCATAAGATATAGTGAGTGAGCTCGATAATAATAATTTCGTGGTCAGGCCTTTAAATCCCATAGTAATATCGAGTTAAATAATTTAGTCCATGACTGCTAATCAGAATATATTTCGTACACCCTGCATGCCATGAGGCAGCTTGCTTCATTTCGCCCTAATCTACGTTTTCTGTCGTTTCAAACATTTTCTCCGAAGTTCTGAACTTAAAGATAATCGCATAATGTTTTTGTTATTTTTATGGAAAAAATATACCATCAAGTATTTTTAGATTAGTGATTTCATTATTTTTTATTAAATTATCCAAGAGAATAATACTTGAAATAAATCGAGGATTTTTTGTATCGATTTACGAATTTAGATTAATTTAATTTTTACGTCTGTGATGTTGAGGATTCTTTTCCTAACCGATATACATGTAATCACAATTGAAATTATTTAGTTCATTTAAACTGAAATAACTTATGCCTTCGGCCTCTACGCTAACCTTTTTTAGACAAAATATATTGGCCATATTTTGAAAAATATTTGCGATGATTTTCAAAGCGTTTATGTGATCTAATTTATATTCGAAGAAATATGTATATAAATAGTTTTTTACGTATGCTTCGCAACACTGATCCACTTTACTTTCGATGCATGATATTGCCACCAACAGATTTAGGAATTTCTAGTAAAATCCCCAAAATTGATATTTGACAATAAGGCAGTAGCTTTATAAATTTTATTGCGGAATTTGATATACAGCGGAAATTCCATAACTAAAACGTCTATAACTCAAATTTTCCATAACTCGGAATGAATTAAATTTACCGTGAAAAATTCCCATGAGAAAAACGTATTTTCATAAGTCCAATCTTCTATAACTCGAATATGTGTTTGTTTCCCTTGAAGTTCGACTTATGGAAATTCCACTGCATTTTTAATATCTATTAGTAATGCATTATTATCTTCTGGAATAATTCTTCTGGAGAATTTGTTCAGAATTGTTAAAAAACTAAAGAAGAATCAGGAGTCACATATAGAGTTCCTTTTTGTAAAAATGATTTATTAGCAAAATTATTAACTGATTTAAATCTGTAAAACGTTGCGTTCTGTAATTCACAAACTCGGTTAAAACGGCAGCCCTTTATGATACGCATTAAGTCATAACGAGCTAGATGTATTCCTTTTGATAAAAATCTTTAGAATCACATGATGTTAAATTGTAGTTGATATACATTTTTAGGCTCGTTTCGCTCCCAGCATGAGCGCATATTAGCTTAGGTCTCTCCATTTGTACGCATGTTTGATCTCGGCTTCTACCAAACGGATTGTCATGTACTTATTTTGTAACGTAAGAGTCGCGCACGAAATTTTTTTACCAACGTGTATGAGTAAAATATTTCATGAACTCATTATTAAAACATTTACAATATCATCGACATTTGGGGTTTACTATTTGCTGAAAAAAATTCACTTGGTAAGTGTTTTACAGAAATAGATGCGTTTTTAAATATTAGATTTGGGTTATCCGAATAACTTATAATTGTTTGACATAGCTTAATACGTTTATGATGGATGTAACGTAATAGGAAGCTATTCTGCAGCAAGTAAACGAAGATTGATATATTAATCTTTGCTTCGCATTTCAATAAATCTCGGAAGATTGTAACCTTTTTCCTATAATGGCGATGATTCTATCCAAAAGATATTTTTGGAGAAATTAATCCCATTAGTTTAATTTAAAAATAGTTTCATCCTTTAAGGTTTATATTCGAATCTAAAAAAAAACTTTCAAAGAATAAAGACTATAATGAATTTAAATAGATTGCGTGCAAACTTTACATCTTCGTCTTGGGTCTCTTTCAAACAAAATTAATTTATCAATGCTCTGAATTTTCAAGCAACTCGAAATACGTGAAGTCTGATAACATTTAAAAGTAAACGAATTATTCAGGTCGCCTATTTCGTTTCTATCCAAGAGATGATAGAAGTAACACCTTCAGCTTTAAATTAATTGTTTTAACAACATTTTAATTTACTTTACTCGATCATTTTATGGATAGAGGAGTTTTCTAGATCAGCGGTTCTCAACCGGCGTGTCTCGAAGATCCGGGAGTTGTGTAGCCGAACACTTTAATAACGGTTTGTAAAAAATAAAGCAAATTTTGTTAAGCATAGCTTTTGTTTTTCTCTTGCATAATTGTTGACCACTATGAAAACAATGTTTAAGCTTAAACTCTTTTCTGTTACACACGACTCATTTGTTAATCCAACGGATTTTTGCGTCTAGTGTGCCGCGCATATGAGCACCGATCGCCATGCGTGTCGCGACGGAAAAAGGGTTGAGAACCGTTCTGCTAGATCAGGGGTGCCCAAACTACGGCACGCGGGCCAAACGTGGCCCGCGAATGGTTTTCTCGCGGCCCGCAAAGCTATGGCGAAAAATCAATTCGAAAAATTTAACACAAAAATTCATACATTTTTTGAAATTTTTTATAATAAAACTATAAATATTGAAATGTTGTTAGCCATAAAAACCTTATTTATGCTTGATTTTCACTTAAATTTCACCTCAGAATATATAGAAAACCTTCGATTTAAACTCTAATCCGGCCCGCCGAAGAATTGGAAACTTCCAATGCGACCCATCAAGGGATTCGCAAGCACCAATGTGGCCCGCCATTAGAAAGGTTTGGGCACCACTATTCTAGATCATTAAATAATCTGAATTCTTTTTTTGAATAATTAAATATAGGATTAAACTCGAAAATAAAAATCGTATTCATTATCGAATTGAAAGTATTCGGTGACTATGATATCCAGTTTTTTTTAAATTATGGCTATTTTCATCTTAGTTGTGTGCACCACCAGTTTCCAGTGGTAACAAAAGCGGTAATTAAAAGCAACGAATAAAATACCCGTACGCATACTTAAAAAAATAACTTTTCTCTTTAACTCATCCACGAGAAAGTCCGATAAAACTAACGTCGCAGCGGGACTACTGCAGGATGAATAATAATCACACGTGAAAGTTAAATTTATTTTGAGAAATGAAGACTGAAATTTAAATATAAAAATCTGAAAGCATAGCGCAAAGAAAACAAAAGCAACCTGAACAAAAAATATGCGCATAAATGGGGAGTATAAAAGTTCAGAGTGAGATTGAAGAAAGGAAGCGGAAAAACAAATGAAAGAAGACAAAAAATGATAGAAAAGAGAAGTCTCCAAGGACGCACGAGTGGAGAGTATCCTATGCCGGGTAGTAGGGTGGGCGAGAGAGAATTAAAGTGAAGGAGTTAAAATATTAATTACCGGTAAATGATGCCACGCTGTACTAAGATGTGGCAGGAAAATAGGACACAAGGAGGAATGAATTAGAATATGACAGGAAATTTTGATAAAATTCAGAACAGTTGGAAGTGACACCTCGCTAAAAATGCGCTTTACTTTTAACGCGTGAAATGGGTGTGTGTGTGTGTATTTTTGGCTAATTAACCTCTTGGATTATTATAGCCATAAGCTCCTTCCACACCAAACATGCTCACAAGGGAGGAAGAAAAGCCGGTGCCGGCATTAGCCTACTCTTAACGAATAGCACCAAGGGGGAAAACGGCTTAACGTCCCTTCCGAAGGACGGGACGCTTTCTTTGTGCAGTCTCCTCAAACCACAAAACAGGGGGACCGGGTGACCTTTGAAAAAATTCTACTTTCGCAGGAAAAGTGTCCGCTGCCCTTTTGAGCAGCAGGCGAGTAGCAGCCAGCGTCCTAACCACTACGCCACCGGCACCCCGCGTGAAATGTCATTATGGGCCAAAGGAAAAGGGAAAAAAGCACTTCGCTTAGTAAAGAACAGTAAATGGTTAAAATCAAGGGTAAAAGATCGAAGAAGCAAATAATTTGAGCTACATTTAAGAAAACTAAAAGATGATTTGTGATTCTGAAGTTTGGTTTTCAAAATTTGATTGCATATCGGCCAAATAGATTGTGTGATAATGTGGCGGGCGTCATATGATAATAGTGGACCTAAGTATTTTTTTGAAATTTACACAAAATTATGAATTCTGTATGTTTTATTACAAAACGTTTACTACCATTCGATTCTTGAATATTTGACATACAGTTTTTGGCTGAATGGGTAGGCACCAGGTTCATGCCGTAAAAAACGTAATTTCTGGAAAAACGGAAATTGTCGATTTACACAAAGGATTTTTACCAAAAAAGCTGATCACCTGTTTTCATAAAAGAAAATGACATAATGGATCTATTTGAAGACCCTCAGATACTTTTAGTGCTTCGAAAACCTGCTTACTTTAACAAGAAACACTTCTATTCGGGAATTTCTTTATCAAATGAATACAGTTATGTTATTTTCTTCCCCTTATAATAAGGGAGCGATTATCTTAAGTGAATTAGAGTTCTCACAGTATCTAGCTCGTCACCGACTCTTTTGAGGCACCCTCCAATGAGTCACTTTCGTATCGCAAAGACGGTTGATACAGTCAGGGCCTTGCCGATAAGTGAGGCGGCGAGGCGACCGGCGCCTCTCGAAAGGGGCGCCAAAGTTTGACCACAATGCGAATCTTTCCATAGCGTTCCTTTATTCCTACAATACCATTTTTCCAAGCTGTTGGGCTACGCTCTAACATTATTGAAACGGAATTCCTTAGAGAAGTTTTAACTTTTTTGATAGTTAAAGCCCATCACATTGCTAGTTCGCAACACGCCTCTTCTTGAGCTTCA
Source organism: Tanypteryx hageni (assembly GCA_028673005.1). Lineage (NCBI taxonomy): Eukaryota > Metazoa > Arthropoda > Insecta > Odonata > Petaluridae > Tanypteryx > Tanypteryx hageni. Next base: position 66,666,603 of record CM054120.1, on the reverse strand, counting down.
TGTGTCTCTTTAAGGGCTTAATAGCATCTCTTCAAACAATTACTTCCTTATGGCTGAGGTGCTGAAGCAGGCAGTCAAATCAAAGGACTGACGCGATTTCTACCGGTTGGTTGCGCCCGCCATTCCATTTCAAGGTTTGGAGAGTGAGCGAGAGTCTTGCTATATCTAATCCAGGTTAGGGTCAGTGCGTGCCATCTTTGGGGATCCTTTTACCCCTTGATCGAAGCCGCTAAGGGACCCGTGGACGAAGAGTTTTTGTCTATTTGAGCCGATATGTGTTTTCTGCCAGCCGTCCATAAAAATGTCTCTAAGATCTGCTAAATTATTAGGCACAAGGCCCTGTAGCATTTTCGCCCGTATGCTGTCGTAAAAGCGGCTGTTGTGGAAATAATTGTATTTTCTTCAAGTTATTTTGCAATTATATAAAATACATTTAATTTCGGCAATATAACCTCTCACGTTGCTATTTACTGCCTTTCGCCCTCCACAGCTCGACCGTATTCTATATTGGCTGATATTTTGCAATACTGTGTTGTTTTTCATGTTTTTTAGTGACAAATGCATATAAATTTCTGTCAATCATATTTTCAAGACAATTACTTTGTAAGGAACTTTGAAACCCACATCTAAAGAAAATTTACAATCCCTCATATAGGTATCAAAATTGGCATCGCAAAAATTCACAGCAGACATTCCAGCTTAGACCTAGGTTTTCCTTTGGTGTATCAAGTATAAATATATTTTACCATTTTACCTTTTAAAAAGTCCTCAGAAGTATTTTTCGTTTTCTTTCGAATTTTATTGTCTCGCAAAAGTTATAAACACATAGCTGGGCTTACATTCTTAAATTTGCAAACCAAGCCTGAATTGATTTACCGTTTTTCACCTAATTTAAATTACTTAGAAGGGCTTGATAACAACAGGTATGCAGCTATATGACAGTCCTTTCATGTCTACAGAAGTAATCACCATATCATGACAAAGGATTAAATTGATGAGCTATAATTTTGAAATTTAATTTCATATATCCGTTTAGCAGCAATTTACAGACAAATATAGATTTTTCGAGACATATAACTAAACATTTGTTAAAGCTTCAAAAAATCTGAAAATGTAACTCATTACTTTAATCCTTTAATTATTAATCAAATATTGACTATGAAAGGCAAAAAGAAAACGTTAATAAGGAATTGAAACAGTAGCGCATTGGAGCCTCAGAAAAATTAGGTTCTTTTTGAATACCTGATTGACTGCGAAGTTAGCTCTAGTCTTTGTTTCAGAATATAATGAAACCCTTATTCTCTTGGTCACTTGGTCAATCTGTCCGTAACGCTCAATATCTCAGCCGTTTCTTGAGCCAGTTCAACCAAATTTGGTAAGATTGCTACATTATAATTTTATAATAAAATGGCCTTCGACCCCAATTGGTTAGCTTTTTGAAATTATTTTACAATATTTTTTTATAGACCACACTGTTTGGCAACCTTTATCTTACAAGACTTGCTTCACATTCTCCTTCAGTCTCATTAGCCCTTGATATGAATCATAAGTATTATAACTTCACGAGTCCGCTCAACATGATACAGTTTCCATAGTAAATGGAGCATTTCTGCATTTTTACTCACGTGCTGATTCAAGAGAACTGTGCGCAATTATTTACATATTAATCCATACGAAACTTGGCGCAGCTCTAGAAAATTTGACAGATATATGGATGGATTTATTTCAAGCAATGCGAGGATATGAATGATCAATTGGCTTCTAAAAACTTTTTAATCTACTTTTAATTGCGTTTACTTTAATTTTCCTCGGCCCATCTCTAATTAGGGCGTATCCTGATCCAGATTTTTAGGCACACCAACGTTAGTTTCGATAGATTTCCTCTGGCTGCGACAACCTAAACGCCTCTTAACCGAAGCTGGAAATAAAAGAGGGAATCGGAGGGAAAGAAAAAACGTCTTCCTACCTTTGATGTGGTGTAAATTTTCCAGCGGTGGAAGAAGACATTCTCACGAGATTAAAGAGATGCCTCTTGACACTCAAACGCACAGACACACTCTTCATCATAAAATGACCATATTACATCACACTTTGGGGCTGACGAAGGAAATAAAGAGTGAAGATTTCACATTGGAAATGAAGGAAAAGGAAGAGATTCACGGAGCCTGGAATGGAAAAAGAAACGAAACTTTCTAGTAGTAGCGCTTTGACGCAATAGGACACGTTGCATTTTTTGCTGGAGGACAAAAGAAGCAACGGATTCTACCACACATTCGTCAAATAATGATTTAGTAAAGTGGCCACTCTCAAGGAAAATATGCTTGAGGAAAGAATAAAGAGCGACAGGAGAAAGACGAATACATTTCAGGCTATAGATACATTTAGCAATGTGACAAACATTTAAGATTGCTATCTTCGACTTCTTACTTTATCCTTAAAGACAATGAAATGCTCTAACAATATTGATGAAGTCATTATTTTTGTAATGTTTTGCTCCTTAGCGAGGACTAGCTCATCCTGCTTTCTCTTGGTGCTTCGCGAGACTAATTCTGGTCTTGGTAAGAATTTATTTGACAAGAATCTAAACAACAAACAAACTACGTTGTGGTTATTCCGAGTTTTAAGAACCCGCGTGAGGGTCAGTTTTTACGAATATGTATTTAATATTTCAAATATTTATTAAATTCATGTTAAATTACCTTCAAAATAATAGGTCAGCGTAGCTAGCTGTCAAACGTGGTTGGGCTACATAAGGACGGGCGGTAGAGCCCCTAGTATGCATACATATACAAAAAAATCAGCGAGAGCACACCTGCAGCATGTTTTCGGATATATAAATTCGAGAAAATACCAATCATGCCATTGGTATTTTGTCTAAATCGGTTGACACGATTATTTATTTGGTGATAAAAATTAGAAAACCATATTTTCCTCTCCATGGATCTTATATTATCTGTGAGGTACCAATTTTAATAAAATGTGTTTGGTGGCCGTCGCGAGCGCCAAGGCGCAATTAAAAAATTTATTTGGATAGAGGAAAACTTTTTCCACGAAAATGTATGTGAGACAACACAATTAGAAATTAGTTTTGGAAATAAAAATTCGAGAATATCCCATGTATAACATCAAATATTTTGTTTACATCGGTCACAATGACTAATTTACCGGCAAACAGCATTTAAAAACCCATATTTTCTCTCCCAAGCTCTTATATGATCTGTGAGGTAAAAATTAAATAATTTATTCGGATTGAGTGCAATATTTGTCAATAAAAAAGTCCATGAAAGCACACAATTACGACTTAAAGATTTGGAGATAAACATTCAAGTACTGCCAATTTTTTCATACTGTCTTGTACGTAAGAACGCCTTCGCTGTCTCCGTGTATTCCATTTATGGAGTATATCTACTTTTCCTTATTATTTGTTATTATGTAGGTTAATAGAGTTATATATATCTTTAAGGTTTATAATTTGAAGTATGTATGTATATATATATATAAACTTAAGGAAAAGAAAAGGTAATGATGAGGGTGGTAACGAGGTGTTGAAGGAAGCCCAGCGGACACTTACCAAGTTGGCAGGCTGCTGGGGGCGTCGAAGAGACACGTAAAACACACGAACACAAAAAACACGCAAGCTTATCAGGCCTATGCCCTTCTTCAGCGAGAGAGTAACTAAATATATATATATATATATATATATATATATATATATATATAACTGTATCTCACCTGTCAGTAATTTTTCACTTTCTTATATTCAAACTTACCCCGATGAAGTCTTTGAGTTCCTGTGTAAGGTATCCCCCCATCGATCACCCGGACCTGATGGTATAAGTCCTATTTTCATTAAAAATTGCGCTCCTTCGCTTTGTATTTCTATATCAATCATATTTAACCGTTATTTCTCACTGGGCATTTTCCAACTCAGTGAAAATCCGCAAATGTAGTTCAACATACATCTTGTTCTAAGGCTGATGTCTCAAACTTCCGTCCCATTTCTCTACTTCCTATATTTTCTTCTGTTTGCGAGAAAATTATCCTAAACCGTTTGTTTTATTTTGCTTCCCGTACTTATCCACTAACCAACATCGATTCTTGCAAAATCGTTCCTGTCTGACTAATCTAGCCGTTTTTCAAAGACACTCAGTAAATGCTATAGTTAACAAGTCACAATTAGATTCGGTATTCCTAGATTTCTCTAAAGCGTTTAATTCCATAGAACATACCCTTCTTCTCCATAGGCTTGAACATCGGTTTGGTATTCATGATAATTTCCTCTGACTACTGGATAGTTACCCTAGAAATCGGATCCAGAGATTTTTTTCGTCTGGTTCGTATTCTAAATGGTCTCCTGTTATATCTGGTGTTCCCCAAGGTAGTGTCCTTGGACCCTAACTTTTTACACTCTATGTTGATGACTTGGCTGCTCTATTTCACTCTTCTCCTGTCGATTCTCTACTCTTTGCAGATGACTGTAAAATATTCACACAAATTGATACAATAAATGACTGCTTGATTTTCCCACAAACTTTAAATCAGATTACGAAATGGTGTAATCTTTGGAAGTTTAAACTAAATATTTCTAAATGTACTGTGATGTCTATCTCTCTCCGTAAATTTCCTGTTAATTACAATTATATAATTAATTCTTTCCCATTGACAAGTCTCTCCGCAAAAAGATCTTGGCGTTACTACTGATAGTAAATTGAATTATGGTGAGCATATTATTAACGTTAAAAATAAGGCCATGTCTCTGCTCGGCATCATTATATATCGTTTTACTGACATTAGAGATCCCGTATCTCTTAAACTGTATTTTACTACAATTTTCCTTCCAGTTATATCCTATTGCTCTCCCATGTGATCCATATCCGCCATTTCTAATGTTTCTTCTCTTAAAAAAGTTTTAATTTCTTTTTAAGAATTGTACAAACCCGTGTGCCTTCACTTCGCTACGCCTCTACTGATGCTATGTTATCCTCCCTCTCCCTTAATCACCTCAAAGCAATCCTGATTAAAACCGATCTCTCTTATTTATAATACTATTAACTATGTCACTGACAGTCCTGAATTAGTCACCCTATTCAATTTCCGGGTTCAATCGGAAGTTACTCGATCTACTTTCTTACTTAATGTTCCTACATTTAAAATTTCCCTTGCCCAACTCTTGCTCCCTCTTCCATCGACTTCCTTCCCTTTTAAATTCCTTACTGCCAAATATTGGTCTTTTCTCTCTACCTTGTAACTCTTTTTTTGAAGCGGCTTTAACTTATATTTTTCTAAATAGATGAAATAATATTGTTTCTATAAATATTTAAATATTTTTATATAATTGGTGTTTTTTGTTTTACTTGTTTATATCTAATTATATTTTATTGTTACCATGTTCACTTTAAATTGGCGATAACGCTGTATGTGAGTTTATGAAATATATATGCCACCTCTGGAGGGAGAGAGCTTTAGAAAATGAGACAGCGTCAAGAGCGAGCCATTACCATGGCAACGGTGCACTGTTGTCATTTTCTCTTACCACTCCTGTTTTGCTAGTCCCACACCCGTAATGAGCGGTGACTCAGCAGGTTGGTGTAAACCGGCGGTCGTAACAGCATTTGGCAACATCGCCTTCTCATCGGTGGTTAGGCAACCAGCTTTTCAAGTGCCAACTCGGGCCGGCTCGACTATAATGCCACACATTTCTGTCAAATTTCAATGTTATAGCAATAAAATTTTCTAATTGTTTAAATGTAAACAATTTTTAACGGCTGCAATAACAAATTATTGGAGATTTTTAAATGTTAATATGCGCTATTGCAGCAAGCTCTTAATAACTGAAAAATGTCAACTCCCTAGCTCCTCCTTTGGTGCCTAACCATTTACCTATTTGTTTAAATTTTAAGAATTTTTAACAGCCAAACAAATTAAAAATCAAAATTTCTGTAATCTCAATTTCGTTTTTTTTTTTACAAATTCGGCCTTTAAAAAATTTCAGCTTCGTAGCACATCCGGAAATACATAAACCTTGAATTTTTTTTTAAATTGCGAATTTTTAGCGGCCGCGTTGTTCAACTTTTTTGAGATTTTTGATTTTTCTAGTCGATTTTGTACATACTCCTACCTTCCTAAAAATGTCAAGTCTCGAACTTATCTGGCATTGCCTATACATTAGTATCCTCCTATGATAATGATATATGACATATCATAAATAAGAAGAAGCTATATATGTAGATTGATATTAATTATGTCTTTGTTCGGTGAAAGGTAAACGTGAATGTACTCTAAAATTACATACATACAAAAGAAAAATGTACCCGAGTTTTTTTATTAGGGAAAATATTTATCAGGTATGAATAAAACATTTTTTATTATTTCCTACCTTTTCAACAAATGTATAATTAAAATGGGTAAGTAAAAACATTTGATGGGCGTAAAATTATTTCTTGAATCAGGCGGCAAAATGTCTTAGTACGGCTCTGAATACAGTATTCCGTAGAAGTAGGATTTTACGGAATTGTGTTTGGTATCCCAATTTAACTCAATAATCTCTTCGTTCACAGTCTTTCACCGATTTACATTAGAATAAAAGTAATACGCGGACCATATTTCTTGAACTGTCGTACCGTGTTTTTGAGACCCATGCTTGTCCACAGCACAACGATATAGTTCGATATCTTTCTGGAGCAAGTAGTCAGTCACAAGACTGCGGGACTTTGCTCAATATTCTTCGATCTTGCTCCAGACGTTTCCACACCTAACGAGGTTTGGCATGATTTTCATCGAGGAAGAAGAAATATTGCTGGATCTGGCGCCATATTTCTGTAGTGTGGATGTTAATAAGCTACTTTACACATTCTGCGCACTCATATCCTTTTCAAACCTTTTGTTGTATATCATTTAGTGATTTAGTTATGCTGATAGTAACTGTGTCTGACAGGGTCGTATTTATTGTTTTTTAATGTGTTTTATCTTCGTATTGAAGGAATTGTTTTTGAAAATGAATTGGTTCAAATTAAAAAAAAACATTTCGTTAATTGAGGCATGTTATGCCAACCTAGAGTTGTGGGGCTGCGCGTTTAAAGAATATTCTGATAGGAATTAACATAGAGCTTCATGGTTAGATATAGCTGAAACGTTGAACACAGACAACGACCGCACTATGGACGCAGCTGCAACGCCTCCTAGGACTGTCTCGGTCCATATCGCGCGTTATACTTCAGAGAGCAGAGAATAAGCACCCTCACGCAAGCGCGGACGTAGAAAAAAGAGAAGCAAACCTTCCGCCGGGTTTCTGGAGCAGTATTGCCCAAAAAATATTGCGATAACATTTTCCCTCGTAGACGTAGTATCTTAACGTTATCTCAACTTTTTCTCTGCCTAATTCGTCCGAGACTTTTGTAGCATCTCTACTGTCGCCCCAGGACGTTTACCACAGCTCTCCGACGCCAGATCCTGCTCTCGCCTCTTCATCTTGTAGGAAAACGCGATTGTTTTGCGCTTCCTCATCCCCGCTCGAGTTACAGATCAATCGTAAGTTTTGAGGCGTGGCGACGGTGGCGCCTCCGCTAGCGGGTCCTAATCTGAAACGACGAAGACGACACCACACGGTAGACAAACAAACGCCCACGAAGACACACAGAGAAAGCGACGGGAAATTTATGCACCCACCCCTTCTCCAACCTCTTCACTTAACAAAACAACCGGAAAATGGGAATAATAAAACACGCTCGTTCGCTGTAGGATCTTCGGCGAAACGAATCAAACGCGGGGAAGGAGGGAGAATTTCAGGAGTCGAGGTCTTTTGTGCGAGCGAGGTAAAGAATGAAAGAGTAAAGAGGAAAATTCTGGGAGAGCAAGTGGGAATGCTTTTTCACGCTTCTGGGTTTTTTAAGCTTCGGTTTCTCCCGCGGGAGGAGCGTTAGGTGGTGAAGGGGAAAGCTCGGATCGAGGAACGAGCGTAGACTCTTGCTTATTGAAGCTTTCTCCATCCCCATAGACAGCGGCAGGCTATTCCATATGCGCTCCTTTTTTCGCTCAGTTTGACGTTCATACGGTGACGCCAGTGGTGAACACCAAACAAGCGGCGCGATAAAAAAGGAGGTTTCTTTTCAAATTCTTATGCGTCGTCTCCCGCGAGTTTTATTCCTTGCCAACTTCCCCCATAGGCCGCATATTCTCTCCTTTCTTCTCTCTCTCGCTCTCTCCTCAAACTTCCTCGAATTGGCCCTATATGTAATTCTCTTTCTCTCTCTCTTCCTTTCCATCATATCTCAATCCTTCTTTCTCCCTCCCTCTATCTACCTCCCTCCATCTATCTGCCTCCCTCCCTCATTCACTCTCCCCCTTCCTCTCTCTCTCTTCCCTCATCCCTCCCTTTCTCTCTTCCCTCTCCCTCCCTCTCTCTCTCCCTCTCTCTCTCCCTCCCTCTCTTTCCCTCCCACTCTCTCCCTCCCTCCCTCCCTCCCACTCTCTCCCTCCCTCAATTTCGCCATAATAAAGTCGTTTGTCTGTCTGTCTCCCTCCCTCTCTCTCCTCCTCCCTCTCTCTGCCTCCCACTCTCTCCCTCCCTCTCTCTCCCTCCCACTCTCTCCCTCCCTCAATTTCGCCATAATAAAGTCGTTTGTCTGTCTGTCTGTCTCCCTCCCTCTCTCTCCTCCTCCCTCTCTCTGCCTCCCACTCTCTCCCTCCCTCTCTTTCCCTCCCTCTCTCTCCTTCCCTCTCTCTCCCTACCTCCCTCTCTCTCCCTTCCTCCCTCTATCTACCTCCCTCCATCTATCTACCTCCCTCCCTCACTCCCCTTCCCCTCTCTCTCTTCCCCATCCCTCCTTTTCTCTCTTCCCCCTCCCTCCCTCTCTCTCCCTCTCTCTCTCCCTCCCACTCTCCCTCCCACTCTCCCTCCCACTCTCTCCCTCCCTCAATTTTGCCATAATAAAGTCGTTTGTCTGTCTCCCTCCCTCTCTCTCTCCTCCTCCCTCTCTCTACCTCCCACTCTCTCCCTCCCTCTCTCTCCCTCCCTCTCTCTCCCTCCCTCTCTCTCTCCTCCTCCCTCTCTCTACCTCCCACTCTCTCCCTCCCTCTCTCTCCCTCCCTCTCTCTCCCTCCCTCTCTCTTCATCCCTCCCTCTCCATCCCTCCCTCTCCTCCTCCCTCAACCTCTATATTCATTGTATTTCATCTTATTATGTCTAATTAATATATATTTCTTCTATATATTACGTAAATATCTTTAGATGTATTTTTATGACGCTATACAACGACGCTGTATATATGACCTCTGCTACTGTACATACTCCCTTGTATTTAATGTTGCGGTACTATATTGCATATATACACTATCTAGAGTATTAGGAGGTTTTTCACACACCCTTTCTCAGTGGGTGTTTTCCTGCGTAGGTTTTACTAGCCTGTTTTACCTAGATTTCTCCCAAAAATTTAAATGTTTTCGATTTTATCTTTTATACTTTGTACGATTTATATACTGTATTTGTAATATGTATTGTAATTTTTTATTTTATTTTTCTATTATTTATTATGACGAAGGGTTAAATGTTAGAATGGACCTTATGGTCCAAATTTCGCCCGAATAAAGACGATTATCTATCTATCCTTCTCTCTCTCTCCCTCCGTTTCCCGCCCACCCTACCTCTCTTTCCCTCCCTACCTCTCCCTCTCTATCCCTCCCTTCCTTATTCCCTCTCTCCCTGCTCCTCTCCCTACCTCCTCTCTTCCTCCCTACCTCCTCTCTTTCTCCCTACCTCTGCTCCCTCCCTCTGCTCCCTCCCTCTGCTCCCTCCCTCTGCTCCCTCCCTTCCTCTCCTCCCTCACTTCCTCTCCTCCCTCCCTTCCTCTCCTCCCTCCCTCTCCTCTCTCCCTTCCTCTCCTCTCTCCCTTCCTCTCCTCCCTCCCTTCTTCCCCTCCATCCCTTCCTCTCCTCACTCCCTTCCTTTCCTCTCTCCCTCCCTCCCATCCCTCCCTTCTTTTCCTCCCTCCCTCCCTTCCTCTTCTCCCTCCCTTCCTCTTCTCCCTCCCTTCCTCTCCTCCCTCCCTTCCTCTCCTCCCTCCCTTCCTCTCCTCCCTCCCTTCCTCTCCTTCCTCTCCTCACTCCCTTCCTCTCCTCCCTCCCTTCCTCTCCTCCCTCCCTCCCTCCCTTCCTCTCCTCCCTCCATTCCTCTCCTCCCTCCCTTCCTTTCCTCCATCCCTTCCTCTCCTCACTCCCTTCCTCTCCTCCCTCCCTTCCTCTCCTCCATCCCTTCCTCTCCTCACTCCCTTCCTCTCCTCCCTCCCTTCCTCTCCTCCCTCCCTTCTTCTCCTCCCTCCCTCCCTTCCTCTCCACCCTCCCTCTAATCCATCTCCTTCCTTATCTCTCTCTCTTCCTCTTTTTATCTTGTCCTCTCTTTACCTTGTCCTCCCTTCTTCCCTTTATCTTGTCCTCTCTTTTCTTTATCTACTCTCTTTCCTCTGTTCTATTTATTATTTCTCTTCCGTGTCTGATCTTGCCATCTTTATTTATCTCTTACTATACTTTTCATCTTCTTACACTTTTTATCTTCTCCTCTCTCTTCTCTTTATTTTCTCCTTAGCTTTCTCTTCTATTTTTCGCTCTCCTCCCCCTGTTTATACTCTCATCTCTTTCCTTGTATGTTTTGCCCATTTTCTTTCTCATCTCTGCCTTCTCTTTTTCTTCTCAATCTTTTCCCTCTTCAATCGTTTTCTTATTTTCCCTTTCCTCAGTTTTTCTCGCGCTCGATTTTTATTTTTCTCTCTGCCTGTATATAGCTTCTCTCTATCCTCCTTTCTTCTTTCAACCACTTTTCCTTGTCCGTCTTTCTACGCTGGAGAGGAATCAGATATTTTCGTATTTTTTCCGCTTCTCTTCCACCCCCTATTGCCGTCTGCCCAAGAGACGGAAAAGAAATCGCAGCGATTTGCGAAGGAGTCGAGCGTGATGCCGAGGATCTCCGTTTTTCCGCCTTATTTGAGGGTAAAGTGGATGTGGTCAGAGAATTGCGTGGTGTATGGCGGGGAAAATGTCACGGTCGCAATAGTACGGTAGCTTCGGAAGAAGTTTTGGAGCGAAATGTGACGGGTAGAATCGAGCGAATCGGATAGACGAGTAGGAAAAAATTAGTGAAGTGTAATACTAGCCTCCTGCGCAGCAAACCATAATATTTTCTAGTTTTTATTAGGAGTTCTTTGCAGAAAGTAAAAAATGAACGCCTTATGGTCAGCTCGTGTCTATCTATCCACATGTTTCATTTCCGAAACTGCGGAATGGATACTGTGTTGGTAATGAGGACTTTTTGGCCAAGGAGCAATAAGAAAATAATATAAATGGTTCACATATCCCGGGTAGGAGAGTTACCTTTCTACGAACAAAAAATGAACTTTCCGTCATATCTCGTCAAAAAAGTTTCCTAGGAAAGGTTATTAAACACGATTATATAATTCGCAAAGAATGCCTCTGCCTTACATGTATACATACATTCAATGCATGGATCTCTCCTCTCTTGTTATTTTCTCTTCCGTTTGCTTTCCCTGGCGGCATAAAGCAACGCAACGGGAATAATTGAAATTCGTATTCCTTTCGAGTGCTTGGATCTTGAGCGACCCAGTTAGAAGAAAATGATATTCCCTCCTCGCCCGTCTTTATTTTTCAATCTTCCTTTTTGATTACAGACTACTTAATGCCTATTCTACCGAGTACTCGGTTTTTATGTGGAAATGAGTGACGTGCGTTAGCCCATTATATTTTCTGTGAGCAGATTTTATTTTTCTGTTTTAATACTTGCGGTGAAGGTGAGCAATTACCTCGGTCGAATATTCCTGCACTAATCTTTCGTGACACTAAACTACCTTTTTAATACTGACTTGTAGGGCCCTCGGTGTGAGTTTGATTTATTACGGTTTTTTACGATGATATTTTTAATGACTGAGGAATTCGATTTTACGCTTATGTGAACATGGAATATAATTTGGAAATTTTTCAGTTTGAGCGCTTTTTCAAAAACTAGAATTGATTTATCGGAAGGTATTAAATAAGTGTTTTACATATTCTGCACAAAATTGGCCAATTTTCCTAATTGCTGCTATATTGAATATTTATGTTTGGGATGCAATTTCAATAAAAATTTCATTTCACGACAAAATATTTTTAAGTATAAATAATTTCCGTTATTGATCGTTCTAAATGTTTGTGAAATATTCAAGATCCTCTCGAACGAAAATAAAACGTAATTTTGCCTCGAATGGGAACATCATTGCAAATATTTAATAATAAAGTGAGCATGAAGTCATTCTATGAGTCAATGTATATCAAATCACTACGATTTCTGGACTTATCTAGTCAAACGCTGAAATTTGCTGCTAATCCATAAAAGAGATTTAAAACTGTCAATTAATTATTAAAATGTAAATTTCCTGAATAAACACGAACTCTTATCGGCTTGACCAGTGGAAATTTATCAATTTATGTTCTCTTTCATAAATCAACGTATGATTTCTGGGAATCAATAGAATGCCAACGTACGTCTGTACTATTCAGTATGCATCTCAATCACGTTTCCGTGTTTCAGCAGGCAACCTGGCAGAGGAGGGTATTTGGAATTCTTCCAGCTTTTAATATGTTTCCGTCATTTTGAAAATGGAATATATTCCCTCGATTTGGGTAAATTTAAATGTAGTTAGTAGAGAGATAACGGTAAATTCATCCAAATAACAGAAACTTCGGCTATGACGGAATGTATAGAATTCTCAATTTTCCACAACTTTTTAACATTATTCATTATCAACGATATTTAGTTGTTATTCTGGTGCCAATACTATGCTACTTCCTCTCGGCGATAGGAAATTTGTTTTCGGTGGCGATTTACACTTTTGATTTTTCAAATTGTGTAGTTTGTGCAGAAAATCTTTCTTCTCGATATTCTTGTCGATCGAAATTATCTAATACGCTGCTCCCTAGACATTAAGTTTAGCGCAAATTTACCCGTGCCTTAATAAAGTGAACATCAGTTTGTTTTATTAGCACTTTTATCAATACTACACACCGCCGAATAAATTACCGTATTTATCTAAATACCACGCGCACATTTTTACTGATAATTTCAAAACGGAAAACCCAGCGCGCGCCATATTCGAGACTTTGTTTGTGGGTAGCAAAAAGTCGTACACGTGTCTAGATATCAGATGCCACCTCAGCAATAGATGTCACAACGGTATTCCATACTCTGAAACTCACTTTACCACAACTTATAAAGAGTTTTATTTTAATTTATCTGTCGCTTTGATATTTTTACCCTCTGTATTTCTTAAATCTAATGTTTACGGCTAAACTTTCTATAGTTTTTGCCATCCTTTTTAGCAAAGTTGTGTATTTATTTCTTCTTGATATATGCCTCTGCACAATAATGATTATTCTGTAAATATCATTTCGGTTCAATCATATAGAAACCCTTTGAGGATTTTTCACATAAGCCAGGAAATGAAATATTTAAGATAACTATGTTTTTACCTCGGAACATTAGGAAGACGAAAAACAACCTCTTCTTACATATCAGTGATAGAAAACGGAATAAAATTCCTCTATTTGTAAAGGTACATCTCTTTGAACTATTATATGTCTTTTGAATTGGATTCCGTATGAAATGTTTTTTCGTAGCAATTGCTTTGCTTTCTTCTGAGTGGTATGTTTCAAATTATTCTACTATTGAATGCAAATATTTAAAATATTGCGCAAACATAGGAACTTGTAATTTCATTGATGGAGACATACATCCAGGATATTATTTTGTGGTCACGGTTTAACTGGATTGTTTTGATAATGTATCATACAGCGTCTATAGGAAAAATTTATTTGATGCACAGTATTCACGCAATAATAGTAAATCGATCTCAAAAGTGAAATGTTCCTGAAAATCTTTGTAACTCGGCAAAAAAACAAGGAAAGAAGCAAACAATCTAATGATTTTTCTCTAAAATAATTTCAAATCTACAGGGTTTGAGTTGCACTATAGCATCATCAGGTTTGAAACATTTCACAATGCTGGACAATTTAAAAATTTGGGAATTAAGTCTTTCTGCTGCACCTGTTCGGCGCTGTTATCGTCTATTCCATTAATGACCTAATGTTAATTAATTAAGTAATGTTACAGTGCGATAAAACCTAGGTAGTATTAAAATTATTTTTAAGTGAAATTGTTTTCTTTCTTTGACCGATAAGTTTCATCGACGAAAAAAGTCCAATGCGAGAAATTTCAAAATGTCCGCATTTTAGGAGACTGAAATAATTGAATATTTCTTTGTTTTATAAATAAAAGAACATGTCAAACAATATGTGAACACTAGACGCATCATTTTGATAATACTTCTTAATGCGTCGCTGAATTAAAAAAAATTACTTCCTTTATTTACTCAATTATCCAAATGTGGTTTGTATAATGAAAGCAGCCGTTATTCATCTTTATGTCTGAACTCTGTAAAAGATCAATTAAACGGATATTTATTTCCCTGAAATTTGACTGCATATTTTACTTTCTGAGCGTCATTGTTTTGGTGAGTTTGTATGGCGAAGGATTATTCTATGCTGTATTCCAGTGCTTAGAATTTTAATCATCACCAGCGACATTTCTCGGTAAAAACTATAATGAAAATAACATGGGAATTAATCGTCACCTAAAAGCATTCACAAAATACTAATGTGAAAGTAGGTTGTTTCTCGATGAAGTTAAATGTGCACGAACACGCATATGCCCCAGAACCGACAATCAACCCTCGTTATGACAAAAAGGTACTTATTGCACATCATTTATTAATTTCCGAATTTTCGCCTTGTTACAATGTGAATAGATTGCTGTAAAAATTTTCATCTCATATAAATGATAATATAGGACAATGGTGTCCAACCTTTCCGAGCTCAGGGGCTACTTAGCTTGCCCAAAACTCACGACGGGACCCCTCCCTCCCATAACTCGGTGAAACTCATTGATCATATCTGTGAGAAAACTTTATAGACAAAAAATGTATCTTAATATATTATGTTTTTAATAATAAAGTTTATAAAAATTGTTTACATCAAAATACAGTGGCCGAAATCTATAGTTTTTCATTCCGATACCCATACAGATAAATTTTTCAATACTAATGTGTCACTAACGATTGAACCTTTTCTGACACTTTTTTTAAATCTAGTACGTGCCATGACACAGCCAGTGTCATACAATCCTTCAAATGCTTCCCTGGAAATACGATTCTTGTGTTTGGTTTTTATAACATTCGTATGTGAAAATGCCCTCTCGCAAAGGTATGAGGATAAAAAAAAACGATTTTACTTTATATGCGCATTTCTTAATGTCTGGGTATATCAAGGGGTCGATTACTTTCCACAAGCTACCACCAACATTTTCAATAAAGTTCAACCGAATATCTCTTTGGATAGTAATTATTTCCATTTCTAAATCACTTTTATTCACAAACGTAAATTGTTTGTTCAGATAAGATAAATTGCTTACATCGAATGTCAAAAATGAATTTGCCAGAAATAATAAAACCGGCTCAATTCCCATCGAATTTTGAAAACGTCTATTAAATTCATCTTTAAGCAAACAAAGGTTGTGGCAGATAATTCTTTTCTTTGTCACCTGTTATTTTTATTATTGATGGAAAGTGTTGGAAATTATGGGATCTCAAATGAGATTTCCATAAGACCAACTTATTTTTAAAAGCTTTAATGGCACTCAGCATACTCAAGATATCTTTATCTTTTCCATGTAATGTTGAATTTAGTTCATTTAAGTGTGTCGTTATACCTGTAAAACAAGCCAAATCATTCATCCATAATGTGTAATCGAATTAATTGTGAATTTTTTTTCTTCATTGTAAAAATGTTTGAATTTCAGATAATAAATCCAAAAATCGATTAAGCACTTTCCCTCGGTTTAGCCATCTGATTTCCTTATGAAATATAAGATCTCCGTATGGCGCGGCGTCCAATTCTTCAAGCATGCTTTTGAAAATTCGATGCTGCAGCGCTCTTCCACGAAAGGAATTTACTATTTTAACAACAACACTCATTACATGAGAATATTTCAATATATTTCAACATAAATGTTGTCGATGTATCAAACCATGATAGTTTTTAAAATTTGGAATATCGTCATCACTCTCGCATAGTCCAATAAAACCAATGTTTTTTCCAACCATAGATGGAGCACCATCTGTTGTAATTTCTGCAGGTTTTTTTAATGGAATCTTCTCATCATGAATTAATTTCTTGAATGCCTCATGTATGTCCATACTTCTCGTTGTTCCGCATAAAGTTAAGTTTGAAAGCAAGGACTCTTTTGTAGAAAAATCGTCAAAAACCATTCTTATGAATGCCAGAAGTTGAGCGTGATCTGTGACACCGTTTGACTCATCAAACTATAGTGAAAAATAAGTACATTTTTCTATATCTTATTTTCACTGAGAAGCAATATCTTCTGACAAATCCTCAATCGCTTTGTCATTTGTGGGCAATTACCCACCTCCAACCCCTGGGTGCGCCACTTTATCGTTTTTCCCGTATAACAGCATCAGAGGCTTTGTACACTCTCGCTCATACAACGCGAGTAAATATTATTCTGTATTGACCAACTGAATTGTAAAATTAGTTCTGCTGGCGCCTGAAAAAGGCTTTGCTGGCTACAGGCGCCCATGAGCTACTGGTACGACATCACTGATATAGAATCATGTCTTGTCTTGTGTGGGTATATTATTTTAAATTCACAGTAAATACAAAATCTGATGATGTGCACAGTGTAATCCTCCTTTGGCAGAGACCATTGCCACTTCCGTACAACCATCGCCTGGCCAAAAAAGAAAATTAAAATTAGAATACACAAGACGATTATTGTTTAGCAGGCGCAGTCGAAAAACAATCATCTGGAAAAAATACGAGGCTAATGAATGAATGTGCTAACTTATACAAAAATCACCGAAAGTTGCTGAACAACGGATAAATAGTATTAGGATGACATTTTTGAAAATCTCTGGATTTCATATTTTTACTTACTTTTAATTAAATAATTAAAAACGATTGATTGCATTGATTTCTATTGATGGGTTCATAGTTATTCCTTGGTGTAACGTTTTTTTTAAAACACCTTGATAATGCAAAGATTTAAACACGATGGATTACTTCACGAACTCGGACAGAGGTATTAAAAATAATAGGGGTTCCGCTACCATTGGATTATATCATTATTAATTTCGCTACTCGTCTCGAAATGAATTCTCTTCAAATGATTATTCTTAAGCAGTGGCGTACCGGAAAATATGTGCCCCCCTCCCCCCCGTCAAACAAAATTGAAGTCCCAGAAAACAATTTAAGGGCCTCACGATAAAAAATATGGGCCTGTTTTGGCCATGCCCCCCCCCCTGCCGCCGCGCGGGTGTTGCGGGGGTGTCCGCTTCGCCACTGTTCTTGAGTTTGTTTTCCTTTATCCTACGAAGTTGCAGTTTGATGACATATTTCATAAATAACGCTAACTGCTTATATAGGAAATGATAACATTCTCGCTTTTACTTTCTCAGTTTAAACAAAAATATCAATCCAAATTCAATGGTAGAACTTCGTTAATTTGACCGATTATGACTCACAGTTTCTTTTTCCCGCAAAACTATTTGTAATATTTTTCTAAATAATTCCCAAATAGTTCAACACGCTTTCACAACTGATGATTCAAAGCCTGATTTCCCTCTTGTAACCTCCGTTCCGGATGTTTATCCACCTTTCTGCAGCGTCCTTCACCTTTTTATCAGTCGGAAAATTACTCTGCGTGTTATGTATTATTCTTTGAAACAGGAGGAAGCTAGAAAGGGCCAGATATAGTGAATAATGGGGTGAATAGCAAAATGAAACAGCGTTCACTAATTATTACCAACCCAACAGGGTGCGTAATGGCTCATCCTTGCGTATTTCCTCGAATCCCTACATCCATTTCCTTTGTTCGCGTCCTTCTGCGTATAAATCAGAAAGGCACGCTAAATCCCTGCGATTATGACGTTAGATAAGGTAATCAATCAAGAGAAACCCATAGATATCCCCAGAAAACAGAGGCTATTATTTTGAATTTTGACTTCACTCTCAAAAAGTTTCGTGCCGTTGAGAATATTTACCATGCCTGAGATAATTGTTTGTTTTAACGGGTCTACATAGGGGATAAATTTTTCATACTAAACAGAACCGTTTGCGGGTCTTTTTAGAGCCAGAATACTCTTACTTATATGTCTCTTCAATAGTAAACTACGATAAATATATAAACAATATAAATAAAATCACTGATTCAGCGCTTTTCGGATTTGATGATCCAAGTGCCCTTCGATCGTATTATTGCGTGTAATGTATTGCATCTGAGAGTGGAAAGAATAAGTGAATTGTTGTAGTGGTGCTACGCACATCTACCGTTGATTGATCTCTGCTATCTTAGAAGTGATTACATTGTAATCGGTATTTGTATCATTCTGTCAAAATTACCTTTCCGTCCGATAACAATAGATCGGCGTGACCCAATATTTCAATACCAGCCCTTTCCAGCAAACGTAAAATTTGTACGCTTTACGCCATCTTCAATAAGTTTCAATATTTGCCCCTATGCGAAGACAATCAGATCTTTGCAAGTATAAAAGTCATCTTAGAGAGGAAAACAATGATACACAGCTATTATTTTCAAAGTGTTATGTTATTAATGCTTTAAATTTTTCTTTTTTAATGACATATATGCAGTTCTTTTATACACATTTAATTCAACCCTTTATTTCATTTTTGACTTAAGAGTTATTACCAACACATTTTTTGTACTTCACGTGTTTTTTTTTCATTTATTAATAATAACCCACATTCTCCTTATATAACTAGACAACTGAAATTTTGAATGTGATGTTTGTTTTCGTAATGTATATATGCAATTTTAATTGCTTTTCCCTTATGAAAAATGTAATATTCCAGTATTGAAATAAAGAAAGATGATTTTTTTCTTTGGTGGATCGTTAAAAACGCCCGCAGTCTACACGCAGCTTACTGAATAATTATTATCTGCAATTATTAACATTGTAATCTATTACGTTTGACGTTGCTACAACAATAATTTCGATGCTTTATAAAAAGCGCGAAGCGAATAACTTAATTCTTTCGTCTATTTGAAGGCTTAATAGACGCTAATTCAATCGGAGGCAACATTGCGGGTCGCACTGACAACACCCGGAAAGAGTACGAAAAAGCCATCAAATTTCGAAAAGAAATACGTATTTTTGACTATTTCTTCCGTGTTACATCTAAACATTGCAATAATAATATATTTTGTAGCTTTAGCCGTCGAATAAAGCAAAAACGGAGAAAATCGGTCCATATTTACGTATTTTGATGAACAAAGGAAAAAATCTTGCACATTGAGAAATCGAAAATATCGTGTCAACTTTTGGAAAAATATAATCATTTCCTGGAGTCACACTTCTGTAAACGAAAATAGTTTTTCTCGGGGTCTCCTAGTTAGTAAAAACAAAATGGAGATTATAGAATTTCTCTGTGACAAACTGTTCAAGAGTTAAAAGGGGAACGGACAGACATTGAGTAATTATATGTGTGTGTGTGTTAAGGTGTAGAGAAGAGAAGAATTACTACACGCAATTCTCGAGTGGTGTAAAGAGTGGCAATTAGAGCTGAACTTAGGTAAGTGTTCCGTCATGAGATTCTGGAGAAACAAAGAAATTGAGGCGATGAATTACAGTATAGAAGGCGTACATCTAAAATTATCCGAATCCGTCAAATACTTAGGTGTCATTTTAACAAGTAACCTCTCGTGGGACACACACATACGAAATATATCCGGGAAAGCTAAGCAAAAACTAGGATTCATCAAACGGATAGTAGGTAAAAGCGAAGAAAAAGTCAAAGAGACATGTTACTTTTCTTTAGTTAGACCGCTGCTAGAGTATGTGTCGAGCATATGGGATCCGTACGAGAAAGGTTTAATCGCCGAGTTAGAGAAAGTGCAGCGAAAAGCTGCTAGATTCGTCAAAAATTGTTATGATAGAAATAAAAGCGTTACAGGCTTGATACAGGACTTAGGATGGGAATCACTAGCTGAGCGTCGATCACGTGCTAGGTTAAAACTTCTTGAAAGATTTAGAACGAGTACTTTCTCCAGCGACGTCAAAGAAATAATAAGAACTCCCACCTATATCGGTAGAATGGACCATCCTCGTAAAATAAGAGAGATAGCCTGTAGGACAGAGAGATACAAAGGCTCATTTTTCCCTAGAACGATAGCTGAGCAGAATAAAACTTGCGATCAAAAGTAACCTCGCGTAGGGGCGTAAACCAAGGCCTAATTTTGGAGTTTTCACCTTGGTGTTAATACACCCCCTGCCACACACCCTTGCGGTGGCTTGCAGAGTAAACTGTAGATGTAGATTATTTTTACATGTGGGAAAAACGGAAATCGCTGAGGAGGTGAAATCTTTAGAATTAAAAGACTATTTGTAATGATGAAATATCTGTCTAAAAAATGGATGTTTTTTCAAGGTGAGATGAAATGCTTGCAGTATGCAAGCACCAACTACTTGTATGTTATATCCTCCTCTGTAAGAGTCGTCGATATATAATGATAACAGGAGGATACTAATGTTTAGGCACTTCCATATGAGCTGGAGATTCGAAATTTTTTTCTTAGGTAGGATTTTGTGCAAAACCGACCAGAAAAAACGAAAATCTTGAAAAAGTGCAAGAATGCGGCCGCTAAAAATTCGCAATGGTTTAAACAAATTTTCAAGGTTTATGTACTTTCGCATGTGCTACAGAGTTGAAATTTTTGTTATAAATAGAATTCTTAAAAAAACGAAATTGGGATTATACAAATTTTGATATTCTTTGTTTGTCTGTTAAAAATTCTTAAAATATAAACAAATAGATAACAGTTTAGGTACTACTGGATGAGTTAGGAAGCTGCAATTTTCAAATTACCTATTTACAAAGTAGTAAATTTGCACAAGACAACATTTCAATTTTACCATATATTAATTGCGGCGGCCGTTAAAAATAATTTAAATTTAAACCATTAGAAAAATATTATTTTACTTCTAGAAGTGCTACAACTTTAAAATTTGTCAGAAATGTGTAGTATAAGTACCCCATAATGGAGACATAAAATTCTTAAAATTGCAAAGTTTTGGGATTGTTTTAATCTATATCTTTTACGTAAGGGAAGAACGATATTTTTGTAATGATGAAATATGAAAAATGAATGTTTTTTCATGTTGAGATGATATGCTTGCAGAATGCAAGCACCAATTACTAGCATGTTATATCCTCCTCCTCTGTAAGGAACGTCTATATATAATGATAACATATAGGAGGATACTAATGTCCAGCACAAACTACAATAGATAGAGAGCTGAAGTTTTAGTTTTTGTAGTTATGATTGATAAACCTTCGCATAAAATGATACTTCTCATCTAAGTGACATGAGTTCAACTCCAGAAATTCCGAAAGTTGCGTTTTTTCCATAAGAAAAGCATTGCGCCATTTTGTAAATTAATTATGGGCACTTGCTGGTAAGCTAGAATGATGAAATTTTCAGTGTAGATAGATGGTTTCAATATGCATTAGGAATTATTGTTACTTTTGCTTACAGTGTCTTGGGTTCGACTCCATAGACCCCGGAATATCTCCCATAAGTTAGCATGGGAAAACGCAATCCAGTGTGTAGACCAATCTAATAAGTTTAGGAAGCTGAAATTTTGCAAGATTATAGCACTTTTCTCATAAACAACTATAAAAATCGAAAATTTTAAAATTGTAAATTTTAGGGGTTGTTTTAACCCCATTTGAACATTAAAGTTTAATAATTTTTTAGGTACTACGGGATGAGCTAGGAAGCTACAATTTTCAAATTATTTACAGAACTGTGCATTTGCACAAATAAATATTTCAATCTCTCCATATATATATTGCGGCAACCGTTAAAAATGTTTAAATTTAAAAAAATTAGAAAAATATTATTTTACTTCTAGAAGTGCTACAACTTTAAAATTTGGCTGAAATATGTAGCATTAGTACCCCATAGTGGAGAAAGTGTAAAATGTTTAAAATTACAACATTTGGGGATTGTTTTAAACAATTATTTTTACATGTGGGAAAAACGAAAATCGCTGCGGAGGTGAAATCTTTAGAATTAATAGAATATTTGTAAAGATGAAATATCTCTCTGAAAAATTAATGTTTTTTCAAGGTGAGATGAAATGCTTGCAGTATGCAAGCACCTTCTACTAGTATATATATCCCTTCCAACTGACTCGGTTCTCTGCCTAAAAGTCGGCGGAAGGTTGAAAACGGAGACTAAAGGGCGAAATACAGTAGTGTCCTTGGACACCGGTAGGTGAAACCATGCTGTGAAGTCTTTCTGCAATATCTCCGGCCAAAGTGAAAGAGGAGCTCACCAACCCGTTCTGGTCCGGCATCGTGTTTTACGGATCGAAGCCTTCTATGATGCACAACATTAAAAATCTGCCCTCATTCTCCGGAGGCTGGATTGCTCCTGACCGTCGCATTGGTCAGGATCAAGGCGTAAAGGCAGAAGGTTAATCATGAACGCAAGAATAGTCCTGCGCCTGCAAACAACACAGAGGAGCATGGAGAGATGTATGCTTGGGATCACCCGAAGAGACCGCAAAAGGAACGAGTGGGTAAGAAAGAAGACGGGAGTGGCAGTGGGTGGGTCATATTACTACAAGGAATGATCATCGTTGGACATCTAGTGTCATAGAATTCTTCCCAAGAAACATCAAGAGACCAAAAAGAAGACCGAAAGACAGACGGGACAAAGAGTTTGTGAAGTTTTGATAGGAAAAACTGGAAGAGTAGGGTAGTCCTGCATCCGTCACTAGATAGAAAAGGACTGATGACACACACACACACACACACACACACACACACATATATATATATATATATGAATACATATACGAGCACATGCATAATATTCTCAAGTGCATAACCTAAATTATCGATTTCTTGTTTATCACATTTCTTCGTAAGTATTACATGCGTGCCTTTTTTACATAACTTTAATTAAACAATATTATTGAATAGATATTTTGCAACTAATTTCGAGAATATTTTTAATATAAACATGCGTCTCATCACACAAAGAAATATCACGGTTATCTAATACTGCCTGAACAACATTTTCATGGCCTTTTCCATGTCTCCACTGTAATCAAATAAAAACACAAATCCGATTGAAAATTGGAAATGTTATACAATTTTTCGTTATTTTTACTATCTCCATATACGAAGTATAGAGGAGAAAGTTTTGTTTCCATGAAAAAAATCGAATTCGAGATTTAAACGGAAATACATGTTTTAAGGTCCCCTGAACACGTTTTAACTATTTTCTCGATTATGTGTGACCGTAATTTTGTGGGTGCTCTAACTCAATAACTATTAATCAGGCAAACGCGAAATTTTATATTTGACATTTTTGTTAAAGGGGCAAGAACTGATTAGTTTTTGGCAAAAATCGGTCAACCGGAAGTGGGTGTTTACTCTCGTCACATCCGTTTTATACTTTCTCCATATACGTAGTAGTATTGTACTTATTCATGAAAAAATCGACTTCGAGATTTCAACATAAATACACGTTTTGAGGTTCCCTGAACACGTTTTGCCTATTTTCTCGATGATTTATGTGGGTTGTTGTCTGTGTGTGTGTGTCTGTGACTGAGATTTTGTGGGTGCTCTATCTCAAACACTATTAATCAGTTCAGCGTGAAATTTTATATTTGACATTTTTGTTGAAGGAAGACGTGCTGATTTGTTTTTGGTAAAAATCGGTCAACCGGAAGTGAGTGTTTACTCTTGTCACTTATCCGTTTTTACTTATTCCGTAAGTAGTATTGATGGACATTTTCGTTCTTTTTGTGGATTCGTTCCTTTTCATATCGTTCCTCAAAGGTTTGGTTCCTTTCGTTTCATAAGAACTTGATTAAATGTAGGATTTCCTGTGATGAATGTTGGAAAACTGTTTGATGTTATGATTTTTCTACTCCTCATTTTGTTCATAATAATTTTAATAATAACAAATTTGTTAATGGCAAACTTAACAACATTGGCGTACGGTGAGGGAAAATCTTGGAGTCAGAACTCCCCGAAATTTTCGAAAGAACTTTAAAAAATCGACTAAGTAATCTAAATCACTGCATTGGGTAACTGCTATGTTACTAAATTAAACTAGATAGTGTTTAGTTTCATTCTGAAAACTTTCCGAAAACATCTTCTAAATTCCACTTATTTTGCGCTCCATTTATTGGTATGAAGCAGAAAAATTACTGTTTCCAGCAAGGCCAATGCAATCCTTTTCGTCGCTGATATCCCTCCATATTTCTCTCTCGCGCCTTTCATTTGGTAAAAAACTTTGTTGGAGAAATTAAATTAAAATTAAATTAAAATTAATTCTTAATACATTAGAGTCTCGATAATCCAACCTAAACGGGACCGAGGAATGGTCTGATTACCGAAAATGTCGGACTAAACGGAAAAGAACGGGGCGAAACGAAACAAAAATTTGAAGTGTAACATAAGTATAAAATCACGTTTATTAATCATTATTCTACATTACAACTAACATAATAGAGTACAAAACTATTATTTGAAATTAAACTTATTGTTTAAGCCAGTCTTATCGCAGATATATCTGCTCACCTAACAATCCTTCGTTGTCAATGAGATAACAAAATTTCGCTTTAAATTTCAAAAATTCGTCCGAATTTCCCGATAATTTTTCGCGACAGATGAGCTGCTACGCGGCATGTCGGGCAATCGAAAGTCGGATTATCGGGACAACTGTAAATTATTATATTATGAAAATTAAGAAATTAAAGAATTTTTGTGGAAGAATGGTGAAAAAACAGACATCACTCCGGTACGAAATACACTTGTGCGCATGTCCGATTTCGTTCATCCAACTCCAGAAATTCTTTGACAAGGAGAGGCTACGGACTGTAGCTCACAGATTCGGTTCATCTTCTACCAGTGGACAGTTTGGGACAACATAAGAATACCTTTTCGGAATTTCGGGCCTATGGATTATGGTTTAAGAGAAATAATTGTGAGTCCGAGGAAAGAAATTTCCGAATTCGAGTGGAGTCTGAGGAACCATCGAGTCCGGAAAGAAATCCTCCGAATCCGAGAAACGAGATTTTTCAAGGCCATGTACTCGTACCGGCTGGTTCCGGCGCTGGATTCGTTCCATTGGAACGAATCCTTCTGGAACGACACCACACTGATACGTAGTATAAGGGAAAGTATTGTTTTCATGAAAAAAATCAATTTCGAGATTTCAACGGAAATACACGTTTTGAAGGCCCCTGAATAAGTTTTGACTATTTTATCGATAATGTCTGTGAGTGTGTATGTGACAGTTCTTGTGGGTGCTCTAACTCAGAAAATATTAATCAGGCCAACGCGAAATTTTATATTTGACATTTTTATAAGTCTTAAGAAATGTTTAGTTTTTGGTAAAACTCAGTCAACCCGAAGCGGGTGTTTACTCTTGTCATTCTTACGTTATTTTGAAATATTTGATATACATAAAAATATACTGGGATAAAAGTTGTAGGAAATTTAATTTTCTACAACCTTTGTTTGAAACATTTCCCCTTATAATGCATTGTTTAAGAAATATCTTAAAAAATAAATATTTTAGATGCCACCACCACGCCACCTAGCGACTATTGTTAACAATTGACGCTTAGTTAAAGGACCTAAGATAGGTGGTGAAAGTATTACCACCGTTAAATATGCAGATGATCAGGGATTAATAACAGAAGACGAGAAAGAGCTTCAGAGGATGACAGACAGACTAGTGGAGGTTGGCCAACAATATAGAATGAAGATCAATGCAGGAAAAACGAAAGTCATGGTGGTTTCAAATATCTACGAAGAAGTATTAGAAATGGTGGGAGAAGATAGGATGCTAATAAAAACAATCAGGAAAAGAAAAGCAAATTGGATAGGGCACATATTGAGAAGACAGTGTTTACAAAGAAAGATCTTAGAAGGAAAAATTAGTGGAAGAAGAGGAAGAGGGAGAAAAATAATAGGAATATTAGATAATATAAAGCAGGGATATAATACTTATAGAGATATAAAAGAGGCTTCTAGGGAGAGAGAGATGGAGGCAGCAATGCAGCTAAAACCTGTCTTCAGACAGCAGAATGATGATGACGTCTTAGTAACGCTTCTTTATAGTTTCTTAACTGTTGGAGTTTCGTGGCTACATCCAATATCAGAAGGCTACGGTTTGAGTTTGTCTGTTCTTTGTGAAGTCTCTAAATTTTTCTCGCAATTCCTTAAAATATTTAATATCATTTAACCTATTTGGAATGTTTAGAAATGTTACAGGCATGGAGAAAGTTATGTGGTGGCCACATCCGATTTTTTATTTTGATAACACCACGGAATTATTCCGCCATTTTTTTAAATCAGGATCTATACTTCTCTAATTCAAGTTTTTCTCTTAGGCTATTAATTGCATTAATTTTTTGATTTATCAGAATAGTATATGAAATATAGGTTGCATGAAATTATAACATTTCGGCGGTTGATAATTTCAAACTTATCTTGCAGTAATGTTTATTCTGGGAATTGGGGTCGATTTATAAACATTTACTTAAATTTGGTTCATTTATATCGAGATACTGAAATATAAAAAACAAATTGCCATTTCGATTTAACTGTAACATTTTCTACGAACTATAGCGTTCATTCAAATTGAGGTAAGATCTCGCAACCTGGAGGTTTGTTGTCAATGGTTTTGGCTATCCGCGGTAAAATTTGGAAGTATACAGTTACGCATGATTTGAGCAGCTGTGCCAGACCCTGGATAAGTATTTTTAATTATTTTTGAATAGCCTTGATAAAATTTAAAAATTATCCCGAGTTAGTATTTTACATATAAGACACGCCATATTATTAACTAACACGTCTTCTAGACTATTGCCTAGTTTTTGTAATAAATATACATAACGATGATTCTCTTTAAAATATGTTCATTCCTCTTTGCCAACAACCGAACCCCCTTTTTTTGCCGTACGCCCTTGGTTCTTATATCCTCTGTTTGGGCATCCATGGTGTTTTGTAGGAATAAGACTCCCACGAATAGAGAGGACCTACTGTATTATATATAGTATGAAGCTAAATTTACAACTAGAGCATTCAGTAACGTCTTAATTATTTAGTTTATTTAGAAATTTGTCAAATAAAGGTCAATTATTACGGGAAAAAATAATTACTGAAATGCTGTTAATTTTTAAAAATGAAGCAGTACCGATGGTTCGCGTTAATATAGAAGTTGAAATTTTTAATTTAATTCTTGCAAATTATTTATTCTTTCAACTCAGAAGACGCAAAAAATAGGGATTATTAAAACACGTGCATGTTTGAAGTGCCAATTACGAATATTACTAATTAAGGTGAGTTGTATAGCTAAATTTCAAATCAAATTTTTACCGTGTTAAATACAAAATCCTCGTTCTGGTAAGTTTCTATATATCATTGGACATTTTTTTGACGAGGTATAAAATCAACGGCTCTACGTACGATATTTATAGATTCGCAATCTTTTTGTTATTTTTTCCTTTGGAAAATCAACCATGATACACGATACTACTCAATTTTCGTTGACTTGATTATCAAGGACTGCAATACCGTCGGTTGGAAAGCCTGCGAGTGGCCGAGTGAAAATGGGGTGTTTTAATTTTGGACTCTTCCTGTTCCGCTCGAAAAGTTGGTTCAAGCGAGTTAAAGGTCAAATAAAAAAACCACTATAGAGATAGAGAAAAATAAACTTTTAAACAAAACAAACATTTTATCGAGTCAGACACGCACATACGCGCGCACACACGCATACACACACACACACACAAACACAGGAGAAACATCCGTTTGATAAAAGATTCTTCATTATTTCGCATTATCCTGTTCTCTGAGAACCTTTTGTCTCTTCCAAATCCCCTGGCAATTGAAAAGATCTTCCAACTCCTGAATTAACTTCCCAATTCCCTTATAAGTCAGACATCGTAAAGTCGTTTCCGAGAAAACCGACATTCCGAAGAGAATACACGTTACGACGTCTCCTAATTGTCGATGCCATTGATGCCACACCCTTAACTGAGAAGATAGGGGAAAAGGAGAGCATATTACATCTCCGGAAACTTATTACTCGGACTAAAATGATCCCGGATAATCCCTTCCTTCTCCCCCTTCTCATCCCGATTCCACTTATTCGCCCTTCTCGTCTGGATCCCCCCCTCTCTCTCCATTCCTCAACCCTTCCCACCGTCCCTCAGTCCTTCTCGCTCCCTCACATCCTTTCCATTTCACCCCGGGCATTCCCTTTACCCCTTCCCTCAAACACACTTCTGAATACCCTTTGGCGAGATTCCTATATTCGCGTGCGTCTGGCACTTTTGATTGTTTGCCTATAATTCCCATAGGCATTCGGAAATTGATTCCCGTAGCATTGCGTGCGGTCGAGGCTTAAGTCGGGAGTCCCGCGGGAGCTCGTGTGTTTCCACGCACGCTAGACGGTAGAAGAGGATACGGTGTCCGCGTGGAAGGAACCTCGCGGATAGGAGTTGGGTGTGGACATTTTAGCGAGCGGAGAGGTAACGATACGAAGGCGTGGAGGCGGCGGAGGAGGCTGCGGCAGTTGGGGCAAAAGGGTGCGGGAGGGAGGAAGACAACTGAAAAATAAACTGTGGAATATCTCAACGGCAGCTGGCGCCGTAATTTCTGCCGACCGTGCTGTCCTCTCATTCTCATTCCTATCTCACTCTCTCATGCACACATTTTCTGTCTCCCTTTACAATTGGACTCATCTCTCTCGTCCTCTTCACTTCCCCTTTCTCCTCGCCTTTCCGACTTGTTTGCGCGTTCACGTGCGTAATAAAGAATCTTCATATCCTCCGCAGACTCGACGGAGTATTTGTCTCCGAGGAGAAAAGAGCGGGGGTAGAATCGGCGAGGATAAGTGACTGAAGCGGGGACGAAAGGGAAGTGGAGGCGTCGGAAGAATAGGAAGAGAGAAGCGCAAGCGAGACGCAAGGGAAGATGGAGAAAAGATGGAGTAAAATGGGACGGTCGGCAATTGGGAGGGTAGGAGGGAAAATGAAAGGAGTTGGAGAATAAAAATATGGCCGGTGTGGAATCGTCGGACGGTGAAGTAAAGAGAGAAAGGACGAGGCGAGTAAATTGAAAATGGGATCGCGAGGAGTGTAATGAGAGAAGATAAATATGGGTGAGATTTATGAAGAAGGTTTGGAAAGATGAGGGAAGGGAATGGGAGGGAATAAAGGAAACGGAGATATGAGATAACAAGGGAGGGAATGAGAAATATGGGGAGGAGGGGATGAAAGGAGATTGGACAGAGGGAAAGGGGAAAGACGGAATTAAGCTTTTTATTCGTGCTGTCACCTCTTACGAACTTAAAGAATAATAGGCAAAAGGTCCAAAAATGTAATGATGAGTAACGAAATTTGACCGTATTTCATCTCTTTGGAAGGGGCTTGAATCCGCGACTACGTCTTTTGTGGGAGGACAAATTCCTCATTCGTCTTCCAAGCCCTATGGAGGATATTAGAATGAGATGGGAGGAGAAAGAGGAGGAAAGGATGCAATGGAGATTGGCGAATCCGAACTAGGGTTGCGTAGCGGGAGTTTGGTGGGTGGAAGGCTAGGCGGAGAGTGATGGGTGAGAGGGAGATTGTAGAAAATGGGAAGGAAATTGGGAATGGATTGGTGGGAAGGTTCTGCGAGGTGGAGGGAGATGGGCGGAGAAGGTGAAGGAAGTCGGCGTAGAGAGTTAGTGTGTCTGTGAAAGACTGCGCGTAGCACCGAATATTTTTTCCGGAGAATTCTCTCCGGAGATAGGGACTGACAGACGGCGAAACTTTATTTTATCGATGGGAAATTTTACTTCGGTCACAATCTCCTTTAGGGAGAATTCAGCGGAGAAAGATACGAGGAAAAGTCTGAATGGGGAGGAATATTTAGCGGTTTATATAAACCGCTGAAGACTTCCGAGTCTTCTTATTTGTCAAGTTTGTAGGCGATGAAAACTGAGTAAAAATCTTTCGGTTCTCTGAATTTTTTTGAATGATTTGTTCGGCTCCACCAATGACGGTTAAGTAAAACATCTTTTCTGTTGGATGAGTGAAACTTCCTGTTAGTTACGAAAACAAATTCCTACTTAAGAATTATTGATGCGAATTTTGCACGAATGACATGGTCCAAAAGGGAAAAATTGGTCCTTGAAATAGAAAGTAAAGGAGGATTTTCCAGCTTAATTCGCGAATATTTCCAATGCAATATTTAAAATTACCGTGCATGTGTAATTTCTATGGGATTTACAATTTGTGATGTTAAGAACAGCTTTGGCTATGAGACTATGGCTTTGGCTATGATATTGTAAAAATGTGGAAGTATATTTCTGGCAAGATGTTGGCTTTCTTTTGATATTTTGCAAAGAAGACCATTCCTGCGCTTAGATGCTCTTGATCTTTATCATCTAACTTCATAGTTTTATAATATGCAGATCTCTTATTTAATTTGTGGAAAAAAAACAATTTTTGAAATTTCCTTTTGGCTACATGTATCAGGAAATTTTAATTTTTATGCAAATATATATTTAAAAAATAATTAAAATTTCAGTTATGTTATTACTAAAAGTAATCTCTTCTTCATAAAGGTTTATTTATTTATGCTTAGTAGAACGATTTTAAAATCTTATGAAATCTACTTAATAAAATAGAAAACATTTGTCTTTTAACGTGATAAGAAATTGAAATCTCAGCATCAAAGCTTCTTATTTATGGAAAAAACACTTCTTGTAATTTCCTGTGAAAATTGGCGGAACCGATCCAGTAAATCTTTTTAGTGGAAATTACCATAAATGTTTAATTTCTATTATGAAATCTATCCAAAAAGTGGAGCCTTTCCAAATGGATTTTCTTCTTATTAATATTCACAACTATTTGCTTCTGCTTTGAACATTAAAAGACAAAGACCTTTGCTCCACTTATCCTGTGATAAATCTTACATTTAGGTATCGCTTTTTAATAAAGTATAAATTAAAGCCATTTTTGCTTTGTAAAATACTCGACCATCGCTTTCATTAGGTATGTTTGTTCTAACTCGTGATCAAAGTCAGTCAATTTAGCGGTGAGGTTTTTCTGAAATATTATGCGTGAAGAATTTAAGAATATTTTCTATTTTATACCATAAGTCAATGTATTCTCTTATTATTGTGTTATTGCAATCCATCCTGAAAAGTGAGCTAAAAACATATAGTCTAACTGTAACATCGTTATTAAAATGTTATCGTGTTAAAAGGCAAACAAACAGTCAAAATTATCCGAAACTTTATTCATGGTTGGAGAAAGGAAAGTCGGCTTCCCTCAATATGAATATTGTTTCTTCGCCAGTTTAATGCTAAATGACTTTCCAAATGATTCATAAGAAAAATATGCTTATTTGAATTTATTCAGTATCATAATGTAAACAAATGACTGTAATTGAAAATGTAGCATGAGAACGATAAATACAGTGTAGCGCTAACTAGTTCGGCGTCTTTAAATCTAGGACGTGGAAACCTGCCTTCGTATTGCAGCACAAATTACACTTCAGTAGAATCTCCCTTATGTGCCTTTGCGCATGTTCCTTGGAGGGTTTTCCGAGAGACTGAATATGTGCTGCCATCTGAATCGTGATTAGTTGAATTCATCCACAGTCATATTAACAGCCGAACCGAAGATCGTGCTGATATCAGAGCTAAAATCGGTTATATAACTTATAATTCCAACATCCTGGATTAGTTTACAACAAAGCTTTACGTTCAAGCCATCACTATCGAATTCCATGCCTTCTGCTCCATTGAAGGCTATCATTCGCGACCCAATTTCAAAATGGCATAGTTTCAATTGAAAATACTGTAACTAGTGACTAAGCTATGTAGATTAAATCTAATGATGTAACATAAGATATTTGATACGATAATTCTATTCCTACTAATCCAACTCAGGCTTTTTATTTCTATTATTTTTGTAGAATATAAATATTTAATTCTGACTGACCTTTCAATTGGAATTATATAAAATCTCAAAGGTACGTAGTAAATTATAATGGTTGAGTCGAATTTTCAACATTAAGGATACATAAATAAAAAGGTTAGAGTTCTTTTATGTAATAATCAGAGATGGAATACTTGGCATTCTTCTTTTATGAAAGAGCAGAACTAATAAAAAGTCTCTATGGTTCGTTATGTTTTTGAGAGTCTTTGATAAAATGGACAGTCAACATCTGATAAATATTGTTTTACAGTTTTCCCCACATTTTTACACGAAACATATTCCATAATTAATCCATCCACTTTCGTGATATTAAGAAAAAATAATATTTATAAATTTTTTATGAAGACAACAACAGGCATTCAACCTACGGTGGAAACCTGCTGGATTTGGAGATAGGCTTAAATGCTGTGTTTAACTGTCCTAATTCTACGATTTTTCGTTTAATACCATCTAATATATGATAAAGGAACCGCGTAATAACCACCAAGGCCTTTTATTAAGGAATATGCTCATATCGGCGTGAGTAAATTTTATCCCAAATAACTATTTTACAATCTGCCGATAAAAAGTCGTTTAATATAGCCTTTCATCACCTTTATTGTCTTACACACGGCAGTGGCAAGTGCCCACTTTTTGGATATTATTAAAAATAAAACGTTTCTATAATTACGGAAATTGCAGTCAGAGCATGTTCCGTGGGAAAATGATTTAAACAATTCAGCTAGCGTGCTCCTCGGAGAAGAAGCAATTTTCCACGCTATATATTCCGCATTTTCCATCGTATCGAAAAAAGACCAGAGATTTTGTGCAAATACTTCGATAGCATACGATAATCGACCGTTCTTAACACGCAACCGGAAGAGAGCTTTTACGAACGGGTAGATTTTTAGTAAATCACTCGCTTTAGATAGCGAAACTAATACATTATAACGATTGAAAAACCACGCACGAAGTCCTTCAATATCGCGGAATAATAGGAGCAAAATCAGATTTTGTATAAGCATGCAAGAGGAGATGGTGGTTACAGATAAGCCGCTCTACACTTACGGTTTGTGTTTTTCTTTCTCTTCCCCACGGACCTCGGTTGATGGAAAAATGGCGAGAAATTTAAAACGCTATAAATTGAAGCTCTGAGATAAAATAAAAATCAACTTCAATCGTGCACGGCAGTTTTCCAACGCTCTCTTAGTGTGCTTTCAATTCCTATAGGTATCATTATACCGAAATATGTGTTCTGTGTCGGTCGTTTGAGTTTTATTGGAGTGAGAAACTTCCTCGAAAAAGCAATCCCTTTAGTAACGAAACTAATAAGTTGTCGTGTATTCTATCGGCGGATGGATCAGATGGAGATCCTTTAAGGAGGTATTACGATAAAAAAAGTGTGATATCGAACATGTTCTACCATTGAAGTTTTATCATTGTATTTATAACACCTGAAGAAATTCCATCGCCGAAAATTCCGCTTGGAAGAAAAAAGTTGTAGCTTTCTCGGTCTGTCATAGTCACGCTAAAAACTCAGGTTTTTCATTCCAGGAGCGCGTAAATATAAAGATTGTTTGGATTAGAGTTCGCCGCAAATCCGGTTTCGCACTCTTAGGATTGATGAGAGTTGTAATAAAACCGGAACATTTGATAGTAATTATTTTCAGTTATGGTAATTAGGAATTGTCAATTGGAATTTTTAAAGTGTTCGCATTATCCAAAGATCTATCGCTTAGTACGTCACGATAGTGTCGGCAAATAGGTGAAGTGGAAACGATGGTTATTGGCACATTGAAGTAGGGTAAGAAGAAAATTTTACCCTTACGAGAACCGGGTCACAGGTTTCAAATTGATTTTTTTAATACCACACGGCACCTGTATAAGACGTGAACGGTTTTTTTTTCGACAGCGCCACTACGTGTTACGGGCGGTCGTGCCCCGACCAAACCACTCAACTCCACGTCGAATCAAATAAGTCTCGGTACATCGGTAATGTCCGTGAAGGAAATATAGAAAAGGGCATAATATGTACTTTTTTTAACGGGGTGCGTTCTCGTGAGAGAAAACGTAGAGGAATATAATTTTCTCCATATCTCGTTTAACTTCTGTATAACCGTCCTATCTGCTTGAATGCTTTAGGGCGAAGAGATTTTTACGGTGCCCATGCGTCTCCCCCTTCCTTCCCTCCATCTCTCGCCGCCTCTCCCCCTCCTCCTTTCTCTCTCTGTCTGTCCGTCCTGACCTTCCCTTTGGTGTATGACCTACTTCATCTCCCTGCAACCCCCAAGCCCCACGCCGCATCCCATTCTGTCCCGGTATATGCTCACGAGATACTGAAACGACTGGCACGCCGTCCTTTTGAAAATTCGAAGAGAAATAATAAAAAAAGAAACAGTTGACGTTCGTGTGAAGCAGGCAGCGTCGCCCTGCGACATCCATCACATTTGCTGTCCGTCAAATAACATACCCTGTGGTAGGCTTCCTGGAGCAACCCCCTCCCCCCTCTTCCACCGCGCCTAAGCAACCGCCTCCCCCTATACCCCCGCGCCCCCCACTTCGGTGCACCCCTCTCTCATTCAGCAGACTTCACCTCCGCCTCTCATCTCGCTCGTTCCTCCATTTTTTATTTCTTAATAATGTAAATGGTAACGGTTTGCAGCCTTGCGAGGTCGCATTCGACTTAGAGGATTTCCTGAAGTTGAAATATTCAGATTCCCATAAAAAGATCTTTGATATCGAAACGCGTATTAGCGCGGTTCGTCAAATAAACGGAGAACGGCTGTTGGGGAGACGTTCAATTAACAAGCAAACCGCCTATTGCAGTAGCCCTGGCTGTTTTGTTCAGCGTTAAGGTTAGATATTGGAGTTCGGAAAAAAATTTGATTAAAAACGGAAGGGCGAGGGTGGGGGAGAAGTTTTTGTTTCTTCTTTTAACCGAGTGATGTGAAGTGAGAGGGATAACCACCTGGACGCACGGCATCATGCGATCCGTTTTTTAATCTTTCCCTATCTCCATCCCCCGTTGTTTTCCTCTCTCACTCCCTCTCTCCATGTATCTCTCTCGCCTTCCCTCTACCTCACCTACTTCCTCACTCTACCTCTCTCTTTACCTCCCTATCTATCTCTCCCTCCTCTACCTCCCTTTCTCCTATCCCTCCCTTTCTCCTCTCCTTCCCTTTCTCCTCTCCATCCCTTTCTCCTCTCCTTTCATCTCCTTTTCCACTCATCTCTATTCCTCTCTTTCCTTATCTCCTCATTTCGAGACTTCCTCTATCCCTCCCTCCTCCCTCTCCCTCTCACCTCCTCTCTCTCCCTCCCACCTCCTCTCTCTCCCTCCCACCTGGTCTCTCTTCCACCGACCTCCTCCCTCTCCCTCAGACCTCCCTCTCCCTCCAACCTTCTCCCTCTCCCTCAGACCTCCTCCCCCTCCCTCCAACCTCCTCCCTCTCCCTCCGACCTCCTCCCTCTCCCTCCAACCTCCTCCTTCTCCCTCCAACCTCCTCCCTCTTCCTCCAACCTCCTCCCTCTCCCTCCAACCTCCTCCCTCTCCCTCCAACCTTCTTTAACTTCCTCCCTCTTTCTCCCTATGCATCTCCGTCTCTCTCTCTCTGCGTGTCTTTCTCTCCTCCATACTCTCTCCCTCTCCCAATCCCTCCCTCTCTCCATCATTTTTCCATTCCGCTGCGTCCGATTTCTGCGGTTTATATTTCTAGGGCAAGTGGTCCCCGTAAGCGTTTACGAGTTTTCCCATTTGTCGAATAAAATAACAATGCGATTCTTTTTGCCTTTAATAGGTCCGTTCGCCTTAGGGTTTGGGGGATAAAGCTTCGGGAGGGCGGGGGGTGTCGAGAGGGAAGGACGGCGTAGAGGGTGCGGGAAGGGGGGCGGGAGGACAGAGAGAGAGAGAGGGAGGGAGCTGTGTTGGGTAGCGATTGCTACGCTCTCTCAACCTTGTAACGAATATTCATGAGTTCTCGAACAAGCGAGTCCTCTTGATTACAAAGGGATGTTTCCACGCTTGCGAAGTATTTGTTTTTCGTTGGCAAATGAAGACGGAAAGCCTTTCGTCCAATTATTTCTCTCGGGCAGATAACTCGTAAATTTCTTTAGACTCCGGAGCCTACTAATCTTCGTTACAGGGACTTGGTTTTTGCCGGGTTTTACCGCGTGGATGGAAAAGAGAATTCTTCTTTCTATTTATCGCCGGGGGTCCGAAGTGAAGTTTCCTACGGAGGTGCGTACAACTAATTCGAAAAATTTGAAGTCCAAATTTTTGTCAAGTCTTTCGTTTTAGTGTTTTTTTTGAAGTCCTGTTATAATGGATTCTTTTTTCGGTAGATTAATAGCTCGGTAAGATATCTATTTAAGTCGATGCTTTGGTAGAGGATTTAGGTGTTTACAATTCAAAGTAATTACAGCCCACCTGTTTAATTTCGAGTTGTGAAGGCACAAAGTATAAAAACTGTCAAGAAATATAATTTATTATACGGTCACGGATGATTTTTGTTGAAGTGTCGCGATTTATTATTTAATAACTCTTCAAGGGAGGTCGACTCATATAAAATTACCTCAGTTTTAAAAATTACTTGGAAAAATTAAAATATAAAATCTATATATTTTATATTTTAGTTTTTGCTTTATTTTATATAGAAATTTCGTTTATACAAAAGGGAGAAGAATGTAAAATTAAAAAACTGCAGAAGTGTACGACTTTAATTTTTAAGAATACTGAGCAGAAGCTTTTTTGGCCAACGATGTAATACAACCTAAAATAATAGTCTCTTGTAATATAAGTCTGTAAAGTAAAAGTTAAAACGAGAATGATAGATAGATAGATATACGTCTTTATTTGGGCAAGATTGAGACTAGGCAGTCTCTTCTTCCATCTAACCCATTGTCAATTACATACAGGAAGACAGTAACAAAGAGAAAAAATAAAACAGAAGATTGCATAAAAGAAATTACTACATAAGAACAATGCCATGTTAGCATTTTTGGAAATAAAATGAGATGGAGATTTGTTGTTTGTGAGAAAAAACAAGGGAAAATTAAGATACTGTTTCCTAGTAAAAACCCCACAGCAGGAAAACACCCACACAAGAAGGGGGTGTGAAAAACCTTTGAAACCTACTGATAGAAATATTTAAAAGATTTACAGGATCATATTAGAAAATTACATAAATTAAAATACACATAAACACAGTTTTGCATAAAAACTAAGAGAAACACACAAGTACACATTAAAGATTTACAGGATCATATTAGAAAAGTACATAAAATGAAATACAAAGTTTTGCGTAAAATCTAAGAAAGTACACATTAAGACGTACATATACATATGCAGATATTTAAATGCTTTCGACGACCTGTAAGGAAAAATAAGTAGAATAAGTAGAAGGGGCCAGGAGGAGGAGTAGAAAGAGGGAGGAGGAAAGGGAGCAGAAGTGGTGAGGAGGGTAGTAGGAGTGAGGTGGGGAATAGAAAGGGAGAGGAGACCGAGTAGAAAGGGGAGGAGTAGTAGACGGGGTGAGGAGAAGGAGAGGTAATAGAAAGGGGAGGAGTGGAAGTAGAAGGGGGAGTAGAAGGTGTAGTAGGGGTAGTAGAAGGGGAAGTGGAGGGGTAGAAGTGGGTAGGAGGGAGGATAGAGAGGTAGAAGAGAGGGAAGGGGAGGAAGGGATGGAGAAGACGGGAAAGTGAGAAAATGCAGCCAGAGCGAGAATGAGGAGAGAGAGAGAGAGATGAGAGGAGAAGGGAACTAAATAGGAGAACGAGAGAGGAACTGACGGAAGAACAGTAGATATGAGTCCTGGATAAATAAGAGGGGAGTGATCAAGAAATAGATAGAATGGTAAGGGGTTAGGAGATAATTTTCGTCCTTTTATCTATAACTTTGCTTATTTAAAGATGTTTATTTTAATTTAATCATGATCTATTCTTGTAAAAATTATATAATGCTGTCGTTTACTTCGTAGAAATAAAAACTGAAATACCTCGATACCTTCAATTCATATCTGAAATCGGGCAATCAAAAGGGAATCGGTGTAATTCGGAATAATATAGCTACACTGTTGATCATTGTTACCTTTGGCATTCTTGCATATGGTAAATGACTTTTTTTCCGGAAATTTCGTCTGAGGAAGAACTAGAAAAATATTAATTACGGCGAACACGAAAATAAATTGATTATAATGATGGTAGTCAAGGAAAAAGTTATTTTTTCTTTTAGGAACAAAAAGTAATGATATCAATTCGCAATTGTTTAAACAACTTTTCAAGGTTTATGTATTTCCAAATGTGTTACGGAGCTGAAATTTTTTTAGAGGTAATATTTGTAAAAAAACGAAATAGGGGTTATAGAAATTTTGATATATTAATTTGTTCGGCAGTTAAAAATTCTTAACGTTTAAAAAAAAAGGTAAAAGTTTAGATACTACGGGGTGAGTTACAGAGCTGAAATTTTTAAATTATTTCGAGTTTAGTCTATATAAACCAATAAACTGTTCAATGTATCCATGAAATTTTTGTTGCGGCCGTTAAAAAGTATTTAAATTTAAACAATTAGATAAATGTTATCTTACTTCTAATTGTGCTACAAATTTAAAACTTGGCAGAAATGTGTGGCATTATTAACACAATGTGGAAAAAGTATAATATTCCTAAAATTGGAAAAATTAGCGATGTTTTACTCCATTATTGTTCCATAAGGAAAAAACGAAAATCGGTCCCGAGGAGAAATCTTTTGAGTTAAAGCAATATTTCCCATGATGAATTATCTCTCTGAAAAATGAATGTTTTTTCAAGGTGAGATGAAATGCTTGCAATATGCAAGCACCTTTTACTAGTAACATATATATAACATATAGGAGCATACTAATATTTAGGCACTTCCAGATGAGCTGCAGATTCGAAATTTTTTCTTAGGTAGGATTTTGTACAAAACCGACTAGAAAAAACGAAAATCTTAAAAAAGTGCAACAATGCGGCCGCTAAAAATTCGCAACTGTTTTAAAAAATTTCAAGGTTTTTGTATTTTCGAATATGCTGCTGAGCTGAAATTTTTTTTAGAGGTAGGATTTGTAAAAATACGAAATAAGGATTATAGAAATTTTGATACTTTAATTTGTATTTCCGTTAAAAATTCTTAAAGTTTAAACAAATAGATAACTGTTTAGGTACTACGGGATGAGCTAGGAAGCTGAAATTTTCAAGGTATTTACAGAGTAGCGCATTTGCACAAATAAACATTTGAATCTCTCCAAAAATATATTGCGGCGGCCGTTAGAATTGTTTAAAATTTAAACAATGGAAAAATATTATTTCACTTTAGGAAGTGCTACAACTTTAAAATTTGGCAGAAATGTGTAGCATTAGTACCCCATAATGGAGAAAGTATAAGATTCTTAAAATTGCAAAGTTTGGGGATTGTTTTAATCTATTATTTTTACATAAGGGAAAAACGAAAATCGCTGCGGAGGTGAAATCTTTAGAATTAAAAAAATATTTGTAATGATGAAATATCTCTCTGAAAAATGAATGTTTTTTCAAGGTGAGATGAAATGCTTGCAGTATGCAAGCACCTTCTACTAGTATGTTATATATATGTTATATCCTCTGTAAGGAACGTCTATATATAATGATATCTTACTCCTCTTTTATAAGGAACGTCTATATATAATGATATGGTGATAATAATGTTTAGGCACTTCCAGGTTAGCTACAGGCTTGATATTTGCCACGATTATAGGTTTTTAGTCACAACTAACCAGAAAAATCTAAAATTCTAAAAACTCATATTTTGGGGTGTTTTTAACCCCAATGTTTCATTTCAATATCCCATATGAAATGCATGGGATGTGGTGGAAATCTTTCTAAAAATGCATTTCTATATTTACTAACTCGACCCAATATGGCCTGTTCCCCAAAATGGGCTAATCGCCGTATCGAACGTACTACGTGACAAAATTGATAGATGGTGGTTGCAATATATCGGTAGACTGCTAACAACTGTGTTTATATGGAATTCCGCTGTACGCGCCCAGTTGGCTGAATTTACTGGAGTTTTGTTTTGTTTGAGACCAGCGTTTGTGGTTACGTGCATCTAATTTCAAGACGCTGGTTAAGTCATCGTTTGTACTGGTAAAATTAATTAATTAATTTGGCCTTAGGCATTCTACATGATATTTGTCTCTACCATTAGTGGTGTGATTGTTTAGGCAATTCATTGAGCTGTCATATGGTTCCAATGGAATATGTTTTACTAGTCCAAGTCTCCCCTTTATGGCCTATGTAGGCCATATTGCCCATGTTGTGATCCTTAAATAATGACAATGAATTTTTTGAATGATTTTATATCTCATTTTGTTGCTCATTTCTTTATTTAAATTAAATGTTGACCTCATCTGCCTAAATCTTTGGTGATACAATTTTACGATTTTGACCTGAGTAAAATTAGAATATTGACTATCGACAATTTATTGTAACCATTTTTGAGCAATCAAGCATTAGAATTTTGATACAATTATTTGATAAATTTTTCATATTCTTTTTCTCTTATTTTTTTAACAATAACCCAAGATAATATATTCCTAATATGGCCTAACAGAATGGTTTTGCAAAAATGTTAACCAGTAATTCCATGTTGAAGCTTTATAGTTGTAACATTTTTCTCTGTTTACTTAAATAAACTGTCTAAGACTACATATGGGAAAGGTGCTTACAAAATTGATAAAGCTTAGATGTGCCATATTGGGTCGAGTTACCTTACTTAAAATTTAATTGCGAACTAGAGTAGAAGCAGTTATCTAGCTAAAAGAACGGAGTTCTTAATTTTTGAAGGCAGAATTTAAATACATATGGAATTAGCGTAAATATTTGCATTTTATGGGGATAAGTGTGAATTTTTCCTCTTTTCAATAATGGAAATCTTTAAATACTATGGTAACGACCTCGATGCTTTTAAAGGGATCTGATATTTTACTTTACAGTTGCAGTGATTTAATGCTTTTAATGGAAAAGAATGCCGTCATAACGACTACAGCGGAACTTCCATAACTCGAATCTCAAGGGAAAGTAAAAATTATTTCACTTATAGAAAAGTCAAGTTAAGGAAATATATATATATATATATATATATATATATATATATATATATATATATATATATATATATATATATATATACACAGTGGAACTTCTAAAACTCGAATCAGAAGGGAAAGTAAAAATTAAAATTCGATTTTCGAAAATATATTTTTTAATTTTTCTTTAATTGAATTAACATAAAGTTTATTCCCATAAGCATAAATTAACTTACTCTAATTTTCAATATCAGGTATATTATTAAAACATGATCACCAATATTTTCTTCCGATAATACCTATGTAGGATTTTACTAAATCCAAATCACTAATTGCATCACGCACTGTGATTGAGGGAATCTTACATAATTGTAATTCTCACGTACACGAACATGACGATTAAATTTGGGATATCGACTTTAGGAAGGAGCGAATAGGAGAACTAACCTTGATATGCAGTGACGGTAAAACGTGAAAAGTATTTTAATATAGTGTTTCGTGATTTCTCGAGGAATTTTAAATCTTTTCAATTGCCAAATATAATAGCGACATTCGTGATATTTTTTATCCAAATACGTGTTAAAGGCTCGACTGATTATGCCATGATCTTAACAGAAATTATTCTAAATTTTCATGCATAGGGTATTGCTTTAATAATCATTATTCTTCTTGCTCTTGTACGATTATCTGAGTCACGTAACTGGAAATATGAATACTTAGACACGAACCGATTGCCAGAGAATTTGGAAATTACTGATAGTTGCCTTAATTTCGCGGAAAATTATAAATATTCTGTTAGAACTCATGGAATTTATTATCTAATACATATATGCTCCACGTAGCCAAAGTGCTGTTGCCCTATAGGTCGCGTTGATTTATTTACGAGTTTAGATCTTGGTATACGGTGATTTATTAGCGCTTTCAGTATGACAAAGCACGCGTAATTATTGAAATTTAATTAATTTAATTCTATTTATCTACCACCGCATTCATTGGCATGATAAATGGATTTTAATCATTTTTGGGAGTTGACTAACGACCTCTTTAAGAACTCATGGTTAATTTATCTTTCTCATTATGATTACTATTACAATCAATCACTTTACAAGTAGACCAAATTTAACTCGAAAAACAATGTTTTGAAAGATTTTTCCGAAAGATCAAGTTAAAATAGCAATTTCACGGGAATGACAATTGAATTCTTTCTCTTTCAAAGTTTTCATTTATTTCTTCATAAAAGTTCACATCAAGTATGTATTAAAAATTCTCAAGTAAAAATTCGCACATTTTTCAGCATACTTCACTCTCGGTGCTTTATATCTCGCGCACTTCGGCCTCCATCACTTGAACGAAATTCTTGTTTGCTATAATTAATTTGACCGATTAATCGATTCGTCCCCCGTAATTATACAGTTATTCTTGATCAGGAGAAGTTGAACGGTATTAAAAAAATCTTATTTCCTTGAGAAAACACTTTCCGACGCCAATTATCCGTTAAAAGCAGGCGAAAATATCACGTTTAGTTTTTTTCGTTTCCCCATCTACCTGCTCAAAAGTTTCGAATCGTCCCTTTTTGCGATTCATTCAAACTTTTCTACGATTTTCTTCTTTAACGCCCCGAAGTTCGACATTTCTTGCCTTTGACGTCATAGTCCGTTGTTTCCTATGGCTTCTTCATTTGTTTTCCATGGAAAGAAGATATCCTCAATCTGTTCCCTCCGCAAAATTTTTACGCATCAACAGTTTCCCATCCTAATTTTTCTTTCCCAATATGCAACCCTTAGACCCTCTCATTTCATCTTATTTTCCTCCATCTTACTACAATGCTAACAAGCAGCTCTTTTCCGAAACTTGAAACTTTTCATTAATTTTCTTCGCCCCTCTTTTTTACCCTCTGCCCATAAAAAATCAGAGCCTTTTGTTATCTCTAATTATTTTGTTGTTATTTTTTACCCCTGAGTCTGCCGTGTTGATTCCGTTTCCTCGGCGATTTCATCAGGCTTTTGTTTTCCTTTGTATTTAATGTAGGTTTTTATGCGCGAAAATATCTTTTCGCAGGAGTGAAATAGATAAAATGGTGGAAACTAGCATTTATGAGTTTGAAATTTTGTTCTTCATTTTTTGTAGGATATTATTCGCAATTCGTACTCATTAAGGCAGTAGAACAAAAAATGTATACATCTCCTCCATCTTTTTCAGGATATTCTTGTTAAAGGGGAGCATGAAAACGACTATAGAATTTAAAAAAGATTAGGCGTAGATGTATATGTAGAAGATTTTGATAGCGCTAGAAACTAATTGCTTTCGATGTTTCGTATTCCGTGGAGTAATAAGCAACCTAACTACACGATGAAAAGGATTCCCCCAGAAATATTATCATTTGGAGTTTAAAGAAAATGGCCTTTTTGTCCTCGTGGAAATAAATTCTTTTCCGGAAAAAAAAACTGAAATTGATCAATCTTTGCGGGGAATTGATGACTGGGGAACAATTAAATATCACCGGCCATTTCGCTGGAGCGATTTCATTATCTCATTGTGAAAAGTTATTGTTTTGCGAAAAATCGGTATTCGGGAATAATAGCAAAACGTAATAATTTTCTCTTTTTTCTCTTTAAACTGATTTCAATTCCTGCCGGAAAATCCAATTTCCCTCGTTTACCAGTGATATAGCGACGGGGCTCTCTCTGTTTTTTGATTTATCAAACGGAAATGGCGATTCGAAAGATAGCCACATGCTCATTTCCAATATATTTAAATTTAACTCTGTAAACCTCAGAAAACTTCTGCAACACTTTCATTTGTGTTTAGCTGCAAACATCAGTTTAATTTTTTTTGATGAACCAAAGTTTAAAGTTGATGAAACTTTTAAATTCTTCAGTATCTTATTTAAAGAGGATATGCAATTAAAAATGGCCGAAATTTCAGTCTTGAAAGATATATTTTATACTGTAAGGATGAGTCGAGTGGCTTCGTAGGATAGCAAGGTTACTTGTTTCCTGTAGCGAGGACAAGGACCCGTATCACACACTACCTCAGCAGTATCCCTTCGAAGAGTATGACGGTTTCTTTTATCTGTAATATGTCAAAAGTAGGTTAAATCCGCTATCGATTCCCATTAAAAAGCCATTCAGTGTGCGAGTTGGCTGAAAAATAGGAATAGTGCTTATAGGTTATCCAATGGATATGAATGAGTTTCAAAAACGAACAAGTATGAAGGAGGATATTTTCACTCAATACCCGCATGGCTTAAATTCAGCTGCGGCAAATATAAAAAAATTGTTTTATCTTACTAAGATAGCCACTTTAAAGTATTCTCTCATATTATTACCACGTTTTTCGTATCATAAAAGGTGACCTAAAAGGCAGAGTACTGGGTTAAAATTTATCTTAACAATGTCATCAAATGGTTTAAAAAGTATAATTTAACTAAAATTTTAGTTTTTATTTTATTCATCGTCGTTGTAACTCTCACTATTACATTTGAAGTCATCTCAACCTTGTCAGCTACAAAATTGGACCAGAGCTATGGATTATTTGAGGATTAATGTACTTTCACAGTCGTTTTTACGAGAATTGTGCATTAAAGCACATAGAGATCACATTAAACATTT
The DNA here is from genome assembly GCA_028673005.1 of Tanypteryx hageni. Taxonomy (NCBI): domain Eukaryota; kingdom Metazoa; phylum Arthropoda; class Insecta; order Odonata; family Petaluridae; genus Tanypteryx; species Tanypteryx hageni. The sequence goes on along the minus strand of CM054120.1, from coordinate 66,621,777 downwards.
GCTAAAGTAAATTTCAGCCTCAATAGTCCTGGATTTTTGATCACCCTGTGTATTGGAGTAAAATAAAACCGATTTAAGTAAACCATTCAGTATTAAAAAACAATGCGGGAATTAGTGGTAGAATCATGCTATGATGTAACTAATGTAATCGTATCACGTTTTTTCCAGGATACGGTTTCTCAGTATTCACTCATGCTAGAGGTACGATTTTTAAACCAATTTTTGAAGAAAATAACATTTTATTAACCCAGCATTGAGGAGTTCCTCTCAATGTGTATGGGTTCGACGACGTCCCAAGGTATTATCCCCGCCAGAAAAACTTATGAATCATTTTAAATGTAATTTAAAATTTAAATTTTTATGAATTACCGTAAATACGCGTGTACAGGACGCAATTTTTCCAACAAAATTGGACTAAAAACGAGGTGCGTCTTACAAAAGGGTAAATGATTTTTCCCAAGAACAAGAGACAAAAATCTAGGTGTATACATTGCAACAAAAGATTATTTTAATATTCTGAAAACCTATTGAATTACTTATATGTAACCCTTATCATAAAAACTAAATATTAAATGCGGCACGAACTATATAAAGTTTTAATAAAAAGAATAATTAAATTTGAACGCAAATAATCTACGCGTACAGCCAGACCCCGATTTAGCGACTCCTTATATAGTGCCACCCCCGCATACCGACCATAAATCATTGTGAACAGAACTTCCACCGTATAGCCTAGTAGGTGGTAAATTCTCCCTTGCTTTTGGCTGCTCTAGGCTGCTAAAATACTTCTACGTCCTGAATTCATTGAATTTTCCTAAATAATTATACATCCTTGCGTCCTATGCACGGGTGCGTCCTATAGACGGGTTTTTAAGCTATATACAGTTTAGGCTCTTATACCGAGCTACAACTGAAAGATAATCTCATCAATGTGTGATTACGAGTTTACTCGCTGTAGAAAAATCATCAAGTTTATAATTTGTTATTTTATAACGACTTCCATTAAAATTTATCATAATTAATTAAAAACCAGCTTCGAGACAATGCACATTTTCAGAAAGGTGTGAGCTAATAATTCGACAAAATAAGCTTTTCCGCATCAATATCCGAGCAGGGATTAAAATTCCCCGTTTTGGAGAACTAAACCAATGGGATTTTTAAATTCCGACCGAATAGACCTCATCATCGTTCAAAAATCAAAAAAATAAACCATTTGTTTTTCAGTCTAATACAATGAAAAATACGTCATTAGTATGGCTACTTAACTTCCGCTTCCGTACTTGAGTTAGCCGGCCGAATTAGCATCGTAATACTCACATATTATTTTAACTTCATCGTTTAACTTCAACCATCGGCAGAACGGAATTTTCAGCTAGTTATACTTAAATGGGCTTCGTGTACGCATCATAGCTTGCTTCTGAGCAAACCTTACCGCTGCCCGCATCAAGAAAAAAACGTCAGAAAGTTATCCCTCCGTGTTTGCCTTGCTCGAGAGAGAGAGAGAGGAAGAGTGAAAGGAAGAGGAGGGAGGGAAGGGAGAGAGATGGTCAACGAGAGAGTATGAGTGAGTGAGTGGGGGGAGAGGTGGTCAGCGAGAGAGAGAGGAAAAAAGGCGCAATCTCAGTTATTTCAAGAGCATGCGAGGACATTTATGCTCGTCCAAGACCGGCGTCGCAAATAAATCTTTCCTTCAAGGGGTGCGGAAGCTAAACTTGACATTTTCAGCGATAATAATGTGATTTGCGGCGCCATTTCTCCTCCATCGCACCCCCTTTTCCCCTTGCCATTCCTCATACTCTTCTTACCAAATACTTTCTCCACGTCAATTCCCGCCCCGCCTCTTCCTTCCGGACACCCTTCTCCCTCCCGTTTTAAACGCTTTCTCGCATTCATCGAACATCTCCATTATCGATCGGGGCGACCGGCGAATATTCCTCGGTTCGCAGTGGCGATTTTTCCGTGATATCCACCGTGTATGGGAAGCGGAGGAATAGAAGTTGTCCTCACAAAAACCTGAGCGCTCGCCTTTTTTTTTCCTCTAGCGGACATTCGAATTTCTATCGCTTTTATCCGCGTCGATTTTTCTCGCCTTGGTTTATTTTTTCTATCTTTCTTTTTATCCCACTACCCTTCCCACGGGTTTTTTTCATTTGCCTTTAGTTGGCCATGATGTACGGCTTCAAACCGTGAGGCGTCCAACGTAGGGCCCATTAACAAAATAAACACGTGCCACGGACACCCACCTTTGGCGAGGTTCCTATGTTAATGAGGCGGAATGGGGAGGGGTGCGGGAGGGAGGAGCGGGTGACGGGGAGGCGGGTGGAGGTCCGTGTAAAGGACGGATCGGGAGGAGAGTTGTCGGGGGAGGGAGACCGGTCGAGGTGAGGTTCAGATTCTGGGAACGTAAGAGGTCAGACGGACAGGTGCTCGGACATTCGGGGTCGTCATGCTTGATGTAAAGAGTGGCAATGTCCCAACCTTCCTCGTCATTACATTTACATATATCTACATTTACATGATGGACCCGCAAATTTCTCTCAGCGCTTTAGGTTAGAAGGAAATGACGAGTTTTAAGTACCGAAATTTTTGAGCGTTCGTTATTTCCGAGTCGGTATAATGGTTCCAGTGGCCGTTCACCGATTTAAAGGATATAGTCGACCGTTGATTGAGTCGGTCGCAGTAAAACATACCAATTTTAAATTTGTTTCCTGCCTTTAAGGATGTTCCCGTTTAGTTGGCGTTTAAGGGGTAATTATAATTGGTGTAATGATCGTTACCCAATTAGGAGAACTTGTCTGGGATTTGTTGGCCGTAAGGTGTCGGGGAGATAGGAATCTGCTGTGATATTTTATCTCGAGTGTCCAGTCAATGGCATTGAAGCTATGCTAACGATTTTCTGAAACGTCTTTTTTCTAATTAAAACTGTACGATTCTGATTTTATTGAATAGTACCCAATAAAAATATTTTTTCATCTCTATCTTGATATAATTTAAATGAAACCATGCTTTAATTTGTTAAGTTTTTATTTTGGTTAGGGGTTAACAAGAGTTGAAAATGCTCGCCAGTATTTAAAGTTAAAGCTAACACCCCTTCAACTATGGTTTTAACACACTTTGTTCATCGATTGTGAAAAGCTCATTATGTTTTTACCCCAGTATTTCATATTAATTTGTTAATATCATAATTTTCCGATGTAACTGGAAAATAGATCAAATCATCGAAAATTATTTCTTAAATGGTTCCAATTCGCACAGAATGTTTTTAGATTTGTTTAAATGATTTCTTCAACTTTTTAACCGGGTTATATTAAAAAATTTTTACTTTTCTCTTCGCCTTAAGGGATATACGACCTACTCCAACGAGTCGCATGAAAAATTAATCACCCTACATATTTAACATAGCAATATGAAAACAAAAAAGACTTCAACTTTGTTATTGGTCCTATTTACGAATTAAATCGAAGGGAAATACCTTGTCCTTACTTTCGATACAAGGAGAGCTTCTTCCTCAATAAACAGTTGGAGACATTGATGACGCATGTTTGAAATCGGTTCCACACTGGGTTTGATTCTTAGACCTCTTCCCGGAAGTTCCATACCCTTGCGTTCTTAATCCGTTGACTACCAAATATTTATATTTTAAAATTTTATGACAAAATGGTTCAAAGTGCCTTAAAATTATATAATCGCCATTGATAATGATTAGGCTAAAATATGAACTTAGAAATTAAACTTTTTCTTCTGGTACCAATTTGGGAACGCGGTACATATAAATTATCGGCATGCATCACATTACATCAATGAAAAGTGATGCAATGAAACAAATAGAATAAATTTTACTTATGCCATTCTTGAAAACATCCTAAGTATAATTTCACATTACACTTACTGCACTGCTTTATAACATTTGTCTTAAATACAGCACAGTTTCTCTATTTACATTAAAGCGTTTTATGTATGAAATTACTAATACTGAATGTGCGAATATCATTTAGTATGTGACTGCAGCGACCTGCAATCAATGATGATGGTCGTTACGTTCTGAAATATAATCCAAAAAGTTAACAGGCTTATTCCCATTTGCGAATAAATGCAATAACCAAGCACTGACAATTGACATATCAATGGCATAAACGAACATAGAAAAATACCTTTCTGCTTGGAAATCTCATATCATATTTCTGGGTGACGGGTTGCAAAGCACAAAAGCCTACCTAATAATTTTCTCTCGAAGATTGTGACTCTTCTGCCATGATCTCGCATTATCCTTAGAAAAAATAGGACTCCATAACACCCTGTCCTACAATCGACCTCACGTATTTTAATATCATGATCGTTCTTTCTATGAACATTGGTGCTTCAAATAATCCTAAATCCTCCTCTAGTAAACCTCCTGACCTATATTTCTCTTCCTTCAGTGACTAATGTTCATACTGCATATTTATATCTCTAAGTACTACGGTGTCATCTGAGAAAAGTCTGATTCTACTACGAACTGCAGAGCAGGTATTATTTACGCATGATAAGAATAAAAATGAGCCTAAAACTTCCTTGTGGAACATCTTTCGCGACTTTAACGGGGAACGACGACTTCCCATCTCTAACGACTAGCTGTTATCAATTTGAGAGGAAGTTTCTCCCCAACACAACTTTCGGATTAATACCGTATTTTCCTAGCTTTGTCATTAATTTCTGATGAGGCACTTTATCAAGCGCCTTCCTGAAATCAATAAAAACGGCATCGACCTGATTATATTTCTCTCTGCATAGTAATAAGTCGCTCACAAAGAAGCCGGGCTACATTTCACATAATTTGCCTTTCCGGAACCCGTACTGTGATATCCTTAGCGAATAACGACTATGTAAATAGTGGATAATAGAAATTAAAATTACATGCTCAGGTAACGTGCACGATAATGACGTTAAGAAAATCGTCTATAATTTTCATGGTTCTCATTGTCGCCGCCTTTATGGATGGCCGTCACGTGTGCTAACTTCCAATCTTAGGAATAACACCTTGCCTAATGGATTTCTCGAATATTATTTATGAATAAGGTGTGATATCAAAAGTTAACTCTTTTAGGATTCGCGAGGATATTTCATAAGGCACAGGGGATTTATTTTCCTTAACTGAATCAAGTTTGTGCGCGATACCTCTTACCGATAGCATCAAATCCTCCCATGCATCACTATTCGCAGTAAAGGCTCTCTGAAAATGTTTATTTGACAAGTTTGCTTTCTCCGCACTAACGTGAACAGCGTTCCCTGTGTCCGTTCTCAGTAACGTCAAGCTAGGGAACTATACTTTTCACTTCCCTGAAGTAAGACTAGGGCATTGAACCGAAATTTTTATCGCTCCGGTTTTCGTTCCGGCTCACACAAAACAAAAAATTTCGGTTCGGTTCCGCTCCAGCAACCACAATTGAACCGGTTCGAACCGGTTTTTTTTGCTCCGACTTTGAATTCTTTGGGGAAAATTTCAAAAGAATTCCAAAATAATCTTTATTAATTAATGTTATTTTTTATTTAAACCTAAGACATCTTCACTATTGAAAGCCAAGAAGAAAAAAATTGATATCCGCATGTAACATCGTGCAAGCGCCCCCCTCCTCCACCATGTAACGAAAAGTAAAACATTGCATTAATTCCCTTCTTACGTTTTTAGCCTACTTTCCAGGAAATAGGCTTATAGATTTGTCGTTGTGTCTGTCTGTCTGTACGCCCCCCTTATTAACTTATTAAGACCGATTTTCATGAAACTTGGTGGAAATCTCTTGCTAAATGAGCTGAGCTCCAGAGAATAGTTTTTGCTGCGAAGATTGAGGTCCCGGGGTCGATTCCAGGAACTATCCTTCCCATTTGATTTACTTGAAAAATCTGAAATCCATCGTACAGGGTAATTTTCTCTTGCACATTAAAATATCTTAGAATTGTAATATCGGAGCGCGTTTTGTACTATTCTCTGAGAAAAAGAATGTAAATTCTAATTTTTATCGTAGAATTTTGCTTATCGATTGTATTTCTTGAAATTTCGCCTAAATACTGGCGATTTTGCAGTTATTATCACTCATTACGAGTGTGTTGCCATAGCAACAACTGTGTTTGGACTCAGATTCGATATATTCTAATACGTACAGACGTTATTTTTTCCGCACAAATACGCGTGATCAATTTAATATTTCGTTCGAATGTATTTGTAGTATTTTATAACGCTAAGTTATGAAATTTGGGAACACAAAGAGCTACATATCCGCGATGACTTTAAAGCTATTAAAGACAATATAAGTATTGGAAAGTAGGCATCATAAGTTCGTTTTGGATCATCTTGTTTGTTATTCCTTTTATACGACTCCGTCTAATACTGTTCTTTAGGAATTTAAAATTAATGTTTTTCATTTTTAGCGGGCATAAAAGCTATTTAAAATGTTATTTATTTTTTAGTCTTTAAATTGATGAAAATCGATGTTATTCTTTCATAAGTCAACGTTTATTATTTTGCAATTCCAATATTCTAGATTTCAATATAAGCAGATACTCTCATTATCATAATGAATTTACTCCAACAGTACTCATGTACGTACTTGAACAGGTACAATAATATTGATTCACATTTGAATGTAGAATGTAATTCATAGAGAGTTATTCTAAGAAGAGCTGCTTAACTATTTTTTAAATACAATAATTTAGATGTTAATATTACAAATACTACCATATAGTACATAATTACACAAATTTTCTTAAGACGACAAAATGTACACACAGTAACATTTAACAGAAGTAATAATACTTCAAAAGTACGACTGCTGAGTGATTCTTCCTAGATACTTTTTAGAGAAAGACTACCAGAATACATATAAGGGTTCAGTGCATGTGGAGAAGGGATGAGAGTTTACGGGGAAGGAAGGAAGGATACCAAGACGATTAACGGCTTTCTTCAAAGTACCTCTAAGAGTAAGTTGTCCACTAGTCTCGTTTAGCAAGGTTCTGGAAAACCTCAGCAGGACGTATCCTTGACCCTCTCTCTATGTATTAAGATACCCATGGAAAATTCTACCATTGAACTGACAGATATAATCACATCACATCAAAAAGGTGCATCTCTCCAAAGGCTTAGGAGCATTATGATTCCCGTCATTTGAAGGTAGATAGAAATCTCCCCAATTATAATGTCTCTATCTGTATTTATCGAACCAAGCATAACCACTTGTTTCTATACTTGCATTTTGGAGCGGTGGCGTATCGGAAAATGTACGCCCCCCCCCTCCCCCCCACCGCCAAAACAAAATCGAAGTCTTGAGAAAAAAATTTAAGGGCTTCACGAAACAAATTTGGGCCCACTTTGGCCATGGACCCGCCCGCCGCTCAGGGGTTGCGGGGGTGTCGGCTACGACACTGATTAGGAGGCCTATAAATGCGCATACAGTAACACCCCGTTTAACGCTTCCCCGTGCAACGCTGATTCGTTATAACGCTCTTTCTTCTCGAACCAATTTTTACATTCTCCGTACATTTTAGTAGGTGCTCTAACTCAAGAATTAATTATCGGAGAATAAACAAATTTAATATTTAAAATTTTTAAGTTACTGAGTGTTACGCTATGAAAAAAATAACAAGATGATCCAAACGGAACTTATGACGCCTACTTTCCATTTAACCATTTATTTAATACTTACATATATTGGCCGTATTAGCTTTAAAATCACCGCGGATACGTTGTTCTTTGTGTACCTACATTTCATAATTTAGCGTTATAAAATATTACGAACACATTTTAACGGAATATTAAATTGATCACTCGTATTTGTGGGGCAAAATTAACGCGCGTATGTATTAGAACATACCGAATCCGAGTTCAACAATTGTCGTTGCAATGGCAACACTCTCATAATGAGTGATAAAAACTGCAAAAACGCTACTATTTACGCGAACTTCGAAGAAACACAATCGATAAACAAAGTTCTACGATAAAAATAAGAATTTACATTCCTTTCCTAAGAGAATTGTACACATCCCGCTCCGATATTACAATTCTAATATATTTTCACGCGCGAGAGAAAATTACCCCGTACGATGGATTTCAGATTTTTCATGTAAATGAAATGGGAAGGATAGTTCCTGGAATCGAACCCGGGACTTTCAATCTTCGCAATAAAACTATTCTTGGCGGCTTGACTCATTTAGCAAGAGATTTCATGAAAATCGGTCTATTGGTTCAAAAGTTAATAGGGGGGACAGACGGACACAACGACAAAACTATAAGCCTATTTCCATTCTGGAAAGTAAGCTAATAAAAAATTACCAGGCGTAACTTGATTTCGCATTTTCTGTATGTATCAGAAAATTTTCAGTCAAAATAACTGAAAACAACTGCCGGAATCGTCTAACGAACCACAGCAGAAACACCACGTTCTCAGAATGCAGAGTAACGCATGGTTTTGTTTATATGTCTCACGAAATTTGTAACCTATTGGTGGTATTTGGCACTGATTACAAGGGGAATGTGTGCGGAATCTGTTACAGTGTGAGAAAATGAAAAAAAGCTGCGACAGTTATTATATTGCGGGATTTCTGGTATGTTGCAGGTCTGCTACATTGCGAATTAAAGGGCTAATTATTTATAGTACAGTTTTTAGAGTATCGGAGAGAAGATCGGCTATACTAATACTTTGAAAATAGTAAATAAATTAAAATTTTAGGAACGCGTCTCCCTAAGTACTGTACCAAAATGACCCCACGTAACGCTGATTCATTTAGCGCTCTCGTTTTCAGGAACGCATCCCTAGCGTTAAACGGGGTATGACTCTATATTTACTCTTTCAGAGCCATTTTCTCTCACACTGCACCACACACTTTCAACTTCATCCTAGCTAATATATCGTATTTATGGCTAACCGCTATAAATACTCCCACTTCCCTACTTATCACCGATCTTTTCACCAATAAAGACCAACTGACTCGTTTTGTCCTCTGTGAGCAAAGTTTCCGAACCTATTACTTCGTCAGGTTGTGTACTACGGATAATATGTTAAATAGTCAGTTTACTAAATGAAAATGCTACGACAGTAGCAGTAGCGCTAATAAAATCCAATGATACTTCGCGCGCGTCTAAAGAATTATAATCGTCCTGACTGCTAATATCAGAAACGTTTGCGCTTTCTGGCGTAATATTTGTTTTTTACCTAGCTTAAAAAACCATAGAATTTCTACGCGCTATTCTCTCCGCGCAAAGGAGGCATTATTGGAATAAACAGAGTGAATAAAACAATTGTTACAGTCATGAAAAAAAGAACTTAGTTACTTCCACAAATTTAATTTTAAACGACCGGTTTCACTACGATCGTAGCATTATGCTACGATCGTAGCGAAACCGGTCGCTTAAAATTAAATTGGTGGAAGTAACTAAGTTCTTTTTTTCATGATGAGTAAATTCTACAGGGCTGAGCCTGACCTCATTATTGATAATTGTTACAGTGTTTTATTATTAGGAATTTTATTTTAATTTGATCTTGAATGAACATTTTCAGTCGTGTGCTTAGCTTAGTTTCATAATTCAGATATGCGGCTCGCCATCTATTTCAAAATTATCTATGAGGTTCCCATCCAATTTGAGTTTGAGGCTTCTGGGCTTGATCTATGGCTCAAGTTTTAAGGCCTTTCAGAAACTATTTTAATGGAGAATGTTTGAATTAAATGAATGAAGCTTCGATTAAAATCATTAATGAAGGTATTAATCTTTTGCATTTATATTATTTTCACACATCGAGGACCATATGTTTTTAAGAAAGTTACGTATTGCATTACATTGACGTACATGTGAATGATTGTTCCACGCCCGGAAGGGGCTTTATTAAAAAGAAATAATACCAGATAGAACAAATTGGTCACCATTATTTAACTTATCATGACACCTTTGATTCATTGCTGATTTATAACTATAGATATTTTGAATTTAGGCGAAAAACTTATTTTTACTGGGTGATCGACAAGTCACGCAACTCATAAAGTTGACGTTTTTTCCCAGTTGAGCACAAGGTATTGAACATTTAAACATCGCCCACTAATGCAACAATATTCGAGGTAACGCAGCCCACAGGACGTAATCGGCGCACTTATTTCCCCCCACCCCTCCTGGCATCAATTGTATTCAACCGTCGTAGCGACAAGAATTCTTTTTCACAAGGATAACGCGTTTATCGTTGAACATTACTTTACGCTTCGTTTTTACGTAGACTCCAAGAATACGTTTATGTAATCATTTCCAGAATCTCCTGTTCCGGATAAATCAACAATATGTCGTCTCATTTAACGTTTCAGCGAGGTGTGTTAAACAAAAGAAGCGGTTGGGCCTACCTTCAATTTTAAGTGATGGAACTCCTTGAAATCAAATTTATACGATCTCCGCAGAAACCACTGAGAAAACATTCATTTCCAACACCTGTAATTTTAATTATTTTTAGTGCTTTTCGTCATTGCATTGACGAAAAGCACTATTATCTTCGTGATGTCCGTCCGTCCGTACGCATATATCAGAGAAGAATTGGCCGAACAGATTTCAACCAAGTTTAAGACATAGAATCTTCACATAAATACAGAACCAAGGTGGCACACAGTAATTCCTCCATATTTGCGGTTTTGCTTATTCGCGTAGGAATTGTTGTAGGTAGTTTCAATATTCACGGGAGGTAAACTTCGCTTATTCGCGATCGCCTAACTTATAACGCCGTGTGATACAACGTCATTGTGCTTGCTCACAGTATTTTATATCAAAGTCCCAAAACGCTTCGTGATGTCCGTCCGTCCGTACGCATATATCAGGGAAGAATTGGCAGAACAGATTTCAACCAAATTTAGGACATAGAATCTTCACATAAATACAGAACCAAGGTGGCACACAATAATCCCTCTATATTCGCGGTTTTGCTTATTCGCTTAGGAATTTTTGTAGCCAGTTTCAATATTCACGGGAGGTAAACTTCGCTTATTCGCGATCGCCTACCATATAACACCGTGTGATACAACGTCATTGTGCTTGCACACAGCATTTTATATCAAAGCCCCAAAACGCAAAGGAAGTGAAATGAGTGCCGATTAAAGAGTGAGACGAGCAAGAAAAGTTGTCATTAAGTGAAAAGGTTGAATTGTCAGAAAATCTGTCACAAGGCGAAAGTGTATCGTCCGTTATTAGGCCATATAACATCAACGAATCCACTGTGAGATAAATAAAAAGGAGGCAAGTACACGGGCTAGTGTAAGTAGAAGTGGTCCTAAAAGTGCCCAAGTGCTCTGCTATGCTCGTGATCTTGTCACCGAGAAGATGGAAAATACCCTAAATATTTGGATCGGAGATTAAACGCGAAAATTGAGTAGCCAGGTGATACGCGATAAAGCGCTTCGCTTATATGAGCTCTTAAGGGCAACATCGGCCACTGAAGGAAGCAGCACCAATTCACTTACAGCAAGTTAGGGATGGTTGGAGAAATTTAAAAGAAGATATGCTTTACATAATGTTAAAATAAGTGGAGAATCTGCAGATGCTGTAGCAGCTGAAGCTTTTCCAGGTTTTCTTAGAAAAGCTAATCGAAGAGAAGCGGTACAAACCCGAACAAGTTTTTAATGCTGAAGAGTTGGTCTTGTTTTGGAAGAAGATGCCTTCGCGAACATTTATCTCCACTGAAAAACGTTCGGTGCCTGCATTTTAAGCAGCTGAAGACAGGTTAAGCCTCCTTCTTTGGGCAAATGTGCCCAGGGATTGCATGATTAAGCCGATTTTGATTTATCGTTCACTGAATCCTCGTGCGTTGAAAGGCAAAAATATGCATAAACTACCTGTTTTCTGGCGTTCAAACCAGAAAACCTGCGTCACCGAAACAATTGTTGGTTTATTGGATTGGTTTCATAATCGTTCTGTTCATTAAGTCGAAAAATATTTAGCTTAAGAAGAATTGGATTTTAAACTCCTTTTAATTTTAGATAATAGGCTTGGGCATCCGCAGTGTATTCAATTTGCACATCCGACCATCGAAGTTATCTTTCTGGGCCCAAATTCAACTTCACTTCTCCAAGCCTTACATTAGATCAAAGAGTGATTGCTGCGATCAAGAGTCACTGTAACCGCCGCACATTCCGCTACATCTTAAATGAAATGGAACGTGACCCCTATATGACTTTCACCGAATGCTGGAAAAATTATATCATTGCATACAAAACATTAAAGGGTCAATTAAAGAGGTGAAACCTTTGACTATAAACGCATGTTGGGGGAAATTGTGGAAGGTATCACTCATTAACTTCGATGGATTTCCTTCACTTGATGTAGAAGTGAAGATGATTGCAAGGAAGACACCTGATATTGAAGGGGAGGGGTTTCAGGATTTGCAACCAGATGAGATAGTAGAACTTGAGACTCGCAAAGTGGAGAGTTAACTGAAGAGGATCTTGAGGAACCTGTTCAGTTTAATGATGAAAATGATTATGTGTAAGAGGATGTGACGACAAAGTCTAAGTTGAAATTGAAATCATTGGCAGGGATAATGAAACAGGCGTCTGAACTTATGGATCCAGTGTTGGATGCTGACCCAGTCATGGAACGAAGCAATAAATTTAAGAGAAGTATGGAATATTTACTAAATACCTACAGAGAGAATTACAAAGACCCAAAAAAAAGTTGAAGCAGGTGCCAGTCACAAGCTACTTTAAGAGAAGCTCAAATGCTGTCTCCGAAAGTAGCATCGCCAACGCACTAAGTTCTCCTCATTCATCTCTTGGATCGCCAATGGATGATCCACAGGAGGGAGCCTCGTCCAACCAACATTTCCAACGTCGCAATGTCATTATCATTAAAGGGAAATCAACACCGCTATTAAAGATATGAGCCATCATTTATTTATTGTTTTTTATGAATGCATTAAATTGTAAACGACCCACCATATTTACTCGAATTATTCTCGCAATTTTTCCTTAAAATGGTGTGAATAAAACTATGGGTGCTTTATTACGACTACCGCGTATTTTTCTAAATTTCACGTCGAGAAGTAAAGATTCGAGAACTACAGGCTATGCTTATTAATACTAAATATAAGTTTAAAAAACAATAACAATGTTATTACTATACAAACTGGAGATAGCTGTTCCCGTAACCCCATTTATCCCATTAGCCTTTAGTATCTATATTCGCGGCGTTTTTCAGGAACGTAACCCCCGCGAGTATGGAGGGATTACTGTATTTCAACCGGGTCGACTCAGCAGAGGTGCCACAATTTTAAATTTAAACTTTTCGGTAATAATGAATTTGGAAGGAATTGGCAGAACCGATATCAACGAAATTTAGTATGAAGAAGGTGTGCAATATTAAAAAACAAAATAAAGATTTTTAGAATAGATATAGGAAACAGGGCTGCCACAATGCAAGTAATAAAAAAATTATTTCGCAAGTATTTGTGTTGAACTCTCCTTATCAATTTTTACCAAATTTAATATTTATGATGAACACATATATACTAAACCATAATAGCATATTTGGACCGGATCAGCCAATCAGGAGTGCTACAATTACAAATTAAATTCTTTCAGTAATTACGGATTTGGAAGGAATTGGCTTAACGGATTTCAACTAAATTTTGTATATAAGATTTGTACAACATACCATAATGAAATAAATATGTTTAAAGCAGAGCTTAAGAGCAGGGCTACCACAGTAAAAAGTAAAATAATATTTATTTTACACGTATTTCTAGAGAACTGACAGCATGGAATTTAAACCAGTACGGTATATATAATCTTCATATAAATAAATAACAAAAATAACATATATCAACCGGGTCGACTAAACAGGGCTACCACAATATCAAAGTTAGTATTTTTCTGTAACTATGAATTTGAAAGGTTGGCTGAACCGATTTCAAATAGGAAATTTCGTTTGTAGGGCGAGAATAGAATGGTAAAACGAAATGAACATGTTTAGAACGGATCTAAAAAGCACAATATAAGGAAAGATATTTTTTTCTGATTTCCAAGCAAATACATTATTATGTGAATACTCTACGGCGAATTTGACGAAAACACTTCTGTACCACGGGAAACCCGTGTACATCCTTACTTGTTTAAATTTTCATTTGTAATTTTTTGTGAGTAAAACCTACATATCTAATGGTTAGCGGGACTTTTCGATCACCCTGTATGTCACGTTTAATATTGATATTTATCATTTTACTTGGTAATGCAAATCCACTGATTTTAAATCACACGCACTCACAGGCGTGTGTATTCGCCCACATGCAAAACCCCAGCATAAATCTTCCTTTTATTTGCTAACTTTACTGACACCACTCCATTGTTTAAATCGCGTTTTAATGAGACGAAGAGGTTAAGCGAAGGATTAGCCGTGTTAGAAGTCGTTACGACTTCAAAGGTATGCAAAACTAATAGTTAAGAGGACTTCCTCGAAGACTACGGAGGGCACTAAAAATAAGCCCCTGTCATCAATCAGAGAATCCTCTCTCATTCCTCATAAACCACTCCATTTTTGCCTACTCCCGCTCCGCCCTCGCTCTTTTCCTCCTTCCCTCCCTCCCTTTCTCTCTCTCTCCCTCTATCTCTCTCTCTCTCTCTCTCTCTCTCTATCTCTCTCGCTCTCTCCCTCTATCTCTCTCTCTCTTTTCAACCGATTTGCCTCTCTCCATTTACGTCAGCAGTGACATCATTAGGAGCGAGTCAAGAAGGGGCGTGAATAATTGTTCAGCCAGGTGGCAAAAGATCCCCACCTAAAGAGCCGCCCCACCCACGCCGATCCAACCTTCCTCGACAATGCAGATGTGGCGGTTGGGTTTCATCTCTTCGTTGGTTTTAACCTACGTCGCTAATGTCTCCAGTGACGGATCACATGACTTTTCGAGTGCATTTTTACTCGCAGGTCCGTCTCGGTTTTGTTTTTTTTTAATCCACACGTTACCTATTTCTAGACGAGTTTAATAGTCGCTGAAACTATTCGTGTAGTAAATCCAAAGTCCATAAAAGATTTATGGATACGTCCTAAGTAAAGTCGACTTTCTTCGGATTAATTTACAGCTGGGTGGGTATCTTCCTGACGAACATGTAGATTTACTGTAAAAATTTACTCTATTGATTTATTTCTATTTCTATTTTGTTGTTTTGTTTTGGCTTTTGATGTGCTTATATCGATACATATCAACATTTGGCATTTATGTGAACTTTCTTTAGATTAATATTAAATTTTGAGTGCACGGAATATAGATATAGGTGGCTACTCAGTATTATTTCTTTCAGATAATTAGCTATATCGACATATTTTCTCCAACAAAAAGCAATTGGGTGAATGAATCATATGCGCATATCGATTTTTCTTTATTAATAAACGATCGGTGAACGCCAGAGAAAACGATTATAAATGCGCATCTAATTACTCAACACTTATACGACTGCCGGAATTACGTTGACCTATTTATTCGAAGCCATAGGTTCTCGAGAATTCATTTTTGGATCAAAAACTTATCGAAATATGAATATAATAAGAAGAGTCCGAGCTTTTAAAACCGTTCTGGGAAGAGATGGATGTAAAATTTTCGCTGCCCTAAAATTAATTTCGACCGAATTCGAAGTTGTTCCTTCCTCCCATAGCGAGACTGTCTTCCAAGGCATGCCGGGAAGAAGCGAATGGCACTAAAGTTTCTTCCAGCATCTCTTCGCCTTCTTCTCCGCTCCCTAAATCGCACCATCCAATTTCACCGCCCTTCCTCGATCTCTCCTTTCTCTCTCACCTATCCCATACATTTCAGCCTTTACCCTATTTTCCCCATACTATTATATTCTTCTATAAGACTCGAACTTGGAACGGAGCAAATGCGACTAAGTCATGGCATACGCAAACTCTTTGTTCTAGGATTTCCAGTTCTGAAGGGTATTTGCGTGAGAGGAACTCGAGAGAGAGAGATAGGTAAGAGGCGACACTATAACTGTTTCTCGTAATTCTATTCCTTCCCGCGTGTGCGAGGATTTGGCCTCTCTACGGTCTTAGTGGTTTTGTTTTGATTGCGTTTCCCATACAGTGTAATTGCTAAAGGAACGTGGGGCTATCTCGCGGTAATTGCTTGATGTTGGTTGGTAGAGGGGCATAAATTCGAGGTAGTTTCACCCTTGATGTTTGATTGTAGAAGTTTCCCGTCTGTGTTGGTGCTCCGTTAAAATCGCACTATAGAAATGTTTCCGATTTGCTGGATTAGCGGCGATTTAATCCGTTTAAGGTTTAAATATCGAATCCCATTGAGGGTCATTGACGCATGATCCGCCTATTATTAATGACGTGCTGAAGTGGCTGTGGTATTTCCTTGAACAGTTGTTTGCGTGCGTGAATTCAACGAATGGCGTGACACGTATAGCGTTTCAGTTCGTTCATCACACACCTTCGTGGTTAGTATTGATGAAGGTAGATAGGGAAACACTAGGGTGGATTTTGTGTTTCATTTAATACCTTTAAGTACTTTGTTTTAAGTTTTACCAAGTTTCTCCTAGAAATTGGAATAGGAAAGACCTTTTCGGTATTTAAATTTTATCAAAATCACGCTTAAAATAGCCATTAATTCAGTAATTAGACTGCTTAAAAATTCATACTATGTATAACAAAAGGTTTATCCGGAATATTGCGATTTTATATTCCCTAGGGGAGCACATCAATTTTGTTATGAAGCCTGGTTATTTTTCAGTAAAATTTCATAAATTGGGATATATTCACAAAAATAACGGAAATAATTCGGATATATGAATTTTATTGCTTCGCGTGATCTATGAGCACATCTATAATTTCATAAATTTTGTAAGGCATTTATCTTAATCAAACTAAATAAAATTTTCTATTAGTGGATGAATATCGATTTGTTGTTAAATAATGTCAGGGTTATTGCTGTTAATATTTTGAAAATCACAATTAAATTTAAACGAAGAAGATAGGAATAGTATAACTTGATTTAAACTAACGAGGACATTTAAAAATCAATTGATTAATTAAATCCGTCCGATATTTTCGTTATTGTACATCTGATATAATTCCATGCGGTATCTGATATGCCTACGTTAATCAATTGCCTAAAGCCTTGGAAACAATCTTTAAAATTAGAATTCGGAAGAGTAAACGGAAAACTACACGGTCATAAATAAATTTGAGAGAGAATCATGGATATAAAATTCATTTTCCAAGGCTATCTATCCAATATTTCCAAAGCAACTAATTAAATGCGATGGCATGCGCTAGGACAAAAACTGCGTTAGTTTTCCGAAACCTACATAATGCGACATTTAATATACGAGTTGTCGGTGCTTGCATACTGAAAGCGTTCAAAAAATCACCATACACCAAGATATAAACTCGTAAATAAACCAACGCGACGGCATTTGAACTACACAGAGCCCATTTATATAAGATAATAGTTTTCATTTTTCCAGGATTGAAGGCATCTATCCGGAATTTCTAAATTCTCTGGCAATCGGCTTCGCGTCCAAGTTGTCCAATTTCAAGTTTCATGGCTCAGATAATTCTTTTTGAGCAATAACTGCAAGCATCATTAAGACAATATCTTATATGTTACACTAAAATTAATGTAAATAGTAGGATATTTTGTGTGTTAGGATTATGATGTCATCATCCGTGCCTTATAGTTCGTATCTGGATAAAAAAAATTAATTTAAAAAAAACTTATCATATGCACACGTCGTGGGTTGAAATCAAATGTATTATAATGCATTCTAAGCATTTAATCAATGCTCCTTAAGTAAGGAAAATCAATTCCCATTGAAAGGCATTGGAGTCGTTTCTATGGTAGTTAATATTTTTCATTGTTGATGACCGAAAAAAATTACATAATTTTATAATTAAAATCAAATGTTTACGCAAATTCGGCATGGATTTGAATTTTGTCTTCCAGATAAATTAACTTCGTTCTTTTTTCCTCAGTATGGTGAATGTCCCGACTTTGTATCTTAATTTTAATTAATTTAAGAAAGCAATTATATATAGCCCTGCACAGTTTTCAATGCTTTTCTTATGGGTGTTTAAAATTGGACTTTGGAGTAAAAAACACCGCTTAAATTTAACTTTTTCTAAAATTTCGGATTTTCTCAAAGGTTGTAATCAATGTTCTATATTCATGCCAAATTTCAGCTCTGTGGCACTTCTAGAAGTACCTTAGGTTTTATATGTTATACAGGTATTCCTCGTTTAGCGTATTTTCGATATAGCGCGGTTGGGATCTCGGAATTAAAATTTTAATTATTGAAAAATTTTAAAATAGAACTCCTATAAACGCTATGGTCCTTTATGATGGTCCCAACATTTGTCTCACTTGCCTTCATTCGAAGAAGAATTTGTTGTTATTTATTAGTTTATTACCTTTATTTCTATTTCACTCGTTCACTTTTACTATGTTTTTTATATTGGCTTTTTAGGTTAATGACAACTTTAACTTTCGCGATCGTTAGTCATTTGTTATTCTGATGTTATGTTGCTTTTGGTACCTACGCGTCTGAAGCTGCGGCGGCGCGTAATAACACTCGTCTTCCGTTTTTGATTAAAGATAGATAGATATTAATAATTATCGTTGGCAGCGGACGTAGCATGTTGAACACGTAGAATCTCGTCTAATCACGGAAGTTAAGAATCTTCGGACGCGATGACTACATGGATATATATATATATATATATATATATATTGAGGAAAGCAAGGGGAAACTACCTCATTATATATCCCATGATAGGCTGAAAAGCTGCAAATACCTCTATGGATCTCTCTGGGGTAAAATATTCCGGAGGTCCCCCAATCGGATCTCCGGGTGGGGACTACCCTAGGGGATGCACAGAGGAAATGTAACATTAATAGGAAAGCAAGTGGTGAGAAATTAAGAATAGGCACATGGAATGTTAGGACTATGAATTCAGGGGGTAAACTAGAGAACATAAAAAGGGAAATGAGAAGGAATAATGTAGGTATAGTAGGTCTTAGTGAAGTTCGGTGGGAAGGAGAAGGCGAGATAAATTCAGACGAATTTAAGATTATTTACTCGGGAGGAGAGAAAAAGGAAAGGGGAGTGGGGATTATAATGAGAAAAGAGATAGCTGAAAGAATTAGCAAGGTAGTGACAGTTAATGATAGATTAATAGCCGTAAAACTTCAGATGGAGCCAGTGGAAATGCTTATAATTCAAGTGCATATGCCAACGACTAATGCTGGGGACGACGAAGTAGATGAAATGTATGAACAGATTATGGAGATATTGGAGGAGGAGGGAAAAGGAAGGGTTAACACCATAGTAATGGGAGACTGGAACAGTGTAGTCGGAGAGGGACAGGAAGATAACATAGTGGGAAAATATGGACTAGGGAAGAGAAATGAAAGAGGGGAGAAACTTGTGGAATTCTGCCATAGAAATAGATTGATTGTAACTAATACATGGTTTAAGCATCACCAGCGGAGACTTTACACATGAAGAAACCCAGGAGACCAGAGACGATACCAGATAGATTACATACTAGTCAATGAAAGATTTAGAAATATCATTAAAAATGTGAAAACATTACCAGGGGCAGATATCGATTCCGACCACAACCTTTTGGTGGCAAATACACAATGTAGACTGAAGAGCGTTAAGAGAAACATAAGAGTTAACAAGAAATGGAACTTAGAGGAACTCCTTAAAAACAAGGAGGCTATCATGACTGAGCTGGAGGAAAGGTTGGGGGAGAGAGCTGAAGAAAATAGGATGAGTGTAGATGAGGAGTGGAGATACATCCATAGCAACATTAAAGATGTAATGGAAAAGAAGGTAGGAAAGGTAACGGGTGAAAGAATCA
This sequence comes from Tanypteryx hageni, assembly GCA_028673005.1. Lineage (NCBI taxonomy): Eukaryota > Metazoa > Arthropoda > Insecta > Odonata > Petaluridae > Tanypteryx > Tanypteryx hageni. The sequence continues at coordinate 66,601,925 of CM054120.1, read as the reverse complement.
AAAAACAGCAGCCATGCTGCAAAAAATGGAAAAGCGGAGAAAGTGGAATAACATAAACACTGAAGAAGGCCAAAGAAAACACAAGGAGTTAAATAATGCTTTAAGAAGGGAAACAGATAAAGCCAGAGAACAGTGGATAAATGAGAAATGCGAGGAGATTGTCGAGTGTGAAAGAATTTGTAGAACAGACCTCATGCATAGTAAAGCAAGAAAACTATTCAAGAAAAAGGCAAGAAAGATAGGACGTAAAGGAATCATGAACAAAAGTGGTAAAATAGTATCGGAGCCAGAAAATGTAAAGAATGTTTGGAAAGAATACATTGCGGTCTTATATGACAAGGAAGGAAAGCCAAGAAATATTGAATTAAATGAAAAAGAGGATGTGGAAAAAGATCAGCTAGGACCAAGTATTCTCAAGTCTGAAGTTAAAAGAGCAATTGATGATATGAAAAGAAGGAAGGCTGATGGGAGTGATGATATACCAGTGGACATTCTTAAGGTTTTGGGGTCGAAAGCAGTTAAGCAACTCACAAAATTTTTTAACCAAGTATATGATACTGGCATATGGCCTGAAGATTTTTTAGATGTTGATATGGTACCACTGGAGAAAAAGAACAATGCAAAATGTTGCAAGGATTAGAGAACAATTAGTTTAATTTCTCATACATCTAAAGTTCTAACTAGAATAATAACCAAAAGAATTGAATGTAAAATAGAAAAGGAGCTGCAAGATAATCAGTTTGGTTTCAGAAGAGGAAGAGGGACTAGAGATGCTATAGGATATATGAGGATGATGATAGAAAGCGCGCTAGAAGTCAATAAAGGTATGTATTTTTGTTTTGTATATTGGGAGAATGCTTTTGACCGAGTGAAATGGGATAAAATGCTGGGTATTTTAAACAAAATAGGAATAGATTGGAAAGATAAAAGACAGCTTAAAAACCTTTACTTTGATCAAAAGATTAGAGTCAGGGTTGAAGGAAAAGAAACAGAAAGTACTTCAATAGGGAGGGGAGTGAGGCAGGGATGTCCTATTTCACCAGCGATATTTAACATTTATGCAGAAACAATAACAGAAGAAGCGTTGATGGAAGAGAAAGGACTTAAGATAGGAGGTGAAAGTATTACCACCATTAAATACGCAGATGATCAGGGCTTAATAGCAGAAGGCGAGAAAGAGCTTCAGAGGATGACAGACAGACTAGTGGAGGTTGGCCAACAATATGAAATGAAGATCAATGCCGGATAAAACGAAAATCATAGTGGTTTCAAAGGAACGTAATGAAGTAAATGTAATGATAAATTGCCAAAAATTGGAACAAGTTAGTAGTTACAAATATCTTGGCAGTATATTAGCACAGGATGGAAGTATTACACAAGACATCAGAAGTAGGATTCCAATGGCAAAAGCGGCATTTAACGACAAGAAGGAGCTTCTAACAAGCAAGAAAATAAATTTAGAAACAAGGAAGAAATTAGCGAAATGCTACATATGGAGCATAGCACTTTATTCCGCAGATACGTGGATAGTAAGGAGAAGGGAGGAAAAATGGATAGCAAGTTTTCAGGTGTGGGTATGAAGGAGGGTGATGAAAGTGAAATGTACAGAGGATGAGAAACGAAGAAGTATTAGAAATGGTTGGAGAAGAGAACGGGTAAAAGTGGGAGGGAGCCTGGTTAAATCAGTTACATATGCAGACGACTAAGAATTGGCGAGTAATTCTGAGAAGAGCCTTCAGATGCTAGTTAGTTTCTTAAATGAAAAAGCAGAGGCATTCAAAATGAAAATTAATAAGAGGAAACCGAAAGTGGTGAGATTTTCCAGGAGCGGAGATACCCATGTCAGGGTTACAGTGGACGGGAAAAGGCTGTAACATACGAAAACTTTTACTACCTAACTTAGATAGTATCCTGCTACAGAATGGAAGAAGTATGAATGAGATCAGGTCAGTGATAGGAGACATTTAGGAGATGGCGAGAGTTGTTGACTAACAGTCTGAATAAAGATATTATAAAGACGTTAGTGAAAACCCTGATATGGAGTGTAGCATTTTATCTTTGGGAGACATGGACAATGATAAGAAGATGTTAGCATATTACAGGACTTGAAGATGTGTGTATGGCGTAGACTAGAGAAAATTGGTTGGACAGAGAGGAACACGAACGAGGATGATTTGGTTACATTAGAAGATAGAACCTTAATTATATTAATAAGGGACAGACAGAAGAAATTTGTTAGTCAAAATTAAAAGGAAACGGATTATTTAAAGAAGTCATAGATGGAAGAATGTTAGGAAGGAGACAAAGAGGTAGGAAGAGGAAAGGTATATTAGATGCATTAAAAGAGGGAATTGGATATGAGAACTTGAAGAGAAAGGATTTGGATAGCACAGAATAGGTTGGGTGTACCTGAAACCTACCGAGAGGAAGAAGCGTTGATGGAAGAGAAAGGATTTAAGATAGGAGGTGAAAGTATTACCACCATTAAATACGCAGATAATCAGGGATTAATAGCAAAAGACGGGATTGAACTTCAGAGGATAACAGACAGACTAGTGGAGGTTGGCCAACAATATGGAATGAAGATCAATGCAGGAAAAATGAAAGTCATGGTGATTGCAAAGGAACATAAAGAATTAAATATAATGGTAAATGGCCAAAAATTGGAACAAGTAAGTAGTTTCAAATATCTCGGCAGTATTTTAGCGCAGGATGAAAGTATTACGCAGGACATCAGAAGTAGGATTGCAATGGCAAAAGCAGCATTTAATGAGAAGAAGGAGCTTTTCACAAGCAAGAAAATAAATTTAGAAACAAGGAAGAAATTAGCAAAATGCTACATATGGAGCATAGCTCTTTATGGTGCAGAGACGTGGACGATAAGGAGAAAGGAGGAAAAATATTTAGAAAGTTTTGAGTTGTGGGTATGGAGGAGAATGATGAAAGTGAAATGGACAGAGAGGAAGAGAAATGAAGAAGTATTAGAAATGGTGGGAGAAGATAGGATGCTAATAAAAACAATCAGGAAAAGAAAAGCAAATTGGATAGGGCACATATTGAGAAGACAGTGTTTACAAAGAAAGATCTTAGAAGGAAAAATTAGTGGAAGAAGATGAAGAGGGAGAAAAAGAATAGGAATATTAGATAATATAAAGCAGGGATATAATACTTATAGAGATATAAAAGAGGCTTCTAGGGAGAGATAGAAATGGAGGCAGCGATTCAGTTAAAACCTGTCTTCGGACAGAAGCATGATGAATGAATGAATATATATATATATATTACGTTTGTGATGTTTCTGTGTTTTTGTGTTATTTTACGTGTGTCGCTTCGACATCCCCGGGGCCTCGCCAACCTGAAGTCGTCTGATTGGTGAGTGCTCACTGGGTTTCCTCATCCCAACACCTTGTTGACATCCATATATATATATATATATATATATATATATATATATATATATATATATATATATATATACATATAACACTATTTTACAGATACGATACAATCGTACAATGTATTTCTTTTATTACATTATAACAAAATTTCCACCAAATAACCATTTTCATTGCTTTCATATGCACGAAAAAGAATTATATAAATAATATATCAATAAGTTGTTGATTTTTATTCGTAATTTATGTTTTTTAGGCTTTTTGAAAGTTTTCTTTAATGAAGCCAAGTATCATTTCATTTTTTGGTGTTTCTTAATTTATTAAAATTAATGTTTCCTTAAATAAGAAAATATATGATATCCGGCAACATTATTAAGTTACTTTCTGATTTTTAATTTGGATTTTAAACATTTCGAACATTCTGTGTTTAGTTGTCTCCTCAATTTCTCTCTCAATAATAAATATTCAACAAAAGTTGCAGTAAATGACAACGATATAGATATATATTAGATATCCCAATGCAATTTATTAATTTTTCTAAATACCTCGCTAAGCCTATGTACACACACTCGTGTATTTTTTGTCGATAAGAATGCAATTTCTAATATAATTTCACTTACCTTTGCTTTAGTCGGTACTGAAATATAACATCTGATTCCTTCTTATCCAGTTTTAATTATTTGTTCAACATTATAAACATTGGCAGTTTCGAATTAATTTGCATTATTGAAACAATTCTCCGCGTACAAAATATTATAATTCTAATACTGTGAAACCATCATAGTTAATTGTACGTAAATAATGAGCTTAAATGAATGTTCGAAACAGTTCTTTAAAATGCATCAATTACATGCTGAAAGCATCTTAATTAATTAATTATTTTTGTAAGAGCGACTGAGAGAAAAGAGTAGTTATTCGCAGTCTCGCACCATAGGCGCTGGTGGCAGCGTTGGCACAAAGACAAACATTACTAGACTACTATTATGACTGATTTGTTTATACTATTACTGTATTATTTTTAAATTATGAGATATAGAGTTTCCATCGAAAGTCTGTTGGTAAAATAGTCTAATTTGTGGCATGAAAAAAGTTCTTGCAGATAATATGGACGCGTAATAAATCATTATAATTAATCTAATTTCATGCACTTCTCTCCTAAACTTCATGCGCATATCAAGTAGGGATAGAATTATACATAAAAATAACTTGGTAAAGAAGACCATTTTATTAAGGGATCCGCCGTTATGAAAAGGATCATATCGCTATTAAAAAGCATTTTCATCCATGGTAAAAACCGAAAGGCAAAGTAATATATATCGAACATTAATTTCAATGTAAATTAAATTCACGTGTTGCATGCCGATTCTTTGCGATTATATGTTTGCGTTATTTTAGCGTTGTTTTGCCTAAATGCACTTTAAGCGGCGAGCAATTCCGTGCTGATGCATTACGCTTGTCAACGGCTTTCAATTCTATTTTTGTGAAATGAAATTGCTTTCAGTTGCGCAGCTCCCGTAGAGCCTGATGGCGCCCTTATTTTTAACAGAGGCCCAATGCAATCTTTTAAATTACACTGGGACGATGACGGATGAAGAATGCGCTCGCATGCACAAAACGCCTCTGTCCACGGCACATTAATACACATTTCATTATTTTATAGGCAGCAGCACCCCTTTCGAGAGTTTCGTTTGAAACTGGTGAATTTTACGAGGAAAATAACGGGGTATTGATGTCGAAGAGCCCGAGAAATTCCGCATGTGAGGAAGGAAAATAATCAATCACAGAAAGAGCGCGCCATGTAAAATTCCACCATGAATGGAAAAACTAATCCGGGATTAACTTAAGCCTGAAGCAGTCAACTCTTTTTGAAAGGGTAATTACTCATGGATGTAATGGACAAAAGTTTCTTTTGGATTCCCAGAAATCCTTTTTCTGACCATTCTTCTCAAGGCCAAACTTAATTGGACTGAATATAACACGTGTCTCTCGCTTATCACGGTATCTGCATTCCTGGAAAAGACCGTCTAAAGCGAAAATATGCAATGTGAGATATGATTCTCAACAGGAATACATGGGGTTACCGTTGAGCATGTCCTGAGCTCAATATGCAACTATTTACTTATATTGGATTCACAAATATTTTCTTAATTCCTATCTGATTGCCTCTTAATCGAGCTAAAACGTTTTATTATTTTTAATGCTTAAAGTCGGCCTCGAAACTTTGCTGGAGTGAAATCGATGGCATTGAAATTTGACGTGTTTCTCTAAAAGAAATTTGTGTGAAACCGAAAACCTTCACGGAGAAACAGTTTAATTTGATTGGTGTGTGTGTGTGCTGGATTATTTTTCATGAAAGCATCGGTTATCATCTGAATCATATTTATCTCCGCTATTGTCAGCTGATGCAAAAAACTATATTTATCCGAAAGGAAGGCGACACCCGACTATGAACAATGTTTTTTACGGCAAAGATTATTACTTTAGGTACGCATAAATATAGTCAATATAATGAAGCCATGAGATTTCCGCAGGTCTTACTTGAAGATTGATTATCATTTTCTTCTATTACATCGAGAAGTTATTGACATTCACCAAACTCCACGACCCCCTCACTTCAAAATATCATATTCTTCCTAATTCTAGCACTTTTTAATCTTTTTCAATATCTTTATTGCTCTCAATCTCGATCTCACTCAACATACAATATTCTTATTTTTCTGGCAACTATGAATACAAGCAAGGGTTAGTAGTCATGAAAATATATATCATTTTTATCAGCTTAACCGTTGTAAAAACACAGTGTTCATGAGGTTAATCACAATTCGCACGCGAATTCTAGACAAATCAAGGTTTTTGAATTCCCAACGTAGGAAACATTTACCGCGTCTTCCTCCTGGGCAAATTAGGCAAGGATTTTCAAGTTGATAGGAAAAAATCATTTCGTAAGAGATTTATCGATAGTTGTTTTTGAAGGACTGAGATACTTAATTCGCTAACTGCCCTTTTACACGCGCCGAAGGCTTTAGAGCAGCGGGACATCGACATTATATAATGAATGAAGCTGCTTCGCGGTTCATTGAGATTAAAGCGTCTACATTAGCGTCGCTTGTTTGTTTTCCTAATTTTCAATCGAATATTTTATTTCACTCTGGAACATCCGTATACAATGATAAATGTGCGCTCTTTCCCATTTGAATTCCAGGAGGACGAATTTTCGCGTATAAATCACAATGACGGAAGTAAGAAAACGAAGACTGCCTCCTTAACTCCTAGAAAACATGCAGACTGGAATTGATAAAAAATATCTATCGCCATGAAAACGGACTTCGGCCTTGGCAGTAATTAGCCGCAGCACGGTGAGTAAGATGTTGGTATTCTTGTAATGTGGGATTCTAGATATAAATATGCGTGGGTGATGGCATTGCGTATCTTTGTCCCTCAAGCGGCTCTAAATTTCATTCAGTTTGGAAAGCCTTTCTGGCTAAGGATGACGTTCTGCGTGCATTGCGCATTGCTAAGAAATCGGAATCCTTTTCAATTTATTCGGACCAAACGATGGATAGCTACGCTTGCCAGCTGATATAGGTAATAATAATTATGCGTACCAGTACCAGCCAGGAATTTCCTTTGGGGGTGTCAAATAACAAAAGGCATTTTTACATGAGGAGGTTATTCCCTTATTTTTTTTTATTATTTCCAATAATAAGTCATAAACATCGCTTTGAAATTAAAAACATCATAAAAGTCATTTAATAAATATATTTTTTCAGGTTAAATTTGAAATTAATGCGAAAGCAGTCGCAGCTCAAATCATTTTCCATACTCTGGATGGGGAAAAGGGGAAAAAGGGAGGCAAGGGGGAGAGGGAGGCAAGGGGGAGAGAGAAACAAGGGGGAGAGGGAGGCAAGGGTGAGAGGGAGGAAAGGGGGAGAGGGAAACAAGGGGGAGAGGGTGGCAAATGGGAGAGGGAGGAAAGGGGGAGAGGGTGGCAAGGGGGAGAGGGAAACAAGGGGTAGAGGGAGGCAAGGGGGAGAGGGTGGCAAAGGGGAGAGGGAGGAAAGGGGGAGAGGGTGGCAAGCGGGAGAGGGAAACAAGGGGTAGAGGGAGGCAAGTGGCAGAGGGTGGCAAAGGGGAGAGGGTGGCAAAGGGGAGAGGGAGGAAAGGGGGATAGGGCGCCAAGGGGGAGAGGGAGATAAGGGGGAGAGGGTCGAAAAGGGGAGATTTATTGATTGATTGGACCCTTTATTGGCGCGGTTAGTCCCTGTTGGGCCTCTCTACCACCTAACCTCGTATATCGCTACATTATACAGATTATAAAATCATACAGAATTTACAATGTAGTCAAGTTAATATATGTTTATATATATATATATATATATATATATATATATATATATATAAATTTTACAAAAATAATAATAAAAGTAAATTTTTAAAAATACAGCATTAAAGAACGTAGTAAAATATGTACAGTTAACTCACATGTTCCATTAAATCTTTACAAACGAGAGCTTTAAATGTTGACAGTGAGTGGAATAGATTTTAACTCGGAAAAGAGGAGTGAGTTCCAAAGCCTTGCCCCATGCACCAGGAACGATTTGGTATATGCTTCTGTTCTGTGAACGGGAAGAGAGACAAGGGGGAGAGGGAGGGGCAAGGGGAGAGAGAGGAAAGGGTGAGAGGGATGGAATAGAGAGAGGGAGGCAAGGGGTGGGAACAAATAACGGGCTGTCTCCCCCTGCCTCCTACTCTTAGCTGCGGCACTAATGCGTGCACTTTTCTTACCCTTTCCGGATAATGGAACTTTTGTGAAAATTTTAATGGAAAATTTTTCATTTGCAACTAATAGTCGCTAAAATGACGTCAGATTTAGTTCTATAAGTTTAGTTTAGCGCCTTGACCCGCAGCAATAATAATGGAAAGAAATAATAATATTTTCATGGACATTAGCAATGGTTTGGGCATTAGCATGCATGCTTATGATCTTCTCACAATATTACTGCATGGAAAAATTAAAATTTCCGAAAATTATCATGGAAAATTACAAAATCCGTATAATTTAAGCCTTTTGCCTATTTCACACCAACTAGGAATAAATAAAATACAAAATACGGTGAATTATTCGAACCCAAAGTTTCAGCATATACGCCTTTAGAAATACTTCTAAGAGAGTTGTCGGCACGTAAGTTCATATGAAGGCTTCATTTCTCTCTCAGCTATATATCTCCATTGAATGTCGCGTTAAAGCGATGTCTTTATAAAATGCCAGCCATTCTTCTTGATTTCCGCATTTCAGTTTTATGCTCAGAAATGCTGACCCATTTTCTTATATCTAGCATAAAGATGGTCGATAAGATGCTATCTTTTCTCCATCGAGTCCCAAAAATATTTCGATATTTCCCGATGTTTCGAAATTCTTTAAAGTCAATTATCGTTATCCTTTCTCCTCTCGTGGAATTGATGACACTGGAGCCTAAAACTGTGGTGTTGTATACAAATTGAATCCAAGTCGTTAAGGGAAGCGAAACGCGAGCTCGTATTAAGAAAGTTTAAGATGTTAGATTGAGGTAATTAAAGAAGATTTCCGTCGCTAGAAATGTCTCTCTGTCCGTCATTATTTCAATTTAATTAAACCATGAACGTTTTTTAGTTATCTATCACGTTTTCGGTGTTGCATAATTCTCAACATGTCAGATCGAGTTGATGAATATTTTCCGGTCTAGAATTGTCTTGGGAAAAAAACATTTTGTGGGGAAAGGTGTTCTTATAGGTCTTGAATGCCGGCGAAAGTCTAAATCCAACTGATATTGCGCGAACTGTATATGCGGCTTCTCAACGCAATTTATCATTTTCTTTTTTTCGAGAAAGATGTGAAAATTTTCATAAATATATTTTTGACTGACGAACTGTTTTGTAAATTGAGAGCTATAAACAAAAGTTTGGCATCGGTTTAGAACTTCGCCATTTTAATTCGATGAAAACCATTAAACAAAAAAAGTTAAATATTACTGCTCACCTCCAAGAATCTAATGATAATTGAATCGCATAAATTTTTCTCGATGTTTAAACTATAATGTCTAGCAATTGTTACTATTTCTTAAACAATTGAACTGCGCATCGATATAGCTTAGTTAAATATTTTCATCTAACTGTATATTTATCTCAATGTAGTATGTCGTGGGCCTCACTTCTTTACTTGCATCAAAAAGTTTTTAGGAAATTCTGGGGTGACAATATTAAAAACCCCTTCAAGGCTGCATAATCATTTACGCCACAATAAAGTAATATTACATACATGTGGTTGTAAAGGTTCATATAAAGAGATACTGATAAAATTTAAAAAAATGTTATTTTTTAAATTTAGACAATGCCATCTGGAATCATCTGATGATCCTATGATAATAGAATTATATTTCAATTATTGTGAAAACCTCCGAAATATTTATCGTCAAGAACCGAACTAAACCAAATGTAACAATTTTTGCATCTGATCCTGGAATAAGCCCTGTGCTTACATCTTTGTATATACCCACTGGTTGAAGCCATCAGGTGTTAGAATTTCGTACAGTTTTGAGGTTTTAGTAGATTTTGATGATTTCTTACTTCATTCTCATGGTCTCCACTTGTTCTTCCCCGTTGTTTACCAATGAGTCACAACAAGAGGTTAGATAATTAGTTATTTAACTATTGAAGCCAAAGAGACTTCTTCTGTTTCTCCTTCGTTTGCTCGAATGCGAAGATGTAGTACGCACAAGTTAGCAACGGAAATATCAAGTAACTAGTAATGTAATCTCATAAGTCACTATTTTCCTGGAATGGAATAGAAGAAATGGAACTCTGTATAGTTCAACATGCATGCCGCTCAAATCAACGCCGCCCATGAACTTATTGTATTCGGGAACACAAAGAGGTCTTGCAACATCAATAGGAAACATTTTTTTCGAGTCCCGTCCCCATGTCGGTGAATCTAGGTTCAATTTTTGTAAATCAATTTTTCGTAATTAATTTTTCAGTTGGGTTCCGGCTAACAAACTAGGAGGCAACGCAAACACTTTTGCGATCAAACAACTTACCAGCAGAAACTTTTTCACCCGATGATAATTTAAAAACAAAAAAAGTAAACGGTAAAAGATAAACTATTTCTCTTAAACAGTATTTCAGTAATCACCACACAAAATAACAAAGATACGCATGCAATCCAATCTACTCGAATGCACGTGGACATTACAAAGGACTCTTCTGAATAAAAAATCGTTCAAATTCTCCTCACTTAATGGCTCTGGAGACGTCTTAAAAACAATGATGCCATTTGGCATCATACGGCTCTAATAGGCTAAGCATTAAAATATTTCAAATGAAAAAGTCGGAATTTCTGGAAATGTTCACTTTTGGAATAATATATTTTTTAATTTTGACTGCGGAATGCTAGCAGTAAAGCACGAAAATCACATAACATCTCCATGGCACTGTTTTATTATGCCAAAGATAGCCGGCATAAATTGACCATAGTATCACGAAATACAGTTCAAAGTTCGCTGGTATTCCTAGAGATAGTATAATGGTATTTTAAGCCGTCATTGAACCAAAAGCAGAATTAAAATAACTTTTAGAATTCACTTTTAGTTGAGTCTAACCTTGCGCAAGAATTCAAGTGGAGAGCGTTTGACGAAATGTTGCAAAAGAGCGCGAAAAACGTTTTGTAGAACAACTATTAGATATAACCATGTGATATTAGTTTGTAAATAATATTATTCCGAGAAACATACCTCATTCGCATTCAGAATAGGTATGTTAAACAAGCACGAATATTTTTAAAATTGTCTATTATTCTTCTTTAGTAGCATATAAAAAGAGAGGATGTTAACAAATGTTTTTGAGTAATCGTAAAAATTTAATTTATTTATGGTAACATTTACACTTACTCATCAATAATTATTCAATCTCTCAAATATTTTTATAAAATAGTTCAAATTCATTAAATCAGTTGTTACGCTAAATGTACTTACCTATTCCTTCATGAAACATGCGAATGATTTCCATTTCATGCCTGAGATGCAGAGTGATAACGAAGTTTATTTATTGCCTGAGAATATAAGGGGTTACAATATAGCAACAAATATTTTTAAGGGAGACATTTTCATGGGATAGTTTGGTGCATTACATTTCCTAATACTCGCTAATATGGCGAATTTCGGAGTAATATGTGGATGTTGTTTTATAGTTTTTACAGTTAAATTTTTTATCTTTTGGTGTTTATATGATAGATCTAATGCACTTTAGTGATTGGTCTTCGCAGAAAGGATTTTAACTTTGTTTTAACACCTTTAAAATAACTTAATTTCTGACACGTGTGTTATTTCAATTTTAAAGAACGTCGATTTGCACTTTTTAACATTCTCGCGAAAATCTAGTGCGCCTTATACAGTTTAATAAAATTTAGATCCCTAAAAAAATGTCGTGCCACGTCACCGATTTGCAATCCAAGCAAACGCTCGGGAAGTATATTTAACGTCCACGAAGCTACCGCGAAGCCCTGTGTTCGTCCCGTGCAGAGGGGCGGGCGGCTCCTAATCGATGCAACCTTAAAGATTTTGCGTATTCTTCCATCCGGTATGTTTTCTTGCGAAGAAAGATTTTTCCCTCCACTTCGGAGAGAACACATGTACCACTTAATCTCACTCACAAAAGGCGCACTAATGAAGGTAAGCTCTTAATCAGCCGCGGAGATAAAGACCTTTAAGGAAACTCACTCATTTTCGTCAGCCAGTCTGGAGAACTATCCGTCACGTCAGCTTTCTATCGCCCGCGCTCAAGTCATTTTCTCCTCTCCCTCTTCCCTTCCCTTTGTTCTTCCTCTCCGCAACATTCCGTTCTCCTTTTCTCAGTTCTAAATTCGTCTTCCTTCTCTCTTTTTTATCTTTATCTCTCTTTCTCACCCTTTCCCATCCACGCCATTGTCTTTTTCATCCATCAGTCTTTTTACCCTCTTCTGAAGAGGAGCTCAACTCCCGCAAACTTCCCATTAAAAATATGCTAGGCTTGCGCTTATCCAGATATCTTTCGCTAGTTCTTCAGCACTATCTCATGCCTCCTCGACCTCATCTTCCCGCACAGTCTTTTTCGTCTTTTTTTCCTTATTTCCTCCGCCCCCGCAAAACCCCCACCGCACCCCCTCGGCATTCTCAGATACTCATTCCGCGAGATTGGGACAAGGGGGATCCCTCTATCCCCCTTCGTACTATATTCTTCAACGGGGTGAAAGGACGTCGCGGAGTAATATATTAAAAAGATACGCCGCATCAACCACTTCCAGGCTGCTCCCACGACGTCCGCTTTTGTGCCAGTTGAATGTCATTGCTATTCCTCGTTCAAGTAAGTTTGCATTGAAAAACCGTGTCGCTTCGGGCTGCGAGTCCTCTAACGTCTCCTCCGCGTTGCTCCAATTTCTTCGCGTCCCGAGGAGTATTTTTTTTAGGGCATTTACCCCTTTCTCATTTTCTCTCTTTCCGTGTTTTCTTACTTTTTTCTAAAAGTACCTAGCGTCGAGAGTTTTTTGTCAGTGGTACTCTATGAGCGGTCAAGCGAACGAGGAATGTTTATTTATCTGCCTATTAGAGTAAATTTTCCTCTCGTGTTTGATTCAAAGTTTTTAAAAAAATTCTGCGTCTCCGTTGTTTTTACCCTCTTTGCAGTTAAGGTACGAATTTCAGAGACAGTTCTCGTTTTAATTTCGTCCTTTGAATTGCCATCGCTGGCTATAGTCTTTATTGCGAATATGGTAGACTTTTTCATCTTGATCGAAAATTCCAAAAATGAAATCCTCGTGCATAGAATGTCTTTTTCAGCATGGTAAGACTTCTGTGTTATGGCCTCGAGAAATTCCAATATCCTCGTATAAGGCTTTGAAATGAAATTTCGCTGTATCTAACAAAGCAGAAGTTGACCGCTGTCTTACGTAAAATTTGGTTATTATGTATAAGGTTGTTCGGGTAGTTGAAGATTCGTTATTTCTTGTATCTTAAGAAAAAAAATCCCAAAAGGTGTAGAGAGATATAACGGCTTAAAACACTCTTATGAGAGCATGAGAAAATAATTCATCTTTTGGACTTCATTTATATATACATATTTAGATTTATAACATAGATTCCTTCATTCGAATATTTAAAAATATAAAAGATTTATTTTATATTAGCTCATAAACAGCCGTTAGCGGCCTTTTACAATAAGCGTAATAACGTTAACAAAGACGGACACATACGACCATGCCCTCGGCAGGATTCAAACCCGCGACCCTAGCATTGGGAGCCAAACACGCTAACCACCCCTCTACCATCCGTTAAGCAAAATTTCAAATATAATTTTATGCCACTTTATGATTTTTATTTGGAAATCGGCATGGGAATTCATGCCCGCTTGAACTGCATGTTCGTCTCCATCGCAAGTTTTGATCAAATATAAATTTTAGTCCATTAATTTTTAGCTTTTTTTAGGGAAGACGAATTATATTGTGGCATTAACGAAGAGTTATAAATAGGCATACCGTTTATATTCCCATACTCTGGAAAAGTCAAAAATCATGTTTTCTTTCTCCTGCTATTTCCCTCCTGTTACCATCATCTGCACACATCTGACTTTTAACCGGTTGTCCCTCTTTATACTAATAACGGTTACTGAGTAACTGAAATGCATTTCGGTAGTGTGAAGTTTTAACCCTTCTCTAACTCAGTTACCCCAACGACGTTTATCTATTTTTCAATGGTTATTTTTGGGATTTCATTCATATCCCCTCATGTATTCGTTTTTTACTTTCTCCATATATTGATTTCGTGAAAAAAATCGACTTCGAGATTTCAACGGAAATACACGTTTTGAGGTCTCCTGTACACGTTTTGACCATTTTTTCTATGATGTCTGTGTGTGTGTGTATGTGAGCTTTTTTGTGGGTGCTCTGACTCAAAAACTATTTATCAGGTCAATGCGAAATTTTAAATTTAACATTTTTATGACAGTCACAACAACTGATTAGTTTTTGTTAAAATTCGGTCAAACGGAAGTGGGTATTTACTCTTGTAGCTTATCCGTTATTTTAAAATATTTGCTTTAATATTTGATACATGTAAAAATATATAAGATTAAAGCTGTAGGTAATTTAATTTTCTACAACCATTGTCTGAAACATTTTTCCATATAATGGATTGTTTAAGAGATATATTACATTTTTAGCCGCCACCACCACGCCACCTACCGACGACTGTTGTTAGCAATTGACGCTTAGTTACGTCTTACTAACGCTCCCTTTTCTTTTCTTAATTGTTGGAGCTTTGTGGGTATATCCAATATCAGAAGGCTATGGTTTGAGTTTATTTCTGTTCTTTGTAGTCTACAATTTTCTCGCAGTTTCTTAAAATATTTATTATTATATAACCTATTTGGAATTTTTAGAATTATTACAGATATGGAGAAAGTCATGTGGTGACCACGTCAGATTTTACCGTTTCTGAACATTGCTGTTGAATTTTGTGTAGATTTACAAAGTTTTTAGAGCCACTTTTTAAATGAAAGCACTGTCGGGGTAACTGAGTACCCCCTTGGTAGAGTTTGCCATTGTTTCATTTTACTTTAAATGCAGTTTCGCTATACATATGTGTGTAATTTATTCAGTCTATCAATGTACAATGCAAAATAATACATTTTGGTGATGAGCAGCCGTATGCTGAACTACAAAAAATTCTTATTTGCTAGTGTGTTATATTGAAAGGCCGTTGTAAATCCAAGTCGGTATCGCGTTTTCATCTGGTTGTGTTCAACATTCAAGGTAACTAAGAACTTTTTATTGCAACTGCGCTGTAATTATAAAATATTAATTATTTAAAAAATATTTATTTTCATATTACGCGTTTATGTCAGCTTATACTCTTCATGTTTGAAATAGGCAAAGAGTTTTTCAAAGCATCTTGGTTACGGGTAGGTGCGTGTTGAAATACGAAAGAATGGTCATATGTGAATTAATGTTACAGTGCAAGACTGTTGTAAATACAAGTCAACTTCATGTTCTCCTCTGGTTGTGCTCAACACTCGAGGTAGAAAAACTTTTATTACAATTGTAAAATAATTATAAAATATTCATTATTTTCTTTATAAATGTCTATTCTATATTATTTATTTTATATAGATATCCTAATATTAACATATTTCTCCCAATAAACAACTGTTTCTGACAAAAAAATGGTGGGGTAACTGATTTACCCCCCTTGGGAGGAGTAAGTTGTAAAATACCTTGGTAGAGCAAGGGTTAATCGTAAATAGATGCAAAACATTCTTACGGAAAGATAAAAGAAATATTTTATTTTCAAGCATTGTAATTTTCTATATCTATGAAAAATTGATAAAAAATTTTTAATAGAAATGTTAAAAATTTCCTTTATTGTATCCAAAGAAAAAATATTTTTGCCTGACGATGAATCACGGGGAAGGGATATCAAAATTTATCGATTTTGTCCAGAAATACATTATTTCGATCAAAATAATTTTTTAAGCAAGGAATTTTTTTAAAATATCGCATTAATGGGAGAAATTTCATTGAGTCATCTGCTAATACTGAACGAAATGTCAGCTTCATTACTGCGACGTTGAAATATCACGGTATTATACAACGATATCCAATAACAGGAGAAGGTTTCGGCGCTTGATCCATAAACATTAAAATCTAAATTGTTCCAATAAATATATTCAACGGGCTTAACACGAACATAACCTTTCCGGGGAAAATTTACGTGCAATAAAGGAGAAAACGTCTATCTTAATCTATGGCACGATTAAATAAAAAAAGAAAAATCTCAGCGGCGCCCACAAACGCTAAATAACGAATCCTTAGTCTGGTCAAATCCCACCATTTACTCCCACGCAGTCGATAGCGAAAACGAAAAACAGCACTCAGTTAAGACGCTAACAGCCAATTTAAAAGAAAACCCCGATTCACCCCTCTCCCCCGTGGTGGTTGGCTACCCTTAAACTGGTTGCGGTAAACTTTATCTCTTACTCTCAGAAAAGAGGAACACTTGGAAAAGCAATTTAACTAATGCGTTATCCAGCCTTAATTCTCGATTAGGAGCCTACCCGTCACTAATGAATTGCCCAGGAAAGGGCGTAAAACCAACCCGGGATAGGATTCCAGTCGGGGAAAGAAGTGCGGGGGAACGGGAAGCTCGAGAGCGTAGAGAGACGGGATGAGTTGACTCCATGCCAAAGCAATGAGTTGTAGAACCCTTGAGAAATACGGACGGACCATGTGTCCACAAAACGCCAAGAGAATAAACGAAAAATGTTATAATAACTCCTATTTTCGCCTTTACTTATGCATCTTACGTCCTCTCGCACGTAACGCTCGAGTCCCATAATCCTTATTTGGACGGTTTTTCCCAGCCGTTCATCTAATGGTCCAAAAGAGGCCGGGAATGTTCGGGCCAAACATTTGGCCATTCGTGTAGGGTGGGAGTTTTCGGAGCGTAAGGGATTAAACGAAATTGCTATGGAAGAGAGAGAAGAGAAAGTCTGCTTAAAAACCTCTCTCTCTCGACTACTAACGGATATTTTATACGCCGGAGTCACATCGCTGAAAGATATGCAACTTCTCATTAAACTCTCCCGTTCTTATTTTATGTATCTTTGATTTACGATGGAGTCGCCACCTCACTCACGGGGCGACCTAATTCATTCTACCCCGTTCGCCCAACACGGCGCAACGTTTTAACACCGAGTTTTATATCCAAAACGAAGGGATTTTTCTCTCTCCTCCTTTCATTTTTTCCCGTCTCTGTCATACGCTCAACATTTGATGATTTCTTTCGCTATGCCGACCTCCCCTCTCCCTTTGTTTATCTCTTTATTATATGCCACGATATTTCTCGCCCCCATCTCCCCCAGAGAGAAATGCCGAGTGGAGAATCTCAAGAAATGAAAGGATATACGGTTCAGATCGCATGAATGTCAGTACGTGAGCAAGCCCGTGTTTATGTGCGTCTCCAAGCGTGGGTGTGTGAGATGGAGAGAAGTAGACGGGGAATGGATGTGGAATCGTGAACGAAGCAGGGTGGAGGGGGGAACTAGGAGGGGACGTAAGTGGATGAGATGGGGAAAGAAAAGGGAATCTGAGGGGAGGGAAATGAGGGGAGATGAAATGGAGAGGATAGAGGAAAAGAGAGAGTGAGAGAGAAATGGGGCACAGAAAGGGAAGGAGAGAGGGAGATGGTGATCCAGAGCAATTCGGCCCGAAAACCTTGATTAGGAAAAGGGTATCTTATCCCTGTTGGAGCTAGATCGAGTCTTTTAACGTGTCGCTTCGCTCTTTCGCGAACTGTCGCGTCGGATCATCCCTAAGGTGTGTGATACGCCTCGCAAGAAAACAAAGGAAGACACTGATCGCGAAGGAGAGTGTTAGCGAAAGAGAGACAGCAATATCGCGCCTGTTTATGCAGGGAAGGAGAAAAAATAAATGGCTCCTCATCCGCAGGTGTTTTTATTTGGCCAGCCACGTGAGAATAGGATCGTTCAAGATTCTATCCACCCTATACCTTTCACCTCTTGTCATCCCCTCATCAATCCCTGATCGAAGTAAAAAAAAAACAGAACGCTCTTTGTCGCTGGAGAACTAGGGGTTCTTTGTGGCCCCATTCACTCGCTGATTGCGTGTTTTAAGTGGGATGTATCGGTATCCTGTATCGTGCGCTACAAGGAATGAAGCTTATCTGAGGCAGACTTCTCGAGATTTATGACTCCATTTCCCCGCTGCCGACTCTGGCGAAAGAGGCTGGTAGTTTTTGGATTGGTAGGGAAGTAAAAGACGTTCCGAGGCATTAAAACGGCGCTCTTTATTTTTTTCAAAACTCTTCTCGTCTTCTCTCTCTTCCGCATACGTTACTCGCTCGTTAGATTTTATACTCGGGGGAGGATTTCATCGGCGGCGTACACACACACACATCGCTATCTCTGTTTCTCGTGTTGACGAAGGAGGAGAAGGATTCGTCGTGGGAAGATCGCAAGTGTCTATGTAAAGATGAAGGTCTAGAGGAAGAGAGGGAGAGTACGGCGTGAAGGGGTGATTAAAGGAAGGGGAAGGAGGGAGGGGGGGGGGCGAAGAGCGCGTCTGTTAAGGAGGCGAGAGAATTCCCTTTCCGAGGAAGGAGGTCAAGAAAATGAAGTGCAGAGGAACTGAATGCGCGAGATATTCTACCCGCTCCAGTCATCCTCGGAGACTACTAATCTTTTACAATCTGGAGGGATATTTTTTTAAGACGATGCTCTCGAAATTGGACGCAATTGTAATCTCGGGCAAGAGTGAGAGAGAGGGGAAAATTTTTGCCTAATTTAGAATTGTCCGTTTAAGACACGCCCAATTCGCTGCGCTTGTGCTGGTTTTTAAGGTTTCTTAGTAAACAGATCTTTTCATCCTTTCGTTGTTAGGTTTCCGTGCAAGTAATCGTCGTTTCTCAGTCTTTTCCACGAAATCTCTGTTGGGTTAGGACACTTCCGCTAATTGTAGTGAGAAAAATGATAAGGTTAACTGTCAATATTAACTCGGCGAATTTGCGCGGCTAAATGAGACTACGCAGCATTTTTCAAGTTCGCATCCTTATCTTCCATAAAACATTCATACGCAGGGACGAGTTTGTCAATTAAGCGACTTGAAGTTTTATGGACACTTAAAGCGGTGAAAGTATTTAACACCCGTTGTCACAATCTTCAACTCTTAATTATATACGTTCTTGCTACGTACATTAATTTACTCGTGCGTGAGGGTTGAAAAGTTGTTCGAGTCATTTCGGTATACACCAGCCAAATAATCGAAAGCATTGGATTAAAAAACCGTCCGTTTGGATAATAAAAAAGCTGAGACGTAAGTTGAGCGATGAAAAATATTTTTGGTGGCTCCTATATTTTCACGAGTTTTATATTCGCGGTTAAAGCGTTCGCCCATAAATTATTGTAGCAATCTCAAACATTCGCGGAACGATAATTTCACATATTCGCATCCGCCGATCGCAATACGCATTGCTCGTTCGCTAAAGCTCGCAGAACGGAGCACCATCTCCTCTCGACAACTAAAGATGCACATAGTAGTATGCAAACGTAGCGTGCATTTACTGTGACGAACACGGGCAACGACAGAGGAAAAAGGTAAGCGAGACGCCTGCATGATGCTTTACTCTCAGTATGCCTTTTCCCCCCTCCATTCGCGCGCGTGTAAGTAACTGTAGTTTATAAGATCTTTTCGTATTACTCACAATACCGCGATTTATCGATTACCCAAAAACGCGATGGTAGTAAAATAAGCGCCTATAAAGGTGCGAGAAGAACGAAAAATGTTCCCAATTTTGACTATAAGCTTTCCTCTTATTCCCTTCCACGGTTTAAATCTCTTCTGGCTCGTCCATCGATTTCTCGGTCTTCCCACGCTCCTCTTCCCTTTTGGTTTATAATTGAGGGTTCTCTATGTCATTCCATCCCTTTCATTCTTTCTAGATGGTCTCTATTTCTCTATTTCTTTCTGTATTCGCAAATTTTACCTTTTAGTAAAATATTTTTAGATCTTCTCCTACTTTTTATCTAATCTCTCCTGGTTATTCCTTTTGATTCTCTCAAAAATCCCGATTATTTTTTCATCCGTAACAACCCAGATTTCACTGCCATAAAGTAAAGAAGGTAAACCCATTATTTTATAAAGTTTTAATTGGCTCTCTGTTCTCGATTTATATTCAACGACCTTATAAATTGCTTGATATCGAAATAATTTCTTATCGATATCATAATCGCATTCATATTAGATGCCACATCCTAAAAAATTAAAATTAGCAACTTTTGCGCGTAACTTATCTCCGAAAACTATTTTTTATCGGACTGGCTATTTTCCACGAATAGCCATTACTTTTGTTTTTGCTGTGGATATTTTACAACCCCCGCTATTTTATGTACTTTATGAGGACCCGATTATAACTTCTTTTTCGTTTCTCCAAGAAGTCCTACAACATCTGCGATTACATCTACATGTTATCCTGCAATTCACCTAATTGGTGGGTGGCAAGGGGTGCAATGCACCATAACCTACCTAAAGATTGTCTATCGCAGGTTGAAATTTTCTATTGTGATCTCGTATTGTCCTCGGAAAGAACGAGCCTAGATAACGCTCCGTCCTACAATCGATCTCATGTATCTTATCATCACGGTCGTTTCTACCTATATACGTTGGTGCTTCAATTATTCCTACAACCTCGTCTTTTAGACATTCCGATCTATATTTCTCCGGAAGCCGCAACCTTGAGTTCAATCTACGATCCTCCAGTGGTACCCAGTTCAAATCCCTCAATAATGAAGTGACGTTTTCCTTATATTCGTACTTTTGTTTTACGAATCTGGCTGCTCTGCGCTGAACTCTTTCTAATTGAATTATATCTCCCTTCTCGTACGGATCCCATATGCATGAGGCGTATTCCACTTGTGGTCTAATAAGTGATAAGTTACATGTTTCGCGTACTTTTTCTGTAGTGTTCCGTACTATTCTACCTATAAAAGCCAGTTTCTTGTTGGCCGCCCCTATAACTCGACGAATGTGCATGCCCCATGAAAGATGGCGACAAATGGTTACTCCTAAATATTTAACATACTCGGCTGCTTGAATATTTATTCCATCTATTTTATATTTGAAATTTACTTCTATGTTCTTACTTTTCCAGAACATAACTGCAGCACATTTAGTGTAATTAATTTCAATTTTCCATTCTTTGCACCACGCTGAAATGGCTCTTAAGTCTTCACGCAGCGACTGATGGTCCTGGTTTTTATTTCTTTATATAGAACGGTATCATCGGCAAAAAGTCTAATTTTACTACGAACTACCGAGCAGATATCATTCGCATAGATTAAGAAAAGAAGAGGGCCCAACACACTTCCCTGAGGAACACCCGACGCAACTTTAACGGGGGACGAGTATTTCCCATTGATGATCTGTTCTCTATTCGAGAGGAAATCTCTCACTCAACTGACAACTTTTGGATTGATACCATATTGTCCTAACTTTGCAATTGATTTCTTATGAGATACTTTATCAAACGCCTTTCTAAAGTCAATGAATATGGCATCGACCTGAGTATTTTTCTCTCCGCATCGCAACAAATCATCCACGAACAAGCCGAGCTGCGTTTCGCATTATCTACCTCTCCGGAATCCGTGCTGGCACCCGCTAAGCAATGAGTGACTATCTAAATAGCGCATTACATAACTAAAGATTATGTGCTCAAGTATCTTGCACGATAATGAAGTTAGGGAAATTGGCCTATAATTTTCGGGGTTCTCTTTGTCTCCGCCCTTATGGATGGGCGTAACGTGTGCCATCTTCCAATCTTTAGGAACTACACCTTCCGCAATGGATTTCTCGAATATAATTTTTAAATAGGGCGCGATTTCATAAGCGAACTCTTTCAATACTCGCGCGGATATTTCCTCCGGCCCAGGAGATTTACTTGGTTTAACTGAATGAAGTTGGTGCGCGATACCATTTTCGGAAAATATCAAATCTTCCATCGAGTCGCCCTGATGTATAGGAATAGTGGTTTCACATTCATCGTCATTAGGAGTAAAAGCTTTCTGAAAGTGTTGATTTAAAAGGTTTGCATTCTCCGCACTATCGTGAAGAACATTTCCTGTTTCCGATCTCAGTGACGCAATAGTTGGGCCTCTACCTTGGACTTCTCTGACATATGACCAAAATGCTTTCGGGCTCTCTTTCAAGTTGTCCTGTAAAACCTTCTTTTTGTAATTGTTAACGCATTACGTATTGACACTCTGGCTATGGAGCGCGCCTCCTTGTATTGCTACCTTAACGTTGCAATCTGTTCGACCGTAGCTGTTGAGGATGTGTTATTTACGCGAGAGTGGAGTTTTCTTTGCCATTGGAGAGCGCTCCTAACTTCCTGGTTGTACCATCTAGGTTCTGCATTTTCACGCTTCAGTTTGCTTGGAATAAATTTATCTGTACACTCTTGCATCATATCTCTGAACATGCACCAGGATTCATCCGCGTCTGCAATATCTGTTACCTCGCAAAATTAGTATATTTATTTCGCAGAAAAGACCTAAATCTAGTGAAATCGGCTTTGGCGAATACATAAAGCTTTCTTTTAGCCTTAACCTGTTTCTCAATGTTTAGCTGAAACTCCACGTACTCTGCCGTGTGATCGCTTATTCTCTCAGCAACAGATACCCTATTCATGCGCTCAGGAAGATTAGTAGCCAAAAAATCTAATATATTATTAAATCTCGTGGGAAATCTCACTAACTGATACAATGAATGTTTGCCGAAAGTTTCAAGCAAAGCAAGATCCACGCTCTCTACCACCGGGATAAAAGCAATTCTGCCTCCAATCAATTGACGGAAGATTGAAATCGCCCCCGATTATAATGGCTTTATCTTTTTTAATCGAACTTAGCCTCGCCACTTGTTTCTCTAGATAATAAATAGTTTCCACGCTCGCATTTGTTGGTCTATAAAAGACGCATATATTTACAGTTTTACAGTCTCTCCCTTTCACACTACACCAAACACTTTCGACTTCGTCGTCATTAATCTGTATTGGGTAACTTTTGTATTTATTACTAACTGCTATAAAGACTCCACCTCCCGACCGGCTACATCGATCTTTTCTAAAAACGCTATAGTCACGAGGAAAGATCTCCAGACTGGCTATGGATAGAAGAGCATTCGAATAAAAATCTCGTCCTAAATTGACACCAAGCAGTGCTTGTCCGTTCAATTTAAAAACCAGTATGGAATGGTTTACAACGTGCCTCCGTTTCAACTCGGAAATCGCAGGACATATTTGGATGGAATTTGGTATTGGGGAGTTTGACTAAAATTGGTCGAACGATTCAAATTTCGGTTATTTTCGGACGATTAATACGACCACTTTACATGAAGACCTACATGTAGTTTACAACGTACCCAATTCAACCAGAGAACCGCAGGGCGTATTTTGATGAAATTTGGTATTGGGCAGTTTTACTAAAATTTGTCGATGTCAAAGAATGCATTTGGAAACTTGTTTGTTCCTGAATGTAAGCTTTTGGTTACTTTTATAAGATGTCTCGGATGGCCTATATTTTGCATAATTTCACATAGATTATTTATATTAATGATTAAATGCTTAACCCTAAATTTATAAAAGCTTTTAGAGTTTCTAGGTTATATTCGAGCTTTTTTCGACAGATCTTTACTGCTGTCACGGAGAAATATTATCGATACCAAAACGTCCTCTATGAAAAATTCTGAAATGGTTTGAATTCCAGCCATTATTATTTTAAAATTTATTTTATAGCCCGAGTTTCATATACTAATTTCGTGATGATTTTCACATTTAATTTTGTCTGTCGTAAAGAGCGGTTTAGGCAATATTTTGGGATTTCCTATCTATTTCAACACATATCCATAAGATGTAAAAGTCGAAGGTTCAATAAAATTCCTCCATATTTAACTGATTCCCCGTTGACACCATCAGGACCGGGATATTTTCTATTTTTATTTCTATTAGTTGGTTCATTAACTTCTTCCAAAGTTAATGAATGTTTATGGCATCTATACTCTTCAATCCTGGATCTGTCTTTTGCCATTTAAATTTTTTACCAATGTTGTTAAGAATAGTTGAGCTAATTTTCTTCTCTGCTATTATTAATTTGTGATCTATCATTTTCATCTGTATTGATGAATTTATGTTCCGCGTAAACCGAAGACTGACGTCCATGTGGAATATGGAGTAAGTATGTTTTAGTAAGGGTGAACTCCTTAAGCCAAAAAAACGAGGAGTTCACCCTTACTAAAGCATCGATTCAGCCAAAAGTGTTTGATCTACCGCATAACATGGAGTAAGTATGTTACGTACCTTTCCCAACTTTCTTTGTTTGCTTTCTGAACATCTTGCTTCGCTATATCCCGTTTATTCATATAGTCGTTACACGATTCTTCGCTTCTATTCTTCAGATATCGATGGTAAGATTTCCTTTGTCTGAAAATATTTTATCTATAGTTTCATTTCAAATTCTTAAACCCCTCATCTTCAAGCATTTAAATCTTTTCGCCGAGGCTCACTCAGCTGCTTCCTCAATTAGATTTACCAAATTCTTCCGATCGTCATATGTTTTCCTCGCCAAATTAATGAGGCATTCGTTTGATGTATTTTGGTAAAAGTTTATGGTGCTTTCATTCTCTAACAGATTCGTTTTAAAAGTCTGTGGTTTATTTTTTTTCCGTTTTTGTATTTTATTTTTACCCACCTGGCATATAAATTTGTTTATTACACTACTAAGTAGTAATCAGAGTCACTATTTCTCGTAGAAATTTGGCGCATATCTCATTCATTATAGTGGATTCAATTAATGACTTTCGACCTCTAGCTTGCCAAGAATATAAGTGGATTCCTTTATCCAAAAATGTATTAGTCATTTTCAAATTCTTATATAAGCAAAGTTGATCAGTTTTAAGCCTATAAGCTTTTATTGTCTATATTTTCCAGGAACTTAGCTCCCGCGAAAATGGAGGGACTGTCGCTTTATTTCCTTCGGCACACTTTCAAGTTACAGTCAATATTTTGACGGGGTATAAGCAGAATTATCTGCCCCAGTTGTTATAAAATAATTTAAAATGCCTTTTGTTTGTATTTTTGCTATGCGATTATTATCGGTAAACACATGCTTTATGTTATCATTTTATGTTAAGGGAGGCTCATAATCAAGCTAGTGGAACATATCAGCGGTGTGCGAGGCGATTGAATATCAATGTGTAAATAATAATGCAATTAACATTAACATTTCGCTTTGGGTTCTCAATTTCAAATTATTATTGTTTTTACCGAGAGAATATGGTAAACGTATATTTTGCGATGTGACAATTTGTACGTAAATATTTATTCAAATTTTAGTGCCTCGTGCATCATCCACGATTTTCACATGTAAGACAAAATTACATAAACACCTTTATGTTCGAGAAAGAACCAGTTAATTTAAGGATTTGAGTAATATATATATATATATATGTGTGTGTGTGTGTTGTATATTAAACAATATAATTTAATTTATATTATTTTAAACGTATTTCATTATTCTCTAATTGATATAAATTTCATCCTCTTTTAAAGTAATCAAATCGTAACGATTGGCAGTTTTATTTCCAATTAAACGAGAAAATATTCGCTCTTTTACGTAATCCAACTTATTTTACTTATCTCGTTTTACTAATGGAGGAACACGATCGTTGTCCGGCACCCGCTATCATAATTAATCTAGGGAAATTAAGGCTGAAAAGTAAGCTAAAATATATCGCTTCCGATCACGCCGAACAAGATAATTTCCGAACGGTTCTATTCCATTAATAAACGTCGCCTCTCCGACGTAACCCTCGAGTATTTACTCATGTTAAACGGTTTGTATCCCAATTGTTTTAATTCCGCTCAAGTCCCCTGGACGAATTACCCTGCGCGGGGTCGGGAGATTGTAAAAGAACTAAGGAGGGGGGTTGTCCTCACTCACAGTGATGGCACGGGGCGATAAACGAGAATGTAGTGCGAAATGAGGGAGGTAGAAGGAATGGGTTGGGAGGTGTGGGGGGAGTGGGAAAGGGTTGTGGAAGTGGAACGAGGAAGTGAGATGCAAGCAGTAGGGAGGAGAGAGGGAAGATGGATGAGGCAGTGGGATGAAGCGGTGGGATGAGACGTGGGATGGGAATAATGATGGGAAATGGGTGTGGGGAATGAGAGGGTGACAAGGGAAACACTGCGTTGCTTGGATGGCACACTAGCGCCTTTCCCGGTAATTACACTCTCTAACTCAGTGCCTGAGTTTTGCTTCTCTAGAGAGGAATTCCTCGTATTTCGGCTCGACATTGGAGGAGAGAGATGTGTTTGCCTTGAAGGTGCGGGCCTTAAAGATGTCTAGCAGGAAGAGGGTTGTTTTTAAAGCACGCTCGGAGGAATGTAACTGATTTATTTTCTCTTCTGAGTAATTTGTTAGTAGATGTTGGTAAAGGTGTTGAGCACAAATATTATTGCCTTCTTTTCCTAGATGCTTGAGGGAACTAGTGCACTGCGGGATGCTTGGGGCGAATGACCCCCGGAGCTATGCGTGCGAAAAAGGAAGGGGTGGCCGTCATTCACTGTTAGCGCCAATTTCTCCAGGGATTACCCTAATAACATGAGCGCGAAATATAGGGATCATATGTTTCAAACACATGTATAGGATCGGAAAATGTCGGAAGCATAACTATGAGCGAAATTAAATAGTTTTTCAGTTATGAACAGCGAGTTAAATTGCTATGAACTTCAATCAAAATTAATAACGTTGCAGTTAGGATTTGTATTATTAATTTTCCTATGGCATTAAATACTCCTTTAAATTATAGTGGAAATGACAGAAACAAAAAACTAAGGAATTTATCTTGTCATATTCCTTACATAAAATCCAAGTTATGGAATTGATGAATTTTATTGGCATACTTTTTATTAGATAAAGCTTTATGTATTGAATCTCTTACTGCTCCATTTCCTTTAACTACATACGTAGGCGGTAACGCACAAAACAAGAAGATTATACGATTATGATGTTATTGATATTAAACGGTCAATTTTTCGTGTACGCATCAAATGCTGTTGGATTTTTAACAATGTTTCTATCAAAGCGCGCTCAACTCCAACTTAATTTAGTCTCGGTGAATGATTTTCTGCGAAGCACAGGAACACATACTACAAAAAATTTAATTTCATGCGCCGATTATATTTTGAGCCGATGGATACAGCATATTAAAATTTGATATCGGTATGGGAACGTTATTTCGATCAATGAAATATCTCCCACGCATATAAATACTACCTGGAGCGATGGATGTATATAAAAGAACTTATATATTTTCGAAATGATGTCGCTCTTATCGGTGACAATAGTTCCGTCTTGAGGAGCTCGGCGGAGATCAAAATGAAAAATCTCCAGGTTGAAATACTCGTTCAATTTTTTTACCCTTACCTTATACCTCCATACGCAGTGATGTCAATACGAGCCTAATTCCCGACTCAATGCTAGCAGCCCATCATCTCTCAATTTGTTTTTTCATTCACTGCACTATTTCTCTCTCCCTCTCTCTTTCCCTCTTCAACAAACTCCGGCGAGTGCCCCTATTTGATTACGGAATCCGCCCAAACGAAAAAATATATAACATCCCGTAAGCACATAAGCCTCAGATATTAGAATCCCAAATCCCTGAGAGACGTGGTTCGCTACCGGAAAATTTTCCTTCTCGAAAATTTATTTGTCGCAAAAGGGGTTATGGGGTGGAGGAAGGGGTGGGTGGAAGTATTGAAGCGTTGACTCAGTAGAGGAGACTTATATCTTACTCCCATTCGTGGCTCTTATCTGATTGGTCTCTCCCCCATGGCAGTCTTTTCCCGCTATCTCTTACTCCGTCACCCAACGTTCTCCAATCAGCCGGGATTCGTTGAAATTGAGGTGCGACGACGCCACCCTCCTCAGCGAGAAGAAGCTTATATTGAGTTGCTCGTGGCAGGCGAGGGCTTTCCTTTCCTCCCCTTCCTCTCTTCACTCCATCCAGACAATGGATTAGTTCTTGAGCTCTTGTACCAAGGAAGGTTTTGTTGGGATGCGGAGGGAACGTAGGAGGGAGTGGGGGATGCGAGGCAATGGGATGGAATTAGTGGAGGGGGGAGTGTTTTTGGAAACGAAGGGAGACATCGATTTCTGCACATCCTAACCCATAGCGCTTTGTTCTATCGGAGAAAGGATTCCGGACGTTCTTTTTCCATCGCCGTCGTGCATAGCTTGTTTCCTTATGCGAAGGAATCCGATTGTTTAGGTGAGAGAGGAAAAAATGTCATCGCGGAGTGAAGTTTTGAGTTTCCTTCGCTTTCTCGAGTATCTTCACGACGTTTTCGCGATGTCTGGGAGGGGAATGGGGCTGTTGAAAAGGTTAATTTTGATTTATAATTTCTCTCTCGTCGACGAAAGTGACGCGGTGAGATTTTGATACGGAAGCGTTGATTCTGTATCTTTTTGTCACAAGGTCGAAAATGTTCGCTGAATTATCCTCAAAATTCTCCGTTTCGTTAAAAAAAATATTTCGCCTCTAGTAAAAAAGTAAGAGTATTTTGGAAGTTCTGCTTCTTTAGAAAAAATCGTAACGCAAGTCCATTTTATGGATTACTAGTAGTTGGTGCTTGCATTCTGCAAGCATATCATCTCAACATAAAAAAACATTCATTTTTCATATTTCATCATTACAAATGTTTTTTTATTTTTAAATATTTCACCTCCGGAGCGATTTTCGTTTTTCCCTTATGTAAAAATAATAGACTAAAACAATCCCAAAACTTTGAAATTTTAAGAATTTTATACTTTCTCCATTATGGGGTACTAATGTTACACATTTCTGCCAAATTTTAAAGTTGTAGTACTTCTAGAAGTGAAATAATATTTTTCCAATTTTTTTAATTTTAAACATTTTAAATAGCCGCCGCAATATATTTTTGGAGTGATTCAAATGTTTATTTGTGTAAATGCACTACTCTGTATATAACTTGAAAATTTCAGCTTCCTAGCTCAACCCGTAAAGTCTAAACAGTTATCTATTTGTTTAAATTTTAAGAATTTTTAACTGCCAAACAAATTAAAATATCAAAATTTTTATAATCGCTATTTCGTTTTTTTTACAATTCCTATCTCTAAAAAAAATTTCAGCTCAGTAGAACATTTGGAAATACATAAACCTTGAAAATTTGTTTAAACAATTGCGAATTTTTAGCGGCCGCATTGTTGCACTTTTAGAAGATTTTAGTTTTTTCTAGTAGGTTTTGCGCAATATCCGACCTAAGAAAAAATTTCGAATCTCCAGCTCATCTGGAAGTGCCTAAACATTAGTACCCTCCTCCTCCTCTGTAAGAAACGTCTATATAGAATGATAACGTGTTGGGTTATAAGAGAGTCGAATTTCAATTTCTAGGTGTTAACTGATATATATTATAACGATTTCCATTTTAATAAGTTTAGTGTGTTCTGAAATTTGTTAAAAACAACGTTTTGTTCTCAATTAAATTTTTGATATATCGCATTACTCGATATATTTACTTAGATTCCCATGTTCTTTTTATAGTAATTAATCATCGAGTGACTATTTTCATCAAATAGGCCGCAATTGACAGAAGAATGGGTCGCTTTTATTCGATGTAAATGAGCATGGGAATATCAGTCTTTATACAGAGATAACAATGCATTTAATCATGAAGGATTTTTATTTGTTCATATTAAATTACTTTACCGGTCTTTACGTCGTTTATTTTAATAGGTAAATTATTATTTTTAAAGAAAAATTGAGTATTAATAATATTCCTGAAAAGTATATTCAGTATTACATGCAGTTCACAAAAAGTGACTGCATATATGCTCAAATCATTTAGACTTGTTTGTGTCCCGTGGGTTTCCCGTTACTTTTGCACAGCATCGATGAAAATCGTTAAAGATAAGTTACATACGCATGATCCCACATTGAATTCCTTTGATGTAGCATTATCCTCGCTGTCCACTCTATACCAGGTATTTTGCATACTTATTCATTCGCAAGTATGAAGGATGTGTCCCATATACTGTTGGTTGTCTTTTTTCATAGACATGTTCTACCCCAATTACTCCATTTGCTTAGCAATATTAAAAAATCTGATGTGGCCACCACATGACTTTCTCAATACTTGTAATATTTCTAAAAATTTCAAATAGGTTAAGTGATAATAAATATTTTAAGAAACCGCGAGAAAAATTTAGACTTTACAATGAACAGAAATAAAGAAACCGTATCCTTCTGATATTGGATATAGTCACGAAGCTCCAACAATTAAGACAATAAAAAGGAGCGCTACTAAGGCGTAACTAAGCGTAAAGTGTCGCCGGTAAGTGGTGTGGTGGTAGCAGCTAATAAAATATAAAATCAGGTGCTTTGAGTCTTTGAAAATGCTGATAAAATAAGGAAAAGTTGCAATGTTGACCGCTTCAGGACATCGCCTCTAATTTCAAAGCAGAGAATCTCAGCAATGTGTTACATGGGCTCTTATTACGAGCTGTATTGATGCTCTGTGGCCTCATTCCAAGCGATATCAAGTACAAAGCATAACTAACGACTTTGTATCTGGTCAAGCTATCATTGGAAATTCCGCATCGTTTCATCAGGAGCAATATGGCGTTGCCGGGCACCCATAGAGCCATTCCAGAAGGTAATGAGATGTAGTTGTAATGCGTAAAAGTACCTGATTCTGGCAACCGAATTGAGATTTTTTTCGAGCGCAGAATTATATTGTTCCTGAAATGGATGACTTTCCTATTGCATTACCAAACGCGTGTGAGGGATATATTAATTTATTTCAATTTATTTAATTTAATCCGGTCACTTTGTTCATCGCCAATTTTAAGAATTTGTATAGATCAGTGATTCTAAAGTGCAGCCTCTAGAGACTTTAAACGCCATCAAAAAATTTTAATGCGGCCACCAGCAAAATTATATATTAAACATAGGATTATTTAATATGCGGTGGATACTGTGATGGCACATATTTTATAATTTATATTTGTCATTGTTATTTTATGAGATTGATTATATCATAGTCTGACAAAGATATAGGAATAGTGTATTGAACTCTCATAGTATTCCGGGAGCATATGCACACGCTGATCACAATATGGTGAGGTCTCGTTTGAAATAAAAAAATTGTAAAAGGGAATAGGGTACAGAAATTGGATATAGAAGTGGTCAAGGGAAGAAAGATGAATTATTATCAGGAGGCTGTTACACAAACCTTAGAAAATGCAGATAGGCTAGAAAATCTTTAGTACAACTGGAGAACTATAATATATCGTAGAATTATATAATATATCGTAGAAAGCGCAAATAAAGCGATTGAGAAAATAACGTCAAAGAAGATAAGAAAGCCGTGGGTAATAGAGGAGATGGTTGGAAAGATGGAAGAGAGGAGGAGATGGAAGCAGGTTATTACAGAATATGGAAGAGAAATGTATAGAGAGTGAAACGGTAAGAAGAGAAAGTATAAATCAAATAAATGTCAGGTTAAGAGAACAATCAGCTTGATTTCGCATGCAGCTGAAGTTATTTTCAGAATTTTGAATGGGAGGCTAGAAGCAAAATCTAACAGCAATATAGGTAAAGATCAGTTCGAAAAGGTTGTGGCACTAGAGATACCAAAGGGATGATGAGGACATTGGTAGAAAGAAACATTGAATATAACCAAGATGTATTCGTGTGCTTTGCAGATTTCGGAAAGGCCTTTGACAGAGTTTTATGGCCTAAACTGGTGGAAGCGTTGAGGAAAATAAAGGTGGATTGAAGAGATAGACGTTTAATTATAAATCCGTATATGAACCAGACTGCGCAGGTAAGGGTAGCCGCAGGTTTGTTCAGGGGTGTGCGGAGGAGTATTTGGCCGCCTCTACTTTTACCTCAACCAAATTCAGATATTCCTCGATCGGTTCATGCGTTATTTAATATAGACTATCTTTATCCTTCTTTATTAATCCCTGATAAATACGCAGATGATCAACGATTAATAGCAGAAGACGAGAAAGAAGTGCAGAGGATGACAGACAGACTAATGGAGGTTGGCCAACAATATGAAATGAAGATCAATGCCGGAAAAAACGAAAATCATGGTGGTTTCAAAGGAACGTAATGAAGTAAATGTAATGATAAATTGCCAAAAATTGGAACAAGTAAGTAGTTACAAATATCTTGGCAGTATATTAGCACAGGATGGAAGTATTACACAAGACATCAGAAGTAGGATTCCAATGGCAAAAGCGGCATTTAACGACAAGAAGGAGCTTCTAACAAGCAAGAAAATAAATTTAGAAACAAGGAAGAAATTAGCGAAATGCTACATATGGAGCACAGCTCTTTATTCCGAAGATACGTGGATAGTAAGGAGAAGGGAGGAAAAATGGATAGCAAGTTTTCAGGTGTGGGTATGAAGGAGGATGATGAAAGTGACATGTACAGAGGATGAGAAACGAAGAAGTATTAGAAATGGTTGGAGAAGAGAACGGGTAAAAGTGGGAGGGAGCCTGGTTAAATCAGTTACATATGCAGACGACTAAGAATTGGCGAGTAATTCTGAGAAGAGCCTTCAGATGCTAGTTAGTTTCTTAAATGAAAAAGCAGAGGCATTCAGAATGAAAATTAATAAGAGGAAAACGAAAGTGGTGAGATTTTCCAGGAGCGGAGATACCCATGTCAGGGTTACAGTGGACGGGAAAAGGCTGTAACATACGAAAACTTTTACTACCTAACTTAGATAGTATCCTGCTACAGAATGGAAGAAGTATGAATGAGATCAGGTCAGTGATAGGAGACATTTAGGAGATGGCGAGAGTTGTTGACTAACAGTCTGAATAAAGATATTATAAAGAGGTTAGTGAAAACCCTGATATGGAGTGTAGCATTTTATCTTTGGGAGACATGGACAATGATAAGAAGATGTTAGCATATTACAGGACTTGAAGATGTGGGTATGGCGTAGACTAGAGAAAATTGGTTGGACAGAGAGGAACACGAACGAGGATGATTTGGTTACAGTAGAAGATAGAACCTTAATTATATTAATACGGGACAGACAGAAGAAATTTGTTGGTCAAAATTAAAAGGAAACGGATTATTTAAAGAAGTCTTAGATGGAAGAATGTTAGGAAGGAGACAAAGAGGTAGGAAGAGGAAAGGTATATTAGATGCATTAAAAGAGGGAATCGGATATGAGAACTTGAAGAGAAAGGATTTGGATAGCACAGAATGGGTTGGGGGTACCTGAAACCTACCGAAAGGTAGAATTATTATGTAATTGATATTTATCTCGTTAAAATGTTTAGGTGCATTACGTATAGTACTTAGACCCTAAGTTTAACAATGCGACCACCACAACATGGCAGGTGGCCGCGTGCGCAGCCACGACGAATTTTTTCAGAGAACTACCAGTATTGATATTATATACGTGTTTTACAAATCACTGCATCATTGTATGAGTTTTACTGCGATTTTTTCCGTCTTTCAAACCTGCATTTAGCCTTGACCCCCCTAATGTTCACCTGGTAATTTCATGGGAAAAGTAATTAAGAGAGGGAGAACGTTTGACTTTACTCTGTACTCCGGTGGAAAGTATTCGCCAGAGCTTACGACCCTAACGGAGACATGGAACGACATCCGAGGGAGCCATGAGAACAAGTTTTCGGAAACTCCTCCTTAGCGCGATCTCATCGGGGACGTTAGAACATTCAACTCTCAGCCCCAAACTAGAGCGCACACGTTTTGTGTTAGTTTAATCTCTTGCAGTGCCCACCGTAGAGAATGCAGTTCGTCCCCGACTTACCAGCCATCGGTTAGAAGGCTTGACTTCCTACGTGCAATACAAGTGAAAACTTATGTTTAAGCGATGGTGCCTTTTGATATGGGACGCTTTTCTCACCTAGAGTAATAAAATCTGGGTGAAGTCGTTTAAGCTCGAAGGGGATTGTCACATAACAAATCCCTTCATATCTTAGACGTGACGAAAAGTGGAGTAAAATACTTCGTTAGTTATTATTACTCCTTTATTACTCTTATGCTTTTATTCATTTGACGTGTAATGGCATAAATTCCGGTTTTTAGGTGCCTCAGCGGTTTTGCTATCCGCTTGAAATTAATGGAAGCGTCTTTTTCGTGCTCTGGGACTCTCTCAAGTGGACGCGGTTTCTCGTGCCCCTAAACACAAATCGCCGGGAAAAGCGACCTTTTAATAGGTTACGCTTTCCGCCCGCAAGACAAAACTGCGAAATTATCCCGCCGGTGGTTATATTTAATCCTGAGTTACCGTTAATTAATTTTTTATATGGATCTCAATTAAATGCGTTCAGAAATTTTCTTTTGTGTTTGGATAATCAGCGTATGTTTATTTTTTCGTGATAAATGCAAACGAAAAAGATTTGTTACGTACAATCATATTTTCCATTATTACAACTTAAATGGATGAGTAAATAGAGGCATTTCAGTTTAAAATTGCCATAAATAGTAAAATGTGGACAAGTGTGTGAAATTTTCCTTTATTATCATGTTAAATAATTATATAAAAAATAAACTACTTCATATACTAAGATAAGAAGAGCCAACTATATTTACGATCCTTTTAAATCTATCCCGGAAATATTATGTAACTAAAATCCTTAGAATTATACGCTATTTGAGCGCGAGATGAATTTTCTATATCCCATTTCATCCTATAATATCGTATAGATAATGCGATGAATCGTTTCGCATTTCATTGAATATATCTCGGATTGTAATGGATTTGCTTATAAATAAATACTTATTCTGCGTTAATATGGGACTACTCTCTGGATGCATAACTACGGAGAAGTTATCGCTACAATGCTTAGTTATTTTAAACAAATAACTTATGTGCAGAATATAGGCATTTTTATAATGGTAGAATATTTGAAAGTGTGTAATATTTAATACGTGTTATTATATCTATCAAATTAAATGGAATTTTTAGGCATTCTTTACAAAAGTAAAAAAAGAACGCCTTATGGTCAGGTCGTGTCCCTCCGTCCATCTGTCAGCATGTTTCATCTCCGGAACTACTGGGCGGATATTCATGAAATTCGGTATTTAGGACATAATGGCAAGGAAAATAAGAAAATTATATAAATGGTTCACGTAGCCTAATCGGGAGCGCCACTTTACTGGCGACAAAATCTTACCTTTTCTTTGTATCTCGTAAAATATTACTTACGACAAAAAGTTGTCAAACAAAATTTATAGAACTAGTCAAATAGCATATGTTTTGTTCCGTACATTTTTATCGAAGGAGTAGCCGATTTCAAGAATATCAAACGAGAAAGTCATAATTCACTTGGAGCTTAAAAAATCTATCCCTCGTTTTTATTTTTGTCAGAGAAAATAATCTTCGTGGAAACTGAAGTAAGCTGGTGTAAATAACTAAGTAATTTAATTTTCTTTCGCGCGCACGCAAAGTTGGTAAATGAAGGCATATGGATTATGTACGACAAAGATATGAACGTGAACATAAAGGTTATATTGCTACTGTTAGAGTGAGGTAAGTTTTAAATAATTGTCGATTGTTTTATTAATTACAACCGATTAGGAAATTAATCAGTTAATCGAAAATTCGATATGTCCTTGGCATCACTACTGTCATACCAGTTCTTGGACATTATACTAAGTCATTAATATATATCTTTTTTGGCATGATTGCATAAATCGTAAAGAACGCCTCTGCCTCGCATGTATGCACGCATGATGTGTGCATATTTCCTCTCTTGTTTCAAAATCTTTTATTCGCTACGGTGAAGAAGGAATGGCTCTTTAGTAGCAATTGAAATTTTTTGCAATGATCAATATATAAACTATGTATATCGTTTAAAAAAAGCAATCATAAGACTCGAATGTCCCTCAAGTAGTTGATAAAATTTCGATTGCGAAAGAATTCCGCGAACTCGTTCAAACGAACATCATTTGATCTTTAATTAATCGTAAATACACCCTTGTTGTGTACTTTTTCCAGAAGTAATTTAATGGTAAATTTTACAATGAGTCTCGCTCGAGGAAAAAGGTTTTTGCAATTGTAATCTTGTCGTTTGGATCACTTCCATGTAGAGGCAATATACTCAATTTAAGAGTTTAGATTTAGCCGGAAGTAATCAGCTAATGACCGTTCTGGGTGAATCTAATTATGGGACGAATTTTAAACTGATGGAGCCGGTATTATTTTTAAATTAAATTGGTCTACTTAGGGGATAAATTGAAGTTTTCATATACCTATAATCCAAATTAATCAGCGCAATCCATTATTAACACACTTCACCAGGTGCTAAAATTTATGGAGACTTGATCACGTTAATCCTATTAGAATGATAAAAGATACAGAGCCGATTTTAAGCGTTCAGTAATTTAATCCAAGCTTTTAATACGGAATAGAGCGCCAAAATAGAACCCACAATCAGCATTTAGGCGCGTTTTGTTGTTTTTATCCAATACCAAATAATAACATTTTTATTAGATAACAAGCCAATATCCCGTCAAAGTTGATGAATAAAGAAAAGGAAAATATGTTTGTGATCATAGTTTGGTGATATTTTCTTTTGTAGTCTCTCGTTTCCTTCAACTACTATTGAGTTAATCTAGATTTTCGTCTTCGAGTTCGTTCTTTGGCCATTCGACGTTCTTCAGGTGTCTCCTTAATATTATCATCCATTTTAACGTCAATTTTCTCTTTCGCTGATAACTAATATTATTTCCTATAGTCAACTTTCTATGGCTAAAATTATACAGGCTTGTTCATGACAACAATACCTCTCTTGTTGCTGACAACCAAGGTTGACAACGCAAATTATTACTTAATTAAATCCATCAATTAAGCAATTTCATTGCAAAATCGGTCTATTTTAGTTTCATTCA
The DNA here is from genome assembly GCA_028673005.1 of Tanypteryx hageni. NCBI lineage: Eukaryota > Metazoa > Arthropoda > Insecta > Odonata > Petaluridae > Tanypteryx > Tanypteryx hageni. The sequence goes on along the minus strand of CM054120.1, from coordinate 66,564,992 downwards.
TACGTTTCATTTACTAATAGAAAATAAGTTGTTTTTTAAGTAAAATGTTTCTTATGGATCATATGTAGTAGAGTAATTTATAGCCTCGCCCTCTACGTCGCCACAGTCGAGCGTGACATGACGATTTAACTCATTATTATTTTAATTTGCATTCAGGATATGTATTAGTTAACATGTTAACATGTTTTTCCCTTCCATAGTGTGAAGAAAGCTAATCTCAATATAAGCAACTCGTGTTTGTTTATAAAACAATATGAAAAATAATATTCGAAATACCGTAAGAATCTATCACGCATTAATGTGAAGATTATATTGAGATCATCCGCTTTAGCCTGTAAAAATCACGTGACACGGTTACTAATCGGTTAAATGTATCGTCCGTCAAATTAGTTATAAAAAATGTGGTTCATGTTAAATCGCTGGACCACATTGAAAACTGACCGCTGCTCAGACCTCAGAACTGTCATTAACTCGGATAAGCCGTTCGAAACTCGAGGATTCGTCCAGAAACGGAGCTCAGGTATCTGCTCCCTCGCAGCAGAGGATCTCTAGCCGACCAAATCATTTGCGATAAAATTTTAACTTTTTTATGTTGTTAAATTGGTGAGAAAATAACTCAAGCATCGAATCCGGGTAAATGTGCCGATTAATAGCGTCTTTTAAACGCAATTCAACGATAACAAGATACTCACGCTCACATGTAATCTTGACGCCCAGGAATACCAAACTTTTAAGAGTTTCTGGGACAGGATTGTATTGGAAAAAGTTAAAGACTATTTGTAGTACCAATTCTGGCCCATTCTGTTAATATATTTGGCCACCAAGTTTGTGCTGCAACCAACCCAACACTACCAACCTAACCCAGCCCAATCAACACAAACCAACCAATCCAACCAACCAAACTAGTGCAACCAACGAACCAACGACGAATACAGATGGTTTTTAAACACGGTATTAAATTAAATTAAAATCACCGTATTAAATAAAAAACACATTACTCTTTTTAATTACGGGCATTAGTTTAGATCTTGGTATATGGTGATTCTTTTTAAGCGTTTGCAGTATGCAATCACCGATAACTTGCGTGTGAGTGTGTGTGTGTATATATATATATATATATATATATATATATATATATATATATATATATATATATATATATATATATATATATATATGGATGTCAACAAGGTGTTGGGATGAGGTTCTCTCTCTGTAGCTGAAGAAGGAGTAGTTCCGAAAGCTTTACGTTTGTGATGTTTCTGTGTTTTTGTGTTATTTTACGTGTGTCGCTTCGACATCCCCGGAGCCTCGCCAACCTGAAGTCGTCTGATTGGTGAGTGCTCACTGGGTTTCCTCATCCCAACACCTTGTTGACATCCATATATTCATTTTACCTTTCCTTTTCCGTAAGTTGTTATATATATATATATATATATATATATATATATATGAACCAGACGAAGTTAATATTAAAGTTGAGAAAAGACATCGCTTTCAAATTATAACTTCCATTAAAGTTGTTTCAATTTTGGCTTTGAGATGAATTGTTTATGAAATTTAATCTCAAAATATCGGCTCAAGGGGTGTATTCCTATATTCACTCGTCACTATCACTTATAAATCTATCAATAATGAGATATTTCCTTCATTGGAAGTCGAACAAAGATAGTCAAGGAGTTGGAAAGAGTACTATTCGAACTCGGTCTCTAAACGAATCTCTGAAACTCTTCGCGTTTTAACCTCAGTTCTATGTATCTCTAAGTGGAAACTTCCTTTCTTCTATTTTCATTTGCTTTTCTTTACACCGGAGAATGACCTGTTTTTCACCCCCTTCCCAGGACCATTTCCCGGGGTCCAATTTTTTCCCATACACTTCACTGCCGTATCTTTACCCTCTGCTGCGTTCCTAAGAGGTGTCTCTCTCTGTTTCTCTCTCTTTCCCCCACCTTTTTTACACATCCCTCCGACTCATATCAAATAAGGACGAAACCTAAAATCCATTCCCCAACTCGAAGCCAACGATTGGAAGAGTATTCTACAAGCATTTTCGTTCCTCTCCCACTCTCTCTCTCTCGCGCCATCCTTCAAAGTTTTTTCTAACTGGCGAATATTATTTGTCAGTATTCAGTTGGTTTTGTAGTCTCGATAACGCGAAATAAATAAGTGCTTCAAAAGGTGTTATTTTTTGATAGGCTCGTGACATGCATGCAATTGGCATCTGTCAAGTTTAAGCTACTCAAAAAAGGTACTTTTGTTGTTCAAACTGGCGAAATATGAAAACGCGTTGAAAATATAGCATAATCCGAAAGATGGCACGCAATGCGCGTGCTCCTTATAAATCCATTCTTGCCATTCTGTAAATTGGAAACTATCTAAATATAGATAACTTTTATTAACTATGAATAATACTTGTCATCGAATGATATTTAAGATTGATATTTCATAAATATTCCAAGGATGTATTTTTAGTAACTTGATTTTATGGAAATAGCTATCGATCTCACATTATGGCTTGAATAAAATAAAAAATAAATGTTTAATGGCTCTCGAGACACATTTTTTTAGTTTTCTTATTATGTGTGATTTTGATTTAGTTATTAATATTTAACATTTTCCCATTTAATATGGAGGAAAACGGGAATTTTAATTAATTGTATTTTTTAATTTATAAGAGTGAAATGAACATAGCCTGGAAAAATTGTCAAATTAATGCTTAGCGTTGATTAAAACGGATCTCCATTTTCAAGGAAGATATTAATTTGAAAAGACTCATTACTGTTTGTAAGAAGTAAATAGAGCAAATTTTTTAGAAAATTAGTAGTAATTATCATTGTAGCGAAGTATTAGTCTCTTTTAAAATATTTTTGATAATATTTCTGGGAAGGTATTCCTTCTTTTGTGGAATATAATCGCAATATTGAAATTCCTCATAGCCACCTTAAGTAATATGCATGGGGCCGTTATCTGACGATATTTCTTTAATCGATGCCCTCGTTTAATATATATATTTATATAATTAATTGCATATTTGAATATTTATTAAATCTTAAACTTTTAGAATCCTTTAAGTCTACATTGATTTTGGAGGCGATTATTAATATTTTTTGACAAATATTTTTCTTAAAAGCTGTATTCAGTGAATTGGCGAATAGTTTCATTTATTATTCAAATAGACCTTCTGTCAATATTCTTGCTGATCTTTGCGTAATATTAGCAATGGACAATCGTCAAAAATGCTGCAACTTTTGTGCTAATTTTAATTTAAATATTATTAAATAGGGACAACATTGAGAGAAAACTGTGAGTATTAATTTTTATGATACTGCAATTTTTTGCCTAAGACGTGATAAATAGACGTGTACGCATTAGAGAGGATTTTAATACTACCCACTTTTCCAAAATTGCTCGTTAAAGTAATGGATAAAATTAATGGAATCCTATAGAATTTTTATCCCATTCTATCACTTGGATTAGAGAAATATTATTAACCAATTAAGACTTCAATTTCGTGGAACGACACTCTACAAATGAAATCAAATTCACTATGTAAAATTCCACTTCAATTAAATTGGGCTAGAGAAGTTTATTTTCAAATTTTGAGAGACTTATCTAAATGTAATTTATTAGAAAAACTGCGCTCGTCGTTCTCGCCGTCTAATGTCTAATATTAAAAACCACACTATCCTCGTTGCTCTTGCGCGTGTACGAGTAAATTAAGGAGGTAGCTAATAATTTGGCTGCTCCCTTCGACTATACCCCGGCTAGATTATTCTTTTTCGTTTTGTAGGCTTATAAACATAATTAAAAAATAATAGTGGATGATGAGAACTGATACCTATGTTAATGTCGTTATAAGTAAGAATACGTTATTTTAAGAACGATATACGGTGCAGGAAATCTAGTTTCTATCAGTACGTTTAATTTTCTGTCGATTACCTCGCGCCATCACGGGCAAAATTCCATTTTATTTACCGTTCCTTCGAAAAGAAGTAAACTTCATAAACGCTCGGGGAAAAGGAATAAGAAATGGTCAAGTGCACTGTAGATAACAGGATCGAGTTCCATCCTTGCTCTTTCAAGCGGAAATAGAACCAAGGACCGAGATTGCCCGACGGAGAATTTATGTCAACCGCCAGAGGGATCCATGCGTATTCGATTTAGAATTGTGTCCCAGGTCAAAGGTCGTAGTTCAGAAGTGTGCAACGTGATGTGCCTAAGGGATTTGCGCATCACACGAGCAAATACGTGCGTTTTGAATCCGAATTGAAAATGTGTCCTGAATTCGGTAAAATATTGTGTATCATATTGGATGAAACAACTTCGGAGCAAAAAAAGGAAGTGATTGTATCAGTTTAGTGCAGTGGGTGGCTGAAACAGGTTACGTTATAAATGATCGACTTAGCGTGCTCTAGTAAAAAAGGGGTTGTTGCTTTTCTTGGAGCAAGATAAGGCGCAAGATGTACCTCTGTTCGGAAGTGTTGCGGAATAGGGATCCTTTATTTTAACGTCGATTCTTTTTTATCTCATCCGGAAAGATGATATCGCACAATATTACTCTGAATTGCTTTTGTACGAACGCAGATATATCAATCAAATTTATATCAAACTAAATTTGTTAGATAGCAGAATGTCGGGAAGAAACATGTAGCACTTAGAATCGAAGAGTTTACAGCGTGAAATGTAAATGCGTGTCGTGTGATTTGTTTAGGGAATAACTTATTTCTAATAAAATACGTTGTTCCCATAAAATTATTTGATGATTAAAGGACTTTGCCGTATCATTTCGTAAAAATGATCTCAAACAAGGCAATTGTGACACATTAAATAATGTAAGAAAATTTCGAGCTCTCATTAACCGGTTGTTTAAACATTAAAAATAATCAAATTTTCACGTAACAAATTTTTTTAAATTACAAAATAACCAAAATAACAAACATTTCAAGCATATTGGATTGAGTGATAGGGCTTTTCTATTATTTTTTGCGATTTCATTTGACAGCCTAAAATTTGTTGCGCACTAAAAAAAAGTTCAAAATATCACAATAATAACATCCTTTAGTTTCTTTTAGCTTTGAGAGTAATAGATGTTAAGGCATATCGTTAATGTCATGTACAATTTTTTAATACGGTGAGCTATATTCGAGAAAATTGAGATGCTATAAATTTTTATTCGCTGTGTCGAATAATGTGAAAAGTCAAATTCTACCGCAGCAACGAAGACTTTTGAAAGCGCAAACAGGTTTTAAAAAACCCTTAAATACTAAAAAAACAAGCACGAAAACTGATATTGACTCGGTAACTTTCTAAATCAATTCACTGTAATGCTGCACTTGGTAAATTACAAGTATTTCCCTCCACGCAACCTACTGCACCGCCGCAAAAGTATCGACTGAACTCAACGAATTGCAAAACGTGATTTTAACTTTTAGAAAAACGTTCTCAACATTATTCTAGGATGGTATGTGGTAGTACAGGAGGATGAAACCGTTTGAAAAGCCACAGCTGCGAAAAATATTTTTCTGCCAATATTTTGCATTTACTGAATATAAATTTGGTGTGTGTAGTGAAAAAGGCGAGTAGCCAAACTCAGAATTGCGCATCAACCTCCAGATAAACCGGTTTTACTTTCCATCTGAAGTCTAAACTTACCTTCTTTAGATACTGAGGTATGCTGGCTTGATTTACATAGCTGAATATATGGAATATTCCATGAAAATGAAATAAAACACACCATAACTTAGATTAAGCATTATTGCGCATTTTCATAACAACTCCGTCGCGCAGATGATCTTGAGTCTAACAACTGTGGTAATGGAAGTGCTTCTAGAAACTGATCAACTTACTGTGATTCTTTATTTTTCAAATTAAATTAGCAATGTTCCCGTTTATTCTGTTCAAAGTACTTGGCTCCGATGGTTTTTCCTCTATATTTCATCACGAAATCTCCGACTTTCTTCCTGTACGCATAAAAGTGTGCTTGTTGGATCCAGTTCCTTCTTCCATCACTTCACAAACATATAAGTATATTAAGCGCACCGCAATGAAAATGAGCTAGTGTGATACCGAACTAAGGAATTGATAGAATGCACCACAAAGAACTTTTTGTTGAGTAAAATAAGCTATAATATCAATGAGCTAGGTTTGTATATTCCTGTGCCCAATACACCTTCATAAGAAAAAGCAAGTAAAACTTGAAAATTTTAGATGGAAATATTTAGATTGCATCAAAGGAGATATAACAAATCAGCTGAGGTGAAGCTCGCAGATGATGAAAACTGAAATATGGTGTAGCGTATAATTTTTTAGGAAATTTTATTTACAGTTCGGTCATTTATTTCCCGTGCTATTTGTTTCAAAGATTATTTATGGATTTCCATGATATTTACGATCATGAGTTATTGCAAACTTGGCAGATAAATCTGCCTCCTGAGGCAAAAAACAAAATGCCTCTCCAGTTCACAACGAAATGGTACAGATCTCCGGTTGTATTAGTGTAAGGACGCTCCTACGAAAGTGTTGCCTGAGGCTGCTGCCTCTCTCGCGCCGCGGCCCCGTGAATTGTTTTCGAGTAATTTATCTTCTTAATAGTTAAATTTCAAGGAATTTCGTCATTTGTTGAATTATCGGCTATGTTAAAAGAAAAGAATTGATGTCTATCTATGCGGAGTTTTTCTTAAATTTTACAGGGAAAGTCCGTGATGAATACCACTTTGCAGTTAGCCCTTTGAATTTAAATTAATTTCATTTTGCCTGAACGATACGACTCCAAGAGCAGTATTATGCTTACACTAGGGGACTCCGCCCCTACTCGCCAACCACCGACCTCCGCTCGCTTTGCTCACTCCGGCGTTCTCGGTCCTTCAGGTCTCGCCCGTCGGCGAAGTACAGGTCGTTTCTTGATAGCTGGCGCGTGATTGTAAGCGTTCGTTTAAAAAGATCTTGGCTATACTGCCTGGCCCTTCGATAAAGAATAGACGCTGCTGAGAATTCGGATCAGCAAAACTTTCCGTTATAGCTGTAAAAATCATTTGTTGTTTGTCGATCAATTGTCCGATCATTTGTTCTGCAATACCACCATGTTCGTCAACCGAAATATCGTCTTCAAACAAAGCGGCATTAATATCGACAGCTGGTAAGTCAAAATCTGTTACAGATCTATCGTCACCTCACAATTTATGCTCAATTTCCATTTATCCGGATTGTTGTCCACACGCCTACTTTCACAGCTTCGATTACGTTGTGTTTAAGGTTCACGATTTAAATTTGATGATAATTATTCTCTTTCACGTCGTCTATGGCGTTCACGGCCTTCTTCACTTGATAAACGCACGCGCGGCATAATAACTCTGGAATGTAATAAGAGACTGACAGTAATGAGGTCAACAACTGCGCTATCTACAATTCGTCGGTGGCCGCGTAAAGAATCACCGAAAACGTCAGTGGGCAGCACGGTCTAGTTTTGTAAGTAATAGAGAGACATATTTTAGAAAAAAAGAATCATACAAGGGACTGAAATATCTACGTGCATTCATAAATTCTTTTAAGCTGTCTGAAATAGTAATTTGAGATTTTTACGATTCAGAAACTTTACGCGTATAATTGTTTTAAACCTGTGATTTATGACTCAGCGTATGCACTCATTTAAAAAGGTGGGGTAAAAAATATCCACTAGTAATATCGTATGGTTCTTTCGAAAAATAACATATTTATAATTTTGAATACCATATAAAGCGGAATATACACACACACAGACGCACGTGTGTGTGTGTGTGTGTGTGAGATTACTTTTACAGGTGCAATTTTGTACTCTTTGATCCATAATCTCAACCTCACCTTCGGTCTGACCATAGAACTAGTTTACATCCGCCTTCTATTGCGTTGTTTCGTCAATGACACCTGCATCACATTGAGTGCTTATATCACGGATTTGTTTCTGTTGGGTGCGTAGCTAACTAATGTCATGTGGTACTTTAATCATAACAATAATGAGTATCGTTCTTAATTTCGGCCGGGCAGCAGTTATCGGGGAATATCTGTTTTATTTTTCTTATGATGCCGACTAATGTACTCCCAATATATGGAAGTTACCTGCCATTAGAAGAATGACAAAGAAAGAGTATAGCTCATTTGAGAATGTAGGCTGCCAACAGGGCTGTCTTGAGGCATTTGGAGGCCATGGGCCCTAACTTTTTTGAGCCCCCCCCCTTCCCTTTTGCAGAGCACGTCTTATTTATCAAATTTTTGCGTTTATTGTAAAATGTTGCGACGGTTACTACATGTCTGATTTCATGGAGATATAAAAATATACAGTACAAGTAGTTGGTGCTTGCATTCTGCAAGCATTTCATCTCACCCTGATAAACATTAATTTTTCAGAGAGGTATAACATTACTGGAAATATTTTTTTAATTCAAAAGATTTCACCTGGGCACCCAATTTCGATCTTTCCTTATGAAACAATATTTGATTAAAACAATGCTTTAAATTCGCAATTTTAAGAATATTATATTTTATCCAATATAAAGTTATAATTCCACACATTTCTGTCAAATTTTGAAGTTGTATCACATCTAAAAGTGAAATAAAAATTTTTTAATTGTTTAAATTTTAAAAATTTTTAAAGGCCGCAAAAACAATTTGCAGGAGATTTTCAAATATTCGTTTGTTTCATTGCACTAAGCTGTACATAATTTTATAATTTTAGCTTCCTAGCTTGCCCCGTAGTACCTAAATATTTGTTTAAACTTTAAGAATTTTTAACAGTCAAGCAAATTAAAATATCAAAATTTGTATAATAATATTTGTATATAATATTCTTAAAATTGCAAATTTAAGGCATTGTTTTAATCAAATATTGTTCCATGAGGAAAGATCGAAATTGGTTGCAGAGGTGAAATATTTTTAATTAAAAAATATTTCTAATAATGTTATATCTCTCTGAAAAATTCATATGATTATCTGGGTGAGATGAAATTCTTGCAGAATGCAAGCACCAACTACTTGTATATATATGTTCCTCCTCTGTAAGAAGAGTCTATATATAATAGATATTTATTAAAAATTCAATGTAAAAAACCAAATAGGCTATTTTTCCGTTTCTTTCCTCATGTCTAATAATAATTCTCCCCTCCAAATTTTGAGGCCCCCTTCTAAAGTGAGGACCTGGGCCAAGGCCCATGTGGCCTCCCCATTAAGACGGCTATGACTGTCTTACGCTTGCTGTCGCGAGCGAGTGTGGTATCGTGGTTGGTCTAGTCTACACTCTAATTTCTTCAGCTATCTCGTCTCTCTTGCCTCCTAGCGTGGATTTTTGTCTTTTGGTCCACGAAAAATCGAACGATGTTTTCTGGCGCCGTCTTTCTGGATAGCCGGACTGGATCGCCGTTCCTGTGTGTCATTTGGTGAGGTCATAATCTGGGAACGTCTCTGGATATCTTCTTCGTCCAATTCGGAATCACTGCTAATTTTCGAAACAATCATCTTGCTGTATGATCTCCAGGTCATTCATGAAGTCGTTCCCGTCTCCCAGGACTATCTCGCCGCTTTACTCTTCACCGACGTAGAATTCTTCATCGATCCATTCGGCAACTCGTTATTCGAAGTCGTCATCCGAGGTATTCATTTGTTGAACTTTGTCGTTTGTTGATCTCATTTTTGATATTTTGATGCTTTCTCCGTGAATTGAAAAAAATGCCAAAGGTGACGCAATCACTATACACTTTTCATACTATTATTTGACTAATTCTCATTCTTAGACATCAAAACATGATCCTTAACCCTAGAAGGACCAAGGTATTTTCTGTCACCCCGTGGACCAAAGGAGGGTCAATAAATGTCCACAAAGAAAAAGTAATTTTTTTATTTGTTTTAATTCTACTGGTAAGGCAAAAAGTTAAGTGGATGATAATGAAGGTAATGAATCGGAGATTGCCACTTGAATTCGTAAAGACTGCTTTATTATTCAAAATCTGCCTTTCATGTTTGTAGATGTGTGGATTTCGTATTATTTCTTTCTGAAGCGATATTTTGAGAGCTAAAAAATGGGTGTTGTTTACGATAATATGATTTATAAGCAGAATAAGTATTATCAATCTACAAGAGAATCTTAAATTTTAGATATCGCACCTTCACAAAATATTCACAAAAATTTCAAAACAGAAAATAAAACTGTAAAATTACATTTGAATCAATTAAAAATCATAGATATAAAAAAATGGACAATAAAGTAAGAAAAGATCCTTTTACGTAATTATAAATCAATAAGGGATTGAAAAGCTATAAGTTACTTCAACAATATCCATGGAAAATGCATTCGTACACATAACAAAAAGGAACCAAGTTTGACCGAGGGAGGGTTATTTTGTGTCCACCACTTATTAATCAACGCATAACTGCTGTACATTTTAGATATGAGTATTTGTGAATATGGTAAACTGATTAGCGCTCATTTAGAGGCAATGTCAATTTTTTCTTAATTTTCAGATTTATAAAAATAGCAAAAAAGTTCTAAATAAAAAGTGGTGTATATTTTTTAACCGTCCCTTGGTCCATATAGGGTTAAGAAACGAATGATTCATTGCTATATATGCATGAAAGAGTATAAAAACACCATATAAAGACGATTATCTATCTATCTATCTATATGTAATTGTCTGAGGCTTGTTGTTTTTGTATGAAATTTCGAAAACGAATAACGGCCAATTCTTCAAAAGAGTGGTATAAAATCACGAAGGAGACGTTTGAGCCGCATCTAAGACCAAAAATCGATATCTGTAAGAACCTCGAAGACAGAGCAATTTTGCATGTGGCTTGGTTAAAACCCACTTTCTTTCGAAGGCTAATTAATTAATGGAAACGAGATAAAAACTCTGTTTTGCCGATGTAATTGACAATTATTGGAATGCTTGTTCGTACTGAAAACCTGTAATTGTGTTAATACACTGAAATATTATATTCTATAGTCATTAATTGCCATATGGTGAATACTTTAATTATTTAATTAAGTTAGGGAAATTTTCAAATTTTCATTATACTAGGAGGCACTTAATTGAAAGGGATTGCAAATGATACACCTTTAGTCGAATTATATATTTAAATTTAACTCGTAATTTTCAGATATTTTTATCAATTATAGTTGTATGCGTGTAATCATATTCTCTTTGAAGCAACTGAAACCCACTGATTTTTCGATTAATTAGAGATTTAATTACTTTCGTTACTTTCAAAGTTTATGAAAATTATCGATCCGCGTGGGCTAACTATTGGTAAAAATAGAATATTTTATGGACCCCTTTCATTTCGTGACTGTGGTTAAGTTCCACGGTAATTATTTTTGGAATTAAAATTAAAGTTTTTAATTTAATTAAAGTTATATTAATGCTTCAATTTTGTTATCAAAGCTCTCGGGTTGCGATTACTTTCGTCTACTTGTTTACACAGAAATCGAAATCGGGAGAAAAATAAACTCATGGATTCGGAACTAATTTAATATATATGTGATGCTTGCTGACCCGGTATCTTCGAGAGAGAGGTTCGGTATTTTTATTACGGGTCATAACCTTGAATATTAAATCTATATGCGTCATAAGCTATTATCTGAAATAAAAATGAATGCAGCTGCTGCAACCGAGTAATACCACAGGAAAAAACAAAATGGGTAATTGAAAAATTCGTTGGAGAGTCATTGCTTTCCAACAAACGTGTGCTATAATTCACGATGGTGACTATTCCCTCGTCCGTTATAACTTACCCGGATGAATTTTTAAAAGTATAAGATCGTTTCAAAAATGAAAATTTTGGGTTTTACGATGGCAAACTCGATTTACCTATGATTGCAATTTCGAACCTTATATGAAGTTATTTCCTGCCTCACATTCGGTGCCGTTGAAAAATTCCCTTTGATGCACAGTTTATAGTTATAGAAATAATGAAATCCGACAAGGTAATTATATTTTTAAAAGTATTTATCGGTAGAAATTTTTAAAATATAATTTTAGCGGCGTGAAAGGGAATGCTTATCACGCGTTTTAGCTGGTTCGGTATTTATACAGAATTTCTCCATAAAATTACGGAAACTAATTGAGTTACACTTAAGCTGATGAATAATTAATTGTTCTCTAAATTGTTAATCATACAGATGTCGAAAATTACAATAACCTCGACAAGTTCCTCCAAAAGCGGAATCTTTATAGAAATCAATAAAATAATTATTAGAATGACACCCACCAAGCTAAAACAGTATTAAAATAAAATAATATAAAATTTAAAAGGCTTAATTTAATCAAATCGCCGTCCACATTTATTTTCTAGGAGATTAGGAAATTACCTATTATTTTAAATCAACGTTATGCCGGGCTATAGTTTCACATCTCAAAACCATTTTATATAGAGATAGCCTCGTTATCAGCTCAAAGCGTCGCAATTTTATAACCTCTCATTCGCAGGTACGTATAAATCTGACAGTGCTCCGATTATCCTGAAGGAAATATCCCACAAGCCATTGATTCAAAAGATCACCCGCTTTTCTATTTCGATTTTTTCACAATAATTCCCTGCTCTTTGAAACTTCAACAAGCTTTCAAATGCAAGGAAGGTATTTTTTCCGACGTGGATATATCATCTAGGAAAAACTATTCTTTCTTAGTCTTACCGAATCCTTTCTTTCCGTGTGCGCTCTCTCTCTCTCTCTCCCCCCCCCCCTCGGATTTCAATTTAGATTTATAGCCATCGGCATTAGCTACGCTTGAACTCCTACGGGGCGAGATTCAATCCCAGACAGCCTCCATTTCCATAAACAACCTCTCCCACCAATACTATCACAAGCAGGCGGACACGGCACCATCGAATCACACACCAGTCGGTCACCGTTGCAACCGAATGTTTTTCGTCGCCGCTAAAAGGAAGAGACAAAGTGCACTTCCAATCAAGGCAAAAAAAATCCCCGTTCCCTACGATTTTCTCCCTCATTCCTAAATCCTCGCTCTTTACCTCCCCCGACCCCTTTGCATCCTCATTTCTCCGTCTTCCCTCGTTCTTTCCCCGCCCCCTTTTATCCCTTAACACTTAGCCCTTTCTGATCGCTGTCCCGACATCGTCCTCGAAATAAATCTCTCCCGCAGAAACTTCCTTATCTCTCCGTTCTAAATTCACACGGCGCTATTCCGACACATGCGATCAGCACGGAATGACCCGTTCGCAGCCGCTATTAAAAGGGGAAAGAGACGTAGTAGGTGTAAAGGTGGCGGATAGGGAGGAGGGTGGCGTCAAGGGGAGTGGCGAGAAAATAGGAGAGCGAAGGGAAAAGAGGAAGAGGGAGAATGGATCAACGGAGCGGAGAGGGGAAGAGGTTTATTTCCCCCGAGCGGGTGCGTGAAGAGATGGATGGAGGGAAAGGAGGAGGAAGAAAGGGAATGAAAATGAAGCGAAAGTGATGCGATCGAAATGCGGGACAGAAAGGGAGAAAGGGAGATACGGGAAGGAAATGGAGGAGAAGGGCAAAGAGAGAGAGAGAGAGAGGCGCGGGATGGAAAGCTATAAAATAGGGAAAAAGATCTCCGAAAGATGTTTTTCGTCAGTCTTTCTCTTCCGAGGAATGTCCTAATGGCCCCGAGGGAAAAAGGGAATATTCTCCGGGGAGTCTAAAGAGAGATAGGAGACTAGTCTAGATGGTTTAAGGGTGGGTTTTTGATAACTTTCTATCTCGACCTCTTTAAAAGGGACGGTCTTTTCTCTTTGGAAAAAAGGGTCGAAGGGAAGGGGGAATAGGCTTTTTTTTTAACAACCCGAGACTCCGTCCCGACACATCTTCCCATCCTTTCTTTCTCGATACCATCCCTCTCTTCCTCAACGACCCGCGCTCCCACCCCCTCCCCAAACTCCCACCCTTCCTCCCCCCCCCCTCCGGATTCACTACTTCTCCCTTCGATTACTCTCTTCATGCTCAACCACCCAGCTCTCTTGGAAATCGTAAAACGGTCTCCCGAAATGGTCTGACGGAAGCGGCGTTATCATCCGTCTTAAGAGTGTGCGTAGCCGGTCGGCGTTCTCTTTGTGAGGGGAATGATTTATAACGGTTTCGCACACAGATCGAGAGGGACATGGAGGGTGTTGCCTCCATCAAGGATCTGTCTGAAAATGATGTGCCAATGAGAATATATGACAAATTTTCCAGAGAAAGGGAGAGAGAGAGAGTCGCAAAAGGGTAAAGAGAAGGATTAAGGGTTTGGATGAAATATCAGGGAAGTGTTTACTTTTTTTCGATCCGATATCGAAGGCGTCGCCAAAAGGGTGCCTAAGGGATCCGATGCTCCGTTAAATGGCGTTAAAATACGGAGAAATTTCTCTCTCGGCATATTTTTTAAGGTTTAAAATTCCGAAAACGGCGAGCTTAAGGATCAAATGTATCAATTTAGGAGTTGTGGTATGAGCTTTTGTGAGAAGAATGGATGTCCAAGCAGTGTTGCCAATCTAGCAAATTTGTAGCTAGATCTAACTACTTTACATTCATTATTGCTCCTTAAAATATGACCCTAGCGACTTCTTACAAATCTAGCGAATCGATAAAAATATCTAGCTATTTCTAGCGACTACCCAAAAAATCTTGTTTAAGTTAGAAATATATAATCCCAGATAAATTTTTGTTAGATTTAACGGTCAAACTGCTCTTTGTCTGCATCCATTCCTTATAGACAACCCTAAGAAAGAGCCCCTTTGTAATATTATGTAGACAATCAACTTGGAAGATGAGTACATGAATAACTACGTCTTTTTTCCTATTCGTATCAGATAATGATCTGTAAACAACAATAGGAAATCTACATTTTGTTCTTACTCATTATATGCATTGTAATGTATAGGTTAAAATATTAATTCGGACAGAAGAGACCACAAAAAAGTCTGCGATAGTAGATATTTACGGCATTGTTTTACGAGTTAAAAATTGGAGTATGCCCTGCATGAAAGGTACCTTCCATGCAATACTTATGGGGGATAAATGGAGTAGTGTTGGGAAAAAGACTTTAAAAATAGTCTTTTTAATTACCCGTTGAAATTAGTTCAGACGAAGGTTCCATCTTCTTGTTAGTGTATAAAAGACAATAATAGCTTTAAGAATAACGTAGTTATATGCTATGCACATAAAAACAATACTCTTATTATATAGAGACACCTTTTGGCTAATTTCCTTACGCAGACATGAAAATCATTGGTAATTACCGTATTTCTCGGCATATAAGACGCACTTTTTTTTCCAGAAAAATTACTCCCAAAATCAGCCTGCGTCTTATACGCCATGGGAAGGTTATTATTGTTCTCAATACTAACACTAACGAACACACTCATCCCCAAAATAGAATAATAATTTCAGTAATTCGTCGCAATAACATTAAAATATGCATTATTAATAATGGAAATTTTGTTCATATATACAGTAATACCATATGCACCGCGATTTTCAACTTCGTATTTCCATTATTGCGCCCTATTATATGTCCGCTCGCAGTAATTACAATTTCGCAGCGCTTTTGACTTTAGTTATGTTTTAGTTCCTAGTGAATACCGCGATTAATGCTACGGAACATTATAATTGCGGTAGATGTGCTAAAATGTTCGTAAATATCTAGGATAAATACAATTACGTGTATTGAGATCTCAATGGTTACAAAAGTGGAATGATACCCCTACGTTATTTGTTATAAGCTTCAGGTGATTGAATACGCAAAAACGCACGGAAATCGAGTAAGTCAATAAAAGTGAAACTACAGTTACGTAGAATCTATTTTTTCTACTACCTTGTGTGGATAATCGTAAACATCTGATACAAATTCTATTGCCAAGGACTATTGCCATCTATCAAAAGATCACGGAGATGAGTCCGAAAGTGAGCAGTAGTTTTGAAACGCGCACTTATCGGTATTGGAGATGCATCCAATATATAAGAAATTAAAATATCATCTTGCACTTAAGTTTAAGTACTATCGGTGAAGAGTATCTATAGGTGCGACGTGTACGGTGCACTGCGACAGCCTAATTAATAGGACTGCCGAGTTCACGCAGGGTACATTTATCTATACAAGTCTCGAAGCAATTATTTATGTTTTAGATAATCCCTATTTATTTTACGAATGAAGTTTATCTAAAAAGTTATATTTAAGACTTATCACGCTGCTATATTTTCTCTAAATATTGCCAGGTACGGACCAAACCACGGCTGGAAATGATACACGACGTAGCCCTTCGTAAATGCCTTGGTGAACCAAAATACTTTTTCCTGAAAAATCTTCTAAAAACCGGTGTGCGTCTTATACCCCGGTACGTCTTATAAGCCGAGAAATACGGTATCTATTCTGGCTACTTTCTAGCTACCAACAAGATGAAATCTAGCTCCCAAATGCTCAAAAATATGCGGCAAAACTGCATTCGAGGTGTCTTTAACGTTGCTCGCTTTTATTTTTCGGCGACACCTTTTTTTCTACGCAATATACCTATCTTAAGAATATTATGCCGCGATATAAATAATTAAAATAATCCCATTATACTTTACATTTCTATAAAGATGCAAGTTGAAGTGACTAAAAATAATTTGTAAGAAGTGAAAATATTTTTATTTAGATCCACATTAAAATTCCCATAAAAAAACTAAAAACGATGAAAGTAAACTCGGGAATACACGAATTAATCTATTTGTAGCCAATGGCTCTAATTAATTTTCTTAAGCACAAATTTCGCCCTATTTGCTATGTGATAAAAATTTTAAAATATATAATCTAAAGAGCCGATGGCGTGAACCTTCTAATCTTTGATAAGTTTTTCACCTACGATGAGTTAGACGAAAATGTCAGGCTTCTTTGAGAATTAATATTTAATTAGATTGGTGAGATGAAAGTGTAATTATGAGAGGTTTAAAAGTTCAAACGCATTCGTTTACTACTCCTTTCAGGAATACGTGGGTAGCCGGATGCAGAATTTGATTTAAGTGGAAACTATGTTTGCATGGCAAATACATACTGGAAGGCAATTTTCAGTTAACCTAGTAAAATACTTTATATACTTTTTTGATTAGTCGGAAAGCTCTATAAATCGTGTTGCAATGTGAACTGAGATTTAGAGAATTTTACAAAAATTATCTTCGGAAAACTTATGTGGAAACGTTAAATTAATCTCCTTTGAAATCGTATTCAGCCAACTTCTAAATTCGTATCCATGCCAAAAAGTTATATTGCGACTTCGTTTATGTAAGACTAAATAATAAGACTTGAAATTGTAACGCACTCTTTCAGATTATTGAGAAAATTAATATGTTAGTCAGCTCTCTAATCTCGTTAGAGGCAAATATGTTCGATTTTATAGTAGACGAAAGGGAATATCAACTTAATGGATCCTTTACCACGTGTTCAGCACTAAGTTGTGTTCTGGTACATCAAGCGAGCACCAAGTTATATCTTAGAATTTCAAGTGAGCACCATTATACTTCTGCGAAAAAAATTATGATCATAAATACTAAAATCAAACCATCGTAAATGTTATTAGTGATGTTCTTATACGCATTTAGAAAGAAAGAAACTGATCATATGAAATAGGAAACGAGATAAAAGCATCGTAGAAGTGCACATCCAGTCTGCTGAAGAGCACAAACAAACCCCTGCTTTAGATATTATAAGTCTCATCTAATATTACCAAAAAATATTTCATCAGTTGGTCACCGATTCTAAATCCTCGAATTTCTTACCGTAACTCGTAACATTCAGTTTGACGAAGAACTGTGACGTTATTCATGAAACATCGTGATTGATTAATTATTTATTCGCCCGATCAGCTCCTGACTGTAGAGCAGAGAATTGGAAAATACTTGAAGTACTTAATATTCGAAGAAATTTGAGGATAACTAATAGGCGGTGTCCTCAGCGCGCTTCTCGTCTAGCATCGACCCGAAATCTTTCTGTCGTAATGCCCCTTCTGCACGCCCTTTTTTTGGAATGCTAGTAATCATCGGTTTTTTTACTAATCAAAATATGTTCCATTGAAAAATTCCCGAATACCAATCAAGAGAAGATGTTTTCTGTGAGCTACGCACAGGGACATCCTTTTGAACGAACGTTTTTTGGCGAATTTTTACTTTAACGATTACTTTAAATTTAGATTTTTAATTTGCGCTCGCGCTTCTTACGTTGGCCTACTCCTTACGAACAAAAATTAACGAACGGTTGCGGCGAGCGCTTGGCGCTCGTCCATTGTTAGTTTACAACCAGATTTTAGTCGATGGGAAATCGAAGAATTTTTGCTGAAAGAATGACTCTTGAGGAATGTATCTCTCTCGTTGATGATGTATTTCCCTTCATTTGTATGAATGCATCCCATCACCGACTGGTATTATTTTAAATGCGCTGGGACGAACACATGAGTACCAAATTATGAGAATGAAAAAATAGTTAAACTTTTATCTAAACTTCGTAGATGTCCCAATATTTATCATTACCAATATGAATAAATAATTCGTGGGTGTACAGAAATAATGGTAAAGATATGTTGCCGTTACGAGAGCAACTGTTACGATGTTTCCAATTTAAAATTGAAAACGTACTGGTCCACTATGCATGATTCATCGGATCTAAATCACGTGTTGCATATTTCACAATTCTATACGTCTTTCGTCATGTCTTCTTTCGATTTGTTCTTATATCCTTGCTTATGAAATGGTTCTTTTCAACAAAGAACTTCTAGGAAAATGTATTTATGGATAGTGAGAGTGTTTGAAGTGCACCTCAGACACGTGGAGATGCTAGGAATAATTTTAAAACATATGTCAACGTTCGGAAACGAGAGGGTAAAGGAGATCGCCTTAGCCAGAGAAGTGGTATCAGTCGAAACTGAAGCCTCCATTTCTCTGTCTCGTTGTGATATTTTCCTTTTCCTCATCCTTCGCTTCAGCGTCAGCTCGTATCTTTACCGTTAGGTAAACAAACATAGCTTATAATAAACGGATAGATCACAATTTTCACAGATATCCCTTAACAGCAATAATATACGTAATTGACCATGGAATAATTATTTATTAACTCCCAAAACATCACTAAGGCCATACTATATTGGAACGTAAAACAGCAGCATAATAAATGTATTATGTAAAAAAGATGTGAACTATATTCCATAAATGGAATACACAGTAAATCAAAGGCGTTCTTTGTGGGAAATGCGTACAAAACGATGTCGAAAGATTGGGCGATTTTTGAATTTTTATGTCCGAAAATAAAAGTGGTAATTTCATTGTCTCGCGGACCTTTTGTGGTAAATATCGTCCTTTATTCGAATAAAAGTTTAGTCTATACCTCATAGTTTATATAAGTGTTTAGGAGAGAAAATGTTTTTTTCAATTGTTTGCCGAAAAATCGTTGTAGTGATCGATGCAAACAAAAAATTTGCATTGCCTGGGATTTTCTCGAATTTTTATCTCTGAAACTATAACTCATAATTATATGGTCTCGCAAACTTTTTTGTGACAAACCTCTATTCGAATATTTTTTTAATCGATATCTTACAGATCATATAAGAGCTAGGAAGAGAAAATTATGGTATTTAGTTGTTGCTTGGCGGATGACATTTAAGGAGATACGAGTATAAGTTTTTTATTAAGTGCATATGTAAAGTAAAAGTTCCAATTGACGGATGCAGTTCAAAACTATAATAAAGTAGGTGTCTTCCACGAAAATTATATATTTAATCACGACCTGTTTCACAACGGTCGTAATATCATCATCGTGATTATGCTACAATAGTAGCGAAACCGGTGGTGAATTAATAATTTTCCTAGAAGATATGTACTTATTTTATTTTTACCTGTGTCACGAGTAAATTTCCCTAAGTGGAGTCTAAATTTATTAATGATAATATAAATAGTGTTTAAGAAAAATATAATTGTAAACAAGTAGTTCTGGAAAGAACTAATCCGCCTAATCTCCTTTAATTACAATTTTAATATATAACAATTAGGGGTGTACACAGGCTTCCCGTTGTACAGAAGTGCGTCAAATTCGCCGTAATATAATCGTATACTAATGTATTTGTTTTGAAATCAGGAAATTATTTTTTCTTATATTTTGGTAGTCCTGCTTTTTTGATCCGTTCTAAACATATTCATCTCGTTTACCCATTCGATACTCGCCCTACAAATGAAATTTCTTTGAAATCCGTTCAGCCAATACCTTCGTAATTCATAGTTACAGAAAAAGTTTCACCTTGATATTGTGGTAGCCCTGTTTAGTCGGCCCGGTTGAAATATGGTATTTTAGTTATTTATTTATATGAAGATTTAATATACTATGTTTGGTTAAAATTTATTAGGTCAGCTCTCTAGAAATACGTGTAATATTTATATTATTTAACTTTTTATTGTGGTTTCCCTGCTACTTAGCTACGCATCAAACATATTGATTTCATTACGGTATGTTGTACAAATCTTATATACAAAATTTAATTTAAATCCGTTCAGCCAAATCATTCCAAATGCTTAATTACTGAAAGATTTTAATTTGTAATTGTGGCCCCTCGGTTTGGTTGATTCGGTTTAAATATACTAATATGGTTTTGTATATATGTATACATTATAAATACTAAAGTTGGTTACAGTTGATGTGGACAGTTCAACACAAAAACTTGTAAAATGATTTTTATTACTTCTATTGTGGCAGTCTTGCTTTCTATATCTGTACTAAATATCTTGATTTTGTTATTTTATGTCGTATGCCTTTTTCATACAAAATTTCGTTGAAATCGGTTCTGCCAATTCCTACCAAATTCATTATTACCGAAAAGGTTAATTTTGCAATTGTGGCACCCCTGCTGAGTCAATTCTGTCCAAATATGTCATTTTGGTAATTAATATATGTGCATATTCTATGTACCAAATGTAGTTGAAATTCATGAAGAAGATGTTAGAGGGGGACACATACACACACTCACGGACACCGAGGCGATCTCATAAGACTACTTTCCTTTTTTTGGAATGCAGGCTGAAATGTCAATGTTTGATTGAAGAGTTTCACTATAACTGAAGTTTTGTTAACTTACCTAACATAATTTTTAGTTAATATTTTGCAAAATCTCTTAAGTCATTATCGGTAATGTTAGTATAATTTCGAGGAATTTAATTGAAATTTGTTATAATCTTCGGTTATAATTTTATTGTTGTAGTTGATGATTTTCGTGAAACACTACGAAAACACTGTGAAGGCAAACAAGGCGGATAGAAAATTGATCTACTGATATTCCCTCACCTGTCATAAATGTTTACCTACTACCTGTATTTTGCAAATTAAGGGCTTATCACGCGCATTTTGGAAAAGTGCTTACTGTAATTACCATTAACCTCATCAGTCAAATCTTTAGATACTCTCTAATTTATTCTCCTTATACAAGCATGACACCAGCATTTAAAAAATGGGAAATTAATACCTTTATATTGATGTTTAGTTCGTTTAAACCGGTAATTTAGTGTATAACATTAAAGGGAATATATTAAACTTCAGTAGCAGCATATTTTAAAACCGATCCGATGGTGATCTCCCAATATATTTGTTTTAGAGTAAAGCCAGAGATGAGCATTTGGTTTATTAAAAAATATTTTTAATGCCACGTTAATTATCTACTATATTTATAACGCAAGGTTGATATTGCATTGCATACAAAAACATTTACATAACTAACAGGATTAATGGAGGTTATTATTTGAGTCAATTTCTGAATTCGTTGCAACTGAGGCGCGAACTAGGAGATCAGATGTGCTTACACTCAAAAAATATTTCATGTCTCTACCCGAGATCTTTAAATTATTCCCCCAAAAAAGCTCAGAAACGGGATAAGAATTGTTAAATATCGCCCAATATTCGGATATTAAAATTTGCAGACGTATTTCTGTCCCTCGGTCCAATTTGCACTTTATCATTTGCATTTGTTAATTAAGCTCTCTGAACTGTTCAATGAGGTGAAGTTTCATTAACCGATGTATGATCTATCGATTCATCAATTCAGTCAATGCAATGATCTAGGAGCGCGCTTGGGGATCGTCGACCTCAAGGAAATAGCATTTATTTAAACTAAATTGACTTTTTTCTTGCTAGAAAATGCATTTCCATCCGGGTTGTTGTTTTTATCGAATAATTTGGGAAATATCTGGTTAAAGGAGTTTAAAGCTAGATGTCATGATAATGCAACCATATCATATATTTTTTTTATCTACGAGTTTTAGTAGATATGTTAATGTTTTTTCCGTTCAACCATGAGTTATTTCTTCCTCATTTATATAATATTTGCTTGATAAATGTCCCTATTGTATAAAAAACTGTTTCCAAAATTTAAAGTTGGGGGGGGGGGGGGCGATATGTAGGGCAAATAATTTGTAATTAGAAGTATAATTAAGAGAACGCGGAAAGAGTTCAAGCATTTATGCACATATCTTTTACGATTTGATGAACACCGTTATAATGAGGAAAAACGAAACATTTGACTGTTAACTATTTGAACGAGTGAAACTTTAATTATTCGGTCCCGCATTACTTTAAATCTGGATTGCTACATTTGAAAGAAACCTAAGGAAAATCAGCCCGTTGATGGTTTTTTATCCTCCAGTTTTTATCCACATTCTCTGATGCCCTTATTCTCGGACTAAATCCGAGAACCTCCACCGGTTACGATGGCTTTCTCCTCTGCCGCTGCAATGATTCTTATCTCGTTACCTTGAATTTTTAAAGTAGTAAATGGTAAGTAATTAACAGGTTTTCCTAAGCAAAAACTATCGGAAGGCGGCCTTCATAAGTGGTGTTATCGCATCAAATAGTTTTTTCTGCTTCCGTCGAAAGGGAATCATTATCTTTTTCTTGCCGAGTAATACGTCAACCGGTCAGCCCGGTTTGGTATTCTAATCTTCGTATCGTGCGTGTTTTTTTCCTACCTCGAGTTCTCGCTATTCCCTCTCATTATTATCACCTCTCGGCCATATTAGAGCAGAAGTATCTTTCAGATTATGTCAAGCTCAAAAGAACGGTAGTTTACAATTAAGATTTTCCGTTATGGAATACCTTTAAAATGTTCTTCGGTAGCGAAAAGTTAAATGCGCTAGTTATCCATCTCACTTTGTAATTTGGATCCCATAGGTAACAATAGATGAATTGTTTTGTCATGAAAGGTTTAAGTAGACGAGTATTTTCGGCCACGAAATAGCTATAGAAGACGGTAATTCACCGCTTATTGATTCTTTTAGAATCCCTTGGATATAATTACCTGTGGATATTAAGGTAACGCTCATTCAATTCATTCTGCGAGCATAGAGTTTCTGGGATTCAATGTCATTTTTTAAGTGCTCATTACATTAAGTTTTTAGTGTTATTTATAAAAAAATGGTCTGAAAAAGTGAAATTTTAAAGTTTCATTCAAACAGATAAGTGAGAAAATAGGCTAATTTTGATCATGGAAAATTGGTCTAATTACAAAGGTCTGACATTTCCGACCTACTATCATAATTACCAAACATTTGGATTCTGTCATTATATTCGAGAAAGAATATTTTAAGAAGTTTTATTACTACATATTTATCTAAATTTTATTATTGTCTCTCATCGACTTCTATCTATTATTAATATATGTTTCGTTTTTGTCGCCCTCAATTTAGCAATG
Organism: Tanypteryx hageni; assembly: GCA_028673005.1. NCBI lineage: Eukaryota > Metazoa > Arthropoda > Insecta > Odonata > Petaluridae > Tanypteryx > Tanypteryx hageni. The sequence continues at coordinate 66,541,328 of CM054120.1, read as the reverse complement.
AACTTACCTCCGGCAGTTCTATATTGTGCGTTTTTTTCTTGTTATTTAACGAAAGTTTTCTGCTACCTTATTGCATATTCTCTACCTTTTTGATTTCCCAAAATCCAAATCGTTTTTCCCTATCTGCGTCTTATTTCTCCTATATTTCTGTAACGTCACTCAGAAATTTATTACCTCTCACAAAATTAATATCCAATTCTTATATCTTATCATATTTACTTATTCTCCATTTAAGTATTCATGTACTTCCTAAAGGACCTCTTAATTTATTTTCCGTTCTGCTCATTTCCGCATACCGGCTTCTCTTTAGATCTTTTCCTTAGTCTTCATATTTGTAGATCAACTATTTTTATAACCTTCGGGCCGAAAGTTTGAATTTATATTCCGTAAAGTGGCTTTCCAATCGTATTCTCTCAATCAAACTGTCCATGTGCTATCAATGCTGCAATGTTGCTTTGCTACTCACCTGTTTCAACCTAGCACCCTCCTTTAAATGTATATTCAATGAAATTAAGTTTAAGAAGCCATGGATATTTTCATTGTAACGCCATTATGGTTTTGAAAATAATTGTCCATGAAATGAAAGTGATCATTGTACTGTCCATTGAATAATTAGACTAAACCCTTTAAAAATATTAATTTCATATTTTACAGTTCATCTTAATCAACACTTGTTCAATTATATATTTTGTATATAACTTGAAATTGTTGAATTAGCTTAAGATAGAATTTGCCACAAATCTATTGGCTTAATTGTAGAAATTATAAACTTGGCAGTCATTTAATATCCTCCGCAGTTTGCTTTGTGAGATAAAAACAGCGATCCAAATAATCCCATTGATTTAAGGCCCTTTCCACGATATTTTTTCTATTTGCTAATCATGCGTTCAAATCCAATAAATTTCAGATCGAGGCCGCTGGTTACTTCCTCCAGCCAACGGAACCAAAGAACGTAATTTTCATTGAAAAATAAATTCTCACGAAAGCTCTCATGCGTGAAAAATGTTTCAAGCAGCCAATTTTTACCACGTGCAACCCACACGAAATTTTTAGAAGAAAAAAATTTTTTCGGCTTTACAAGTGATTCTGAGCCTGATTTAAATTATGCGCCAAATCATATTAATTTATCTGAGGCACTATTTCAATAAAGCGAAAAGCGAACCTCGCTAATCTGCATGCGTTAGTCAGCTCTCACAGGACTTGAGGCATTTTAATATTAAATCAGCCGTTAATGTAATATATTTAATAATTACCAAAAACTAAGTTGTAATTTTTCGCGTTGTTTTCAAAACACTTAAGGACCTTGGTTTCGTGTTTCACAAAGGTAAAAGTAAATATGGTGCAAAATACCAACGTAGTTTCATAGTAACAACAACGGAAAAATTGTTACCTGGCAATATTCCGTTATGTATTAGGGTTGATGAAAAAATGGACGGTATATTATAAAAAATGATTTATATAGAATTTCGGAGTTATTAAAAATTGCCGAAGCTACTTTTTTAACGAAATTTTTATTTTTTAAATATAATTTCAAAGAATAACATAATGTTGTAATTATAGTTTGTAATATGCAATTTATAATAATTATTTTATAGCGTAAGTAAATATTTACAGGAAATCAATTTTTTCTTTATTTTTAGGACCAAAAACTTCATTGATGGCTTTTTAAATTCATTTTCAAAATCGGTTTGTTTATGTATTGTGTTGCATAATTGCAGAACGTTTCTTATGAAATATTTCTAATAACTGCTCTCTATTTACTTATAAAAAGGCGCAGAAATGCTCAAACATGAAATGATTTTGCATATTCATATGTCGTGATGTCTGACATGAATAACTCGGTGCCTATTTACTGCATATAGGAGATTTAACCCAATATCTTTTGTCTCGACAGTCAGTCAAAAAAGATAAATAAAAAGCGGACGTATACCATGATCCTCAAGACTTGAGGACCTTTCAGAGCACGGATATCTTACGAGACCGACGTAGATGAAGTTGGATCAGACTCTCGCGAAATTCGTTCGACTATTTGGCGAGTTTAGGGGATATGTAGAAAAGTTTCTCGAGTGGGGGAAATAAGGAGTGGGAGTGAAAAGGCCTCGCTGGAATAAAAGTTTCCATTCGGTTCAAGTATTAGGATTCCTTCTCTTATCTTCCCGTCGTAACATCCGAGATTCCGAACGAGGGTATTAATTCCACTACCATTACAAGCGAGGGCGTTGCGGCCGCAGAATGCCTCAAATCTTTTTTTTCATTCCTTCTGGACGCATATGAGTGCTTGTTGGAGGGCGGTGCCTCAGCTAGTATGGGGAGAAACACCTCAATACGGCATTTTCAGGGTCTAACCAGACATTCATCCCTCCCCTAATCCAACTCTCCTTTTCCTTCCTCCCTCATCCGCCATCTTCATCTCCATCCTATATCATTCAATTTATCATTCATTCCCTCTTTCCACATCCCATTTCCTCTCCCCGAACCTCCCAGTCACCGTCTTTCCCTTTGTAGACTCTTTAATTTCTCTCTCACCTCTCTCCTTTTCTCTCAGCAGTTCCCCTCTTCCTTCTACTTTATCCCTCATTTTTTCCATCCTCTCCTCCTCTCTACTTTTCCGCTTCCATCCTTTCCTTTGGCCGTCGCTCCTCATCAAAGGCTGTTCCTCATTCCACAGTCCATTTCTCGTACCCAGAGGCCTTTTTCAGCTCTTGTCTTCCCACGGGCCAGGCTCTTCCGCCTATCGCCTTCCCAAGCGTTGTCCCACATCATAGAGCTCATTCTCTCTCTGTTCTCAAGCACACGATCCTCGCAGTCCAGAGAAATATCCCTCCAACCGCACCGATGCTAAAATTTCCGTTGATAATATTTCACTCCAGTAAATGTTTTTTACTCTCATGTTTTTTACGGCGGATTGCGTAAAGCCACTGACAGCTCGGGATGTGATGGTTTGAGCCGAAAATCCACCCACAGGGCACTCTGCACGCGTAATTTTTAAATGTTTTTTTCCTTCGAGGGTCGGGTTGGAATTTACAGGAGTAATTAGTCGTAAAAAAGAGGGAAGAAAATTTTTCTCCCGCTCTCTTTCCCCCTCTATCTCCCTATCTAATTTTCTTTTATCTCTCTCCGTTTCTCCCCCTCTCTTCTTTTTCTGTTTCCCACCGCAGGAAACAGCCTCCGAAATTTTGGAATGATTATGCAAAACTTTTACGACTGCATATTATCTTTGATGGCGATTGCTCTGTTTGTCATGCAATTATGTGGATAGGAGTCCAATCATTCGGGGAGTGGGAAGAAAATGTCGCTTGAATTGATCTGGTGGGTTTGCCGTTTCGTTAAATCAATGAGTTGACAGGGGCTTTTACGTGGACGGTAATAACGCTTCTCGTTATTTTAAATTAATGTATGCGATGTTGCGGAAGTTTATTAAAAGGAGTAATATGATGCTAAATTGTTAATAAATAAAGGGCCGCTTCAGCGTACAATATTTAACGGATAATTTTTTATTAACTTGTAATTTAGCCATTAAAAACGCTCTCGTTATAAAAGTGTTTAGTGAGCGGAAATGGCATTAAAAATATACTTTACTGCAGATATTTTTATCCCTCTGAAAGCATTACGATAAAACTTTGTCACTATTTTTAAAGGGGCTTTTGTTTTTATTGTTTGCATTCTCAGAGCGACCTGGCTGCTCAAAAAGTTCAAGTTAAAGGGAAATGCAGGTATATTGATTTACCTAACAAAGTTATCGGTCCGTCAACGGCGTTAATTGATTTTGAATATATCTTTGTCAGATAGCATAAACATTAATCAACTTTTGTTTATGCAGGAAAGTAATGCAAAACACTGTAAATCGTTGCCCGACTCGGGTTTCATTTAGGTGGATTTGATTATACACGCTTAAATAAATATGACAGTTAAATATCCATCACATATGAAATTAAATTATGCTTGATCTTGAACTCGCCCGCCACCGCATTCTGCGTACTTATTTGACGCGAGAGAGCTCATAGGCAATGCAAACACGTGTTTTTCTACATATGGTATTAAACTCGCACAAAATGGTGCTGTCCAGCACGGAAATTTCCAAGAACGCATCCACCACGCAAGAAACCAATAAATACGTATTTATGCTTATATGCAGTCGCTAAAATTGTTGTTCATCATCAGCGGGAAATGATGCGAGTGTGCGATAATAACGTTCAATAAGAGTCGAGAGCATAAATGTAATGCGTGCTGAAGAATTCAATCCTCAACTCTTTAACTGCGATTCTTCGAGATTTTTGTCCCCATTTCCAGAACTTTCGCAGCGGAAAATCAAGAGAGGTTTCCTCCTAACCCATGCACATAACGTACAACAAATTGCGTCGAAGAATTGCCCCTCTTACACCACTTGCATTGCAGCAGCGAGATCGAGAGGGTGCATACACACACACACATTCACGACTCACATATACACCGTCACATAAAAACCATTCGCGGAGTCGAGGGTACGATAATCGAATCCCGTAGCATGCCAAGTGTGGTCTTTTACGTCCTCCTTTATCCGGCTTAACATCATTGGTGCAATAGCATGCGCAAGTTATGTTTTTTTAAGCTGTACGCCCTTCAACTATTTTTTTAGTATTCCGTTTTTCCGCCGAGAGGTCGTCCCAATAGTCCTCCAGGATCCGCAGCGCACGATGTTTCGAGGAGGATGATAAGAAAAGAGAGAAATTCGCGCTGGTTTTGCGGGTGATTTTACTCTTTTCAGCACAACGTAAGTCGAGCGTTTTCATTTCCATAGGTACGATTTAGGATCATGAGAGAGAGAAAAACGCGGCCAAACGTAGATACGGAAGGAATCAAATTCCGACATTTCACGTTACGCGGAAAGAACTACGTTTACGCTCTCGGTGAATGATACGATAAGAAAAATAGGGCTCCCGTATGAATTATTCTTCATTTCGCGAGACGGTGATTCAGTTAGGAAAAACTAATACCGAAATAGGAAAAAAGTAAGCGGAGGGAATTCTCTTGAAATTTTTTCCCATAAAACTACGCAGGTTAAGAAAGAAGGCGGGGGAAGGAAATAGAGGAACGGAGAACGAATTTATTTTGTTCGGATCCGTGAGAGGTAGAGACGAAAAGAAATTTCGGGGGCCCTTCTATTCTTCCGATGGTTTATCGATTATTGAGCACTCGAAGAAGGCAATAAAAGGAAAGTTACCGCGGAAGCAAAGCAAGGAAGCGGTTCGAGTTGGAATATAGAGCGAGCAATTTCCTACTTTTCCACTTCCCCATTATATGTCTCGTCTCGGAAACATTACTGCCTTATTCCAAAAGGCCTCTTTTCTGGTCTTCCAAATATCCCACGGAGGATGAGGTTTTGGATGTTGGTCTGGAATAACTGGAGGGCACACAAGGCTAATGATCGAGCCCGAGGAGGAAATCGAGGAGTCGGACGAATCGTAGGAGGTATGGCGCCTCGGGAGAGAGGAAGGGTGGAAGAAAAACCTCAGGTGAGGCATTGAGGATTTATGGCGTTCGTGGCAAAGTCGATTGTATTACTTACTGTGCCCGAGGGGACGTGCGTTTGGGGTGTTGGCGCTTTTGGGTGGAAGAAGAGGATGGGGAGAAAGAAGATGGTTCCGCAGAATTGATGGATTTCGGGGTTGTTGAGAGCGGGAGGGAGGAGGGAGGTTCGAGAAAGTTAGGGTGGAAATAGGTTTGGTTGATTAACTGACCGGCGGAGGAGTGCAACTTTTGATTCTTGAAGATTCTTGCGGAGGGCTTGCGACGAGAGATATGATCTTGTTTCCGAGCGGTAAACTCAATGATACGGTGCTACGAATGTCTCACCTCGAGTTTGACAGGAAGTCACAATTTCAGCCGAGACGCTTGTTTTCCTCTATAACTGTCACTTTTCGATCTGCGGATCGATTTTTTCGACGAGTAATGAATGTTAATTTTTACGATTTGTTCAAAAAATAGAAAGTAAAACACTTATCCATCGATATATATTTATTAAGCGCTTTCGATCTTATTTTTTTGCAAATATTTAAACACTATTACAGTAAACCCTCCACATTCGCGACTTCATCATTCGCGAAATTCTCAAATTCGCGATGTAGCCAATGTATGCGACCTCAACATATGCGACCGCTTGGCTTCGCAAATTAGCGAGTTTGCCGCAAGATGATACCTTGGTACGCTGGTACCCATCGCGCAGGCGCGCTCTGCTCCTCTCTATTTCAGTCTCGGGTCCAGTGTTGCCAGATATAACGTGAACACGCTCAGCGTAACGTATTGAATTTCTTATAAAGTACATATCACATTTTGCGGTCTTTTTTTTTACATCATATTTTGTGCGTTTTTACGTGTTCTTAATTCCAATGTTAAACGTTTCCTACCATTATGTTTTCAAAACGGCTTGAAATGCGACAGACCCACATTTATTGTTACTTCGAAAGTTGACCGCGAGTTATAGCATGCGTATACAAATTGAACCAATGTAGTCATGAGAAGCACTGCACCGACACGGAGTATGTATATCAGGGGCTCCCAAAGCGGTGCCCGAGGGCAAAGGTACGCTGTGGCGCCCGCCGAGGTTTGCTCAGGTATTCTCCCTATAACATTTTGCTCTTTTGACGTATAGTGATGAGCGTCCACAGAATCTAGAAAGTACTAATCTAAAAATACTTCATGACTTAGGGGCGTAGGGATTATCAGGCGTAGTCGAGATTAAGGACAGAGTTCAATAAACCGATCATATTGTTTTGTCCCGTACCCGTGTCAGCTCAGTATGGATCCTTAAGAGGTAAGGGATTTTAGAAAGGGTTTGGAATGCCGAATGAAGTGTGGCTGTTTGGTATAAAAATGTCGATTTTCTCTTTTGTTTTAGGCCTTTAGCGTTAAAATATACCAAATTTAAGTGTGACAAAGCAACTTTAATAATCCTGATAATTTCATAGAAAATTTAGCAGAGAAAAATTGACGATAATTCATTTTCGTCGATTTTGAAATTTTACGAATTCGATTTTTATTGACATTTATCGATTTAAATCGAATCCTACCAAACCTAATTGTAAATAAACATATAGCTACGAGATGAGCTGTAAGTGTTAAGCGGGGGGGGGGGGTAAAATATCCTCAGCGCCCGCCGCTTTCGCTTTTTAAGTCGAAGGCCCCCTTGCCAACATAAAGGTTGGGAACCCCTGATGTATATCTTTGAAGTGAGCGAGCACCTGATAGTGTTGGCCGCATAGCGCGATCTGGTGACCGGGGAAGCTTTAAACCCTCACTTAATTCTGGCAACACTGCTCAGATCTCATTGTCACAGCATCCATCGCAATGTAAAGACCTCATTGCACATTTCTTCTCAATTTTGTCATTTATTTGGTTTATTTGCCCTTAATCATGCCTAAGCTAAAGCAAGTTGCTACAAGTGCTTATACTCCAAAAAGGCTGAAGAAAGTGATGCACTTAAGTGAGAAATTGACAGTGTTAGACAGACTGGATATAGGTGAGATTGCGTTCGCAGTTGGCCAACATTTTGGAATAAACGAGTCTACAGAAAGGTCAATGAAGAAAAATGAAAAGACGATCAGGGATAGTGTTGCAGGTAGTGCTCCGTTAAGTGAAAAAATGCTGTCACAAGTGCGAGATAAAACAATAGAACAAATGGAAAAAACACAATCTGTGGATTAAAGACCAAACCCAGAAGAATATTCCTCTGAGTGGCTCTATCATTCGTACTATGGCAAAGAGCCTATTTGATCATTTTAAGGGGCAGATGAGTGAGGACTCAGGGCCATTCAGTGATTTTCAAGCCAGTAAGATATGGTTCGACAAATTTAAGAAAACATCGTGAAGCTAGTTGGTGAGTCAGCGTCAGCAGACCACGAGGCAGCGCAGAGGTATCCTGAGGAAATATGTAAGTTTATTGAGGAGAAGGGGTATGTGCCACAACGGGTCTTTAATGCTGATGAGACCAAGTTATTTTGGAAAAAATACCCAATAGAACGTTTCGTTCAAAAAGGGAACGGACTGCCCCTGGGTTTAAGGCAGTACGGTATCGTTTATAACTTCTCTTCTGTGCCAATGATTAGGGGACTACATGGTGAAGCCTATGCTGTTGTACCGCTCCTTGAACCCCCATGTGCTGAAAGGCAAGAATAAGAATCGGATATGAAGTGGTACTACGACTGTTTCGCCCATGAGGTAGAAAAATACTTGGCATCTAAAGAACCTTGCATTCAAAATCCTACTCCTCATTGATAATGCCCCAGAGCATCCACTTCTCATTAAGTTCGCACATCTTAACGTGGAGTTGGTTTTCCTTCCTCCTAATACATCCTCTCTCATCCAAGCCTTAGACCAAAGTGTTATTGCGGCATTCAAAGCCAACTACACAAGGTACACCTTCAAGCGCATTTTAGATGCAATCGATAAAAACCTAACACTGGATGTTACAACCTGCTGGAAGATGTTCAACATCGCGGTCCCAAACCTCAAACAATTTTAGTTCGGAGGTTATCCATTTATCTTCTTGTTACCATCCATTTCCCTCAAACTGTCGTGGGTGTCAGTATTCTTCCTTCCTGTTTGGGATGCATGGAAAACAGTGTGAGACAAATCAGTCATTAGAAAATAAAGAATCTTCCAAATGTGAAAGTAAGTCATTGGGAATTTTTATCACTAGCTAGGTATTCTCCGATTTTGAAATTTTAATTTTAATTTGCATTATAGTTTTATTTTTCTTCGATATAATACTTACATAAACAAAAGTGTCTTTAAACAGCGTTCATTTAATAAAATAGTGAGAACGTTTATGATGGTAATAGATCCAGTTTCGTCTACCTAAAATATGGATATGTTTTAATTATATCCAAAACGTTAAGAAATTGTCAATCTCATAAATTGTACCTTTCTTCGTGTCGTAGATTTTTTCCAGAAAATTAATTTTTCTGAAAATGGAATTATTAGGTTTTCTTTAAAGAAGTAAATAAACGGCGCAATATACATTGCGCAGACTTTCTCATATACGTATGTATATACGTTTGGTCGACTGTGTACGTTTATAAAAGAAAAACCCTTATAAATTAAAGTTAACCGTAGTTTAGTGTATATTTTAATGCCACTTAGTAATTTTTTGGGGCATATGGCTTAGTAAATATTATTTGTGACATCAGGCTGTAAGATTGGATGGATTTTAATCAAAATCCGTTTAGCCATTTCTAAGTAAATCGAATTTTTTTGTTCAAAATATCCAAGAAAAAAGCACCATTATTTTTGCGCAATGTCGTTCATCTCATCATAATGTCTTTTATGAATGACATTATCCACAAACATGATATATCATTCGATTTAGTTTAACCGTAAGGCTGTAGTAAGGTTTTGAGTGGATTGCGGCGGAGTCGTGACGTCATAGGGCTTAGGTAAGGTAGCTTAGCGTAAATTTTAATGTCACTGGACGCCATATGGTGACTTTTTGAGAAATATGGCTTATGCATTATTATTTGTAACATCAGGCTCTACAACTGGATTGATTTTAATTAAATTCTATTAAGCCATTTTTGAGTAAATCAAATATTTCTAAAGATCGCCAAGATTAAACTACCCTTTATTTTTGTGCAATACCATTTTTATGAGAAAAGTGTTTGCAAAAGATGATATGTTGCATAAATTCTAGATATCATTCGATTTAATTTACGCGTTTGGGCCCTAGGACGGCGAACAGACAGACAGACGGCATGGCGAAACCCACTTTTATGGACACAGGGACACCTAAAACGTGTATTTCCATCCAATTCTCGAAGTCGATTTTTTTCACGATTGCAATACTTGCTCAATATACTGCGTATATTAGAAAGTAACTAAGGAAAAAATTTTTATGCTCAAAGTTAATTATGAATTTCTCGTTTGATTTTATTGAAATCGGCTACTCCGATAAAAATGTACGGAACAAAACATATGCTATTTGACTAGTTCTACAAATTTTGTTCAAAGACTTTTTGTTATAAGTGATATTTTACGAGTTATAAAGAAAAGGTAATATTTTGTCGCCAGTAAAGTGGCGCTCCCGTTTACGCTACATGAGCCATTTATATACTTTTTCTTATTTTCTTTGCCCTTATTTCCTAAACGCCGTCCGCCAAGTAGTTTCGAAAATGAAACATGCGGACCAACAGACGGACGGACACGACCTGCTCATAAGGTGTTCATTTTTACTTTGTCATATACGTAGTCTATTGAGGAAGTATCGTTATCGTGAAAAAATTCGACTTCGAGATTTTGATGGAAATACACGTTTTAGGTGTCCCCGAGTCCAAGAAAGTGGTTTTTGCCATGCCGTCTGTCTGTCGGACTGTTCGCTGTTCTAGGGCCCAAACGTGTACATGAAATCGAATGATATTTCGTATTTGTGCAATATATCATCTTTTGCAGACCCATTTTTCATAAAAATGATATTGCTCAAAAACTAAGAGTAGGTAGTTTATTCTTGACGATTTTTAGAAGAGTTTTATTCATTCAAAAATGGCTCCAGAGAATTTTATTAAAATCAATCCAATTGGAGAGCCTGATGTCACAAATAATACTATGTATGCCATATATCTCTTAAAATCACTATATGGCGTCCAGTGACATTACAATTTACGCTAAGCTACCTTACCTAAGCCCTATGACGTCACGACTCCGCCGCAATCCACTCAAAACCTTACTACAGCCTTACTGTTAAACAAAATCGAATGATATATCATATTTGTGGATAATATCATTCATAAAAGACATTCTGATGAGATGAACGATATTGCGCAAAAATAAGGGTACTTTATTCTGGGGTATTTTGAAACAAAATTCGATTTACTCAGAAATGGTTGTAAGGATTTTGATTTAAATCCATCCAATCGTAGTCTGATGTCAAAAATAGTATTAACTAAGCCATATATCCCAAAAAATTACTAAATATCGATCAGCGGCATTAAAATATACGCTAAACTACGGTTAACTTTGAATCAGAAGCGTTTTTCTTTTAAAATCTTATACAGTGGACCAAACGTATATACGTATATGAGAAAGTTTGTGCAATGTATATTGCGCCATTTATTTTTTAATGTTGTCAACGAAAACAATCTTCGTATCAACTAAAGTAAACAGCATCTACTATAAATAAGTTTAATTTCCTTTCTTGCGCAGACAGCTTATATAGAAAATGAAAGGAAATGGATTATCCACTGTAAAAAATGAACGTAAGTTTACACACAACTTTTTTAAGTGAAAATAAATGGATGATTTTCATTAAAGGAATGAACGTGAATGTAAAGATCACGACTACTCATTTCAAGTGAGGTACATTTTAAACAATTTTGCATTTTTTAGTCAATTACTACTGATTATAAATAAATCGGTTAATCACAAATTCAACATTTCCTTGATATCGATTCTTGATATACCGTTTTGCATTGCTTAGACATTAGACTAAGCTATTGATATTTATATTTTGTTGACATGATAACATAAATCTTAACAAACGCCCTTGGAAACTGCGAACTCCGACATGGAGTACACCTTTCCATACTTATTTCCTTTGCTGAGGGCGAAAATCTATTTAAGGATTTGAGGGAAGATAATGAATCATGCTCAATTCGCATTGTAGGAGCTAGACAAAATAACCTCTTTCAGAGCAAAGGAAAGCCAGAGTAATGAATAAACCTATTGAGACAGGCGATTTTGTGGTTTCGTTCGAACAACGAATGCATACTTAAATTAATTAGGTCATTCGTATTTTACTTGCGCCTGCTACATTTTGCTGCTTCACATCAGTTCCAGCCGCAGTAATCATCTTCAAAGAAAATTAAATCGATCTTTTGCCATTATTTGCGTGTTAAATGAAATATGGCTTCCGGATTCAGAAACATTGTTTCGTTTAAGGAGAAAGCTTTCTAAAATATGCATTATATTCGGAAGTGAAGGTGGAGCTCTGTAGCAGTTTCCCCGCAGATAGGGTAGGATATTCTCAGTTAAACGCAATTTTAATGCAAGAACCTGAAACTACTTTTACCTCGAGTTTAACACCCAAAGTGTACCCCTCTCAGTATAGAAGGGAAGCGAGTATTATTCTACATTATAGATGTCTACTAAGGAAACTTTATTTGACCTAGGGAGTAAATCGACCTTCGTTTCCGTATCAGTTTCAATTGATATTGATAATTGGAACAGGAATAATATACATTTTCTGGAATTTATTTATCAAATTAAAAATATATAGAACTTTTCTAGCATTTTATGTTTTAGTACTAAACCTTCTCTTTCTAAGGAGACGTAAATGGCTCCACTTTTTCTGGGCCAGAATTTCCTCCAACCATAAATTGGTCTTATTTTGAAAGTTGCGCTAAGTTCTGGGAAAGATCAAGTATTTAAAAGTGAGATGGTAAAAAACCTTAATTGAAAAATATTTCAACTTTTATTTCTCCCTTTTCGTCTAAAACTCGGGATGTTTGTCTGTTGTGTCTTATTTTCCCATATTACTGCATATGTGCTCTAAATTTGGTGATTCGTAAAATTTTGAAGCCCTCTCCTGTTGATGTTGTTAGCAAAAAATGTCAATTTTGGACCCTTTTTTGACATACGACTCATACGGCAGAACCTCCGTTATTTTTAATCCTTTGATTTATAATTTATTATTTAAAGTTTCGTAGCGTTATTAATAAGCAAGTTGACTTTATTTATTAGAGTAAGTAAAATTGCTTCATTATTTTCTTTTCCTTCTATTCCTGTCACATTTTGTACAGATGTGAGTTTCTTTGTGCTCATAATTTTACGTGCATCAGATATTTTCACAGCACGTATTTAAATTCTTGAAATGTCAAGATTTTGCTATCATTTCCATTTAATTTTCAAATTCGTTTGGCCGACGTGATTGAAATACCATCCGCACTTTTTTGGCATTGTTTGTTGTTCCGCTGTCTTTCAGCACCCGGTCACATGTGAAATCTCAAACGCCAAATGAAACATTTTGCTCGGTAACCGATTCGCTAATCGCGTGAATGATGGCTTATTTAAATGAAATATTTAAATAAAAATATTCTAACCTCTTTTCGATCATTTCAATGCAACTGTAATGCACAACAAACTACGCAGTACTAAATCTAAAAATTTTCAATGATAACGTGAGTCAGATTAAAGTCAGAGTGGATTAGTGCTATATACGCATATTTCTTGTTTCCTCGGGATAAGTAGACGCGTTGACACGCAAAACTAATCAAATTAAAGGCGTAATAATTGTTCTGAAAGCTCCCTTCCCGACTACAAGGGAATTAATTGTAGCGATGGAAAATGATTCTCGTTGGTTGGTACCTCGCTATCATATTTAATTAAACACTTATTTAGACCTTTTTGACGATTTGGACATATTTTTCCCCATCAGCATAATGTCACCCCGTCGTGAAAATCTTCAAAGGATGACTAAAAAATTTGGAAGCAATTAACACGTACGTGATCTTTTTCTGACCTACCCAAGACCCTCCCTATATTATAAACGTCGTCTAATAATAGACAACTCTCGTTTCGGTCCAACCCCTAAACCATCAATCCCGCGTCGTTGTTCGCGGAACGACTCCATCCAAAGGAAGAGTTTCTACTCCAAAGGCGAGGACTATATATAAAGGTGACAAATAGGTTGAAACAGATGCGTTTGCCAATGACAAACACGTGTTGAAGGATCGCTTGAGTGCATTGGAATCCCAGAAGGGGGAACGTAATGGACGATCGTCCTGTTACAAAATTAGTCCTCACCGATCCTCTATTTCACGTTCCCTTCCAAATTCCCGCCCCGACTCCCCACACAACCCCTCCCTTCCCTCCCCACCTCTTCATCTCGGTCTCTCTTCACCTCCTCCCACTCTCTCTCTCGTCCTCTCCCTCCGTCCTCACCGCCGTCTTCCATCTCACCCGCACATGAAGGAGCCATAAACGATTGAAAGTGACGTATGACACGTGACTCCTCCCTCAGTCTTGTGGTAAAAAATACTCGAAACTGTTTGATCCCCGAAAAGTGCGTGTCTGTGAGGATAGAGTCATTTCGAGTCCTCTCACCCTGTCTTCAGAGGAGAATCTTAAAGAGTGATAATTTGTAGCCTGCGGAAAAATACCTTTGTGGTGATTCGTTCGAAAGGAAATAAGGATAGGGAACCTGGTCCATCGTGAGTGCGTATCTGCAGGTGTCCCCATATTTCGCGCCTTTGTTTGTTATTTTCTCGATTTTTTCCTTGCATTTTCGTCCACGAAAAATGTACTCGCACATAAAACGATTTTATAACTGAAAGATATAACGTAAAATACAAAATGTTTACTTATATATTGATAGGCAGGGCCGTAGTGACCCCTTTTGGCGCCCTGGGCAGAGAATTTATGTCGCCCCAAAATGAACTATAAAATGACACGCGCATGTTTCTTTAAGGAAAAGTATATAATGAAAGACAAACAATCGTTTATAAATTTGTAATTTTTATTTTTCGAGCTTTATTAACAGCAAACACATCTATTAGGTCATTTAAATCTATATTTTTGGCAATATCATATTCAATAGATAAAATGGCTAGAACAGAAAGTCTCTCGTGTCTCATTGGTGACCGTAAGTAATTCTTGGTCCATTTTAATTTACTGGATGAACGCTACCGAATTTGGCTTATTCTTTCGACGCCGCGAGCGCCAATGAGGTTCAGCTCTCAAAGAAACTTCTAATTTTTGCTTTCAATACAAATTTGCGTATCGATTTGGTGCATCTTCGAGAATCAACAGCGTGAACATAAATTTGTATGCTTTTAGGCGCTTTTGGGTTTAAGTTTCGAGTTTCTACAATTATAATAAGTAATTTCAAAATACATGAGAAAAATGCGATGTATTCACTCCCATGCTATTCTTATGGGAAAACGAAAAGGTCCTGGAATCGAACTTAGAACCTTTGGATCGGATGAAAACCTCAATCCTTCCCTGGATGAAAGTAAATTAATTCCATGCAGAATTTGGTTGTACTGTCTCTCGCGCTGCCAGAATGCATAGCGAACAGACAGACACTCTTCTTCATTTAATTTAATTTAATTTATTTTGGTCCAAAAACAGCACATTGACCTTTACATTGGATACACCAAAAACAATATAAATATACATATAAAATACAAAATGTAAAAAAACAATATACATTTAAAATTCATATAAAACGCAGAATAAAAATACATACGAGTATAATCACAGTATAAGATGGACGTAATTAGAATTAAAATTGAAAGGATATGTCATTATTGTCGGAGATGTTCGCCACCCAAGGAGGCACGGAGGAGCGAGGACCTGCATGAAATATCCAGCAAGGGTGCCGCCTTTAGTAATATGTTAAATGAGGAGGGAATGCGATAAAAGAGTGACTAGACATTCTTTATAAGCTATAAATAAAGATATAAAATAAAATCAAACCTTAAGAATAACTTCCGATTTGAAGACTGCTGCTAACCGCCGAAGGTTTCATGAGTTTTATTGCGGACGGCCGAGGTACTCCAATCTATGTAGCACGCTACCCGAAAAAGCTTGGCCACCCCTGCTTTATTGCTCGAGCTCATGGTATGGAAAAATAACACAATGCATAATTTAGAAAAGAGTTTTCTACTTACTATGAACTGCTTTGGCGTCGCAGGATCAAGAGAATTTCACACGGAGAACACTGAATAGATACGTCATCCGTGATCTCACTACAGCTCCGAGAGAGTGACGATCAGTTTATGCGTATCATGAATTATCGTCATGACACGAGCCATTCGGGATAGTGATCCGAAATCGTTCCCACGGGAAAATAAATGAGAATTCCCAAGGGATACTTTGTTTGTCAGCTGGGGCTGATGTTTGGGACGAATCAAATTTCTACATGCTTGTCAAGAGTCATACTCGAATTAAAAGCTTCCTAGAGTGCTATCGATGTCGAGCCCAACTCGGAATTCCTGTACGGCCTATTTTTTGCTGAGGAATCAGTATATCTGAGGCACTTATTTTCATATAAGGTTTCATGTATCATTTTATCTGCTATGCGTATTATTTTAAGACACCTCTAGTTCGTACACCATGGGAATGAGGTGAGTGAGAGTTTTCTAACAAAAAAGGATATGGCATTTCAGCGAACAAGTGTTTATGGCTGCTCGGAAGGCCTTCCTATCCAGTGGTTTCTATCCTCACATACTTCACCAGTGCCCTAATGTATTGGACAACGAAGTTGAAAATATTTTACAAGATTAATTTCCTACATTATTAAATTACTACCAAGCATACAATATACCATCAGTCGATTATGCTTAGATACTCGCTGATTAGCGAATCGATCAAAAGTCTATTAAAGCTGAAATCACTGTGATTATTCATGTTTAGCGAAAGGAATTAATTTGCATTATATCATTTAAAACTAAAAGTCGATAAGACGAGAAATTCGGTGAATAATGAAAAATGACATCGAACACATTTATTAACGAACAGTAAATTACGGTATTACCCCGCCCTTTCTCCTCTTCCACTGTAACGAAAATGTGCCGTCTGCACATTCAGCTAATGATAACCACCAGGCTTTCCACACCGGGAATAAAGAATTTTATTTTCGCTTCAAAAACATTGTAATTTTGTTGTTAAAAAGGACAATTTTGGACGGATTCTGCCCGTATTTAAAATTTAACGGTATGAAAAAAACCTTACCTTTTCCGGTCGTATACCCGGACAAATTCGATTTTCTAGGCGCGTTTCGTTTCCAGCGTAAGCGCCTATGAGCCTCGTTCTCTCCGTCCTCCCGTACTCATATTCGTTCTTGGCTTCTACCACACGAATTTTCATGAAATTTGGTATTTAGAATTTATAGCCAAATACAATACAAATACAATACAAAATAGCATAAATGGTCAACATAACCTAATCAAGGAAACAAAAACGAACTTGTCCTCATTTCTCGTAAAATATGTCATGCTGAAAATGTCTTCAAATAAAATTTGTAGATCTAGTCAAGTAAAATAATTCTTGCTATATACATTTTTTATCGTAGAAGAACCCGTTATCAAGAAAATAAAACAAGAAATTCGTAATTTGATTTGAACACAAAAGCTCATGTCTGGATAACTGTTGTCAACAATAACAATCTTCGAAGTAATTGAAGTAAATTTTATTGATATAATTACGATAATACGTTTAATTCCTTGCGTGTCCACGCAATATTTTGCAAGCTGAAAGAAATGGATTACCTACGATGAGGAAAGAAACACAAACGCGACTATTAAACCACTTGACTGAAATTAAGTATGTTTTTAGTAATTTTCGATCCTTTGGTTAACTGCAACTGATTAGAAAATAAATCTGTAAATCAAATCATTCATATTTCATGGGTATCGTTTCTGATATATCGTTTTGCAGTATTTAGTAGTTATGTTGAAACTAGTATAAAAGCCCGTCAATATGACGGGAAGAAATATATTTACGTATATAGTATAGGTGGCCGTCAAAAATGACGGATATCTCTCCCTTCATCTTTCTCCTTACATTCATCTTTCTCCTTCCCTTCATCAAGTCCCGTATTCATATCGCAATGCTAAGTAATTTAAAAATGCAAATATATAATACGTTATACCATATTTACTCTCATATCACATAAATAGTTCTCGATTCTTCCGCTCTTTAAGAGAGGTGCCACAGTCGAGCGTTGGAACGGTCAATCAAACAGACACTTGACTTCTATATAAGAGAATTACGCAAATGCGTCTATTAATGCTCCAACATAGGCGAGGGAAGTAATTTTTAGTAAACAGAGAGACTTGATCGTGTCGTGATGTTTCGCTGTTTTTGATGTGCGTTCGTTCAAACTAAACCGTTTAGTTTCAAATAACCCATCGCATGAGACGCGCCTGTTTGTGATACACTGTACACTTTCCGAACATTTTTTGTAGAACGATGATGATTACGCCCGGAGTTAATGGATAAACGGGTAGAGGGAGCAGGAAGCTCTTTTTATCCTGCCTCCCGTGGCCTTGGCAAAAGTTGTTCATGACTTGGAGCGGTCCTGATTACGCCTTTCAACTGCACACGCGTCATGTTCGAACACTTTGATTTGAAATAGATTGACAAAGAAACTGTAGGTGTATTTTATCTAGTGTATAATAAAAATTCAATTTGAGACTAGAGGCCTGCATACCCGCAGTTTACCCGACCCGACCCGCGGGTACCCGCAGCGAAAGTTGCGGGTCGGGTATAGAGTGCTTCCATGCGGGTACGGGTCGGGTTCGGACACAAAAGACACCGGTGCGGGTAAAGAGCGGGTATGAAAACTAGTTTTAATTCCAATTCAATTTGCCTCGCCAATGTAGGCACTGTAACTTTTCACACGCTTTTTACTGCTAGTAAAGCCCACCCTCGCGGTCAGAAGTAGCGTTATATAGGGAGATACAAATTTGCAATTGATGCAGGTCGGCAGATCGCAGACTTTGTGTATCATGTGTCAAGAATAGGGTCTGACGTAACAACGATTCCTTTAATTATATAAATAGGTAAAAAGTTGCAATTGACAAACGATTGGCGATTACTTGCTTTATTTCAGAAGCGTAGAAAATTTGTGAAATATTTAAAAAAAATCAGGCTTACAAGGTTCGCTGACATCTACATTGAAAGGAGACGTCAAGAATCGTTGGAATTCAATTGTTTGTTTGATCTCTTCAATACTTGAAAATTGGGAGGTTGTTTACAATATTTTAACTGAAAAAAGATGAGTGATATGATTTGTGATGTTGGAAAGAAAGATTTATTAGATTTAGTAGAATGCCTCAATCCATTCCAGAAAGCATTGATTGAATCGGAAGGAGAAAAATATCCAACAATATTTTTGGTTTGCTTGTGGCATTTGAAAATAAACGATCATTTAGAAATAGGTTCAACAGAATCTAATATCATGAAACTTTTAAAAACTTCAGGTAAAACTTATTATAATGACATTAAAAAGAAGAAGGGATATGAAATCTAATCCGTGACACCAAATCCGTGTACGCTTCTAGAGCAACCGATGAAAAGGCATAAAATGTCAGACACCTTATAGATACAGACACAGTAAATGATCACATTTCTCCAGACGAATTGACTGCATATATTGACTTAAAACTATCTGACGACATTACTAATAATTTTGATTTGATGAACTGGTGTGATAAGCAAATGAACTCTTTGCCAAATTTAAGTATTTTAGCGAATCGTATTTTTGAAATATCAGCGACCAGTGCTTCATCAGAGCGGTGTTTTTGATTGGCGGGACATGTTGTTAGTGAAAGAAGAAACAGTTTAGATCCCGCAAATGTGGATAATGTCCTATTTTTAAATAGTCATTTTAAATCTCAGGGTAGATACTGTTAATTAATGTTTCCTTTTTTCAATTAAATTATTTTGTAAAATTTCTAATTTTCGTAAAAATAAATCGTAGCTACTTTAAATACATTTTTTCGATCTTAAAAATGAATGTTAATGCACCATTTCGTTTCATTTTAATTTACGCAAAATAAATGACTGACTCAGAAATAATATTTTTATTTTTTCACGATTTCTTGCTACGGATTAGTGTCTCGAGGACCAGACAGTTAAAAAATATAGGTCGGGTCGGACAAGTAGGCCTTCTGTGCGGGTGCGAGCTTGCTGATACGGGTCGGGTGTGGGTTAATATTCTGCAGTTACGGGTTGGGTACGGGTTAGTAGTCTGCGGATACGGATCGGGTAGAGGTGGAAAATATCATACCCGTGCAGGGCTCTATTTGAGACCCCTCAAGAAGCTGCTCTCCGACTGCCCCACCCCACACATCCATTTATTTATTATGGCTGCCGCGAAACACTCTGCTAAGTTAATAAATCAATGATTTTAAAGTGTTGGTATGTCATTTGGCAGTATTTTTTACTCTAAAAACTTATTATTGTGTAGTACTAACAAATGAATGGGTCCAAAGGTGTGATACTTGCGAAATTCTATTTACCTTTGAAAGGGTTTCACGCTTACAAAATGTTTGGAAAACACTCTTCTACGTAAACATTTGGTACAATGAGTATATTGAAATTGATACCCGCCTGCATTTTAAAACTGTTTTCACTGACCGAAATGATGCGACAATTGTGTAATTTTTTCGAAAGCATTACCTAACTCTTCATTAAACTCTCCAATCGTTGGTAAAAATCAGGAGATGCATTATTTGGAGGGCGTTGGGGATACTCAACCAATCCATATTGTCCAAACATACAATGGTTTCATTTAGATACTGACGGATATCTCAGTGGTAACGGGAGGGGGAGGCTCCGTCTTGTTGAAAATAAATCCCATAATTTACATTGATTAATTAACGAATATTTGTCGGTATAGTGCTGTAGAAATACACAATTCGTACTTAAACTGAAGATGGTTTGAAATGTGGGAACATTTTTCAAGTGAATGCTTATAATGCTAATTGATAGAAATGGATACGATTTCCTAAAATAAAATTTCGGGCTCACGTGGAGGACAAAGAGATCGCCATTAAAGACGCTGCTTTTTACCAGAAATGCTGGTCTGGTTTTTTCCCACCGTTTTCTGGACATCGGCTTCATCTCGGTAATCATTCGTTAAAACTTCCATTCAAATCCCTTATTTTTGTTTTTTGCATCTTAAAGCTTGGACTATTTTTTCACCCAAACAATTAATAACTGATTTCAATTAAAACGGACGTTAATTTAGATTAAATTTGTCCACAAAGTCCACGGAATTACCGCCGAAATGGACCGATCGAGTAATACTTCGAAATTTTTCTTCTTAAGGTTGTTCTTGGATATTTTCCGGTGAAATATTTTTAGTGCTCGGGGTACGGAAAGTCGTAAGAGAATCAACAAGTTTTGCAAAGTTTTGCCCTAGTTCACTCGAAAGGATCAGCTTGGTAGTTTCAACGAGACGTCCGTACTCATCTACATGGCAGTTGCAAGTGAGTTGGATGAAATCGATGGATGCGTCGTTTACTTCCTCTAGCCCTTGGCAAGGAGGAGTTTGACATTCTTATTCAACTGCCAGACGTTCCGAATTATTCAAATGTTGCGGCTAAATAAATGGAAGTAACTTGCGTCAAACTAAGTTTAACACAAGTAGCAGGTGAGGCTTTCATTCTTTCAATACTTTAAATTGCTAGTATTAAAGAGGGGGCATTGTAATAAGTTTGATTCTCCTTCTCTTATTTACCTTTCATCAACAACGAATAATCTTGCTGATAGATTTAATGAGGTCGATTCTAATTTTATTCATAAATCGTTAGTGTACAGTAATCCCTCCATATTCGTGGGTTTCATATTCGCGGTTTCTCTTATTTGCGCAGGAATTATTGTGGCAAGTTTCAATATTCGCTGGAAGTAAACCTCACTTATTCGCGGTCACCTACCTTAAAACACCGTGCGATACAACGTCATGCGGTTCACATGCTGCATAAAAATATTCTACGCCCATCTACGCATTTAATCACTCCAAACTTCATGCAAATTCTCTCTAAGTATTGGAAATATGTACGTCTTTCCGTTGAAATAATTCGCCAACAGGAGATGAAATTACATGTTATGATCAACATTCCATGGAGTGTTGACTGAGCTGTTCTCTGCTTGGCTATCTGTAATTCTGGTGAATAAGATGTTTATCAAAACCGAGTGAGAACGAAAAAAGGTTAGTTTTTACCCATTTTAAAAGGGATTAAGTAGGTTAGAATGGGAGGAAGAATGGAGAAAGAGAAGGGAATTTTCCGATGGATTTCACAAAATATATCGAACATCACACAGTGTAAAAGTGAAACTTTAAAAAATCGGGATATTTTCTGTCCTGCTTAACAAAAGGCGAGATTCCGGGTTTTATTTCCAAGTAGGAACGGTTTGTAACCCTAGATTATGTGGTCATTCGTCTCGGGGGTTCCCATTTCATAAATAAATCGTTCAAGAGTATCTTTTGCATTCAGTTTGGAGCTGTGTGTCGTTTTGCTAGCAGCCCGACGGTCTCTCTAATACAATTAGTACCGTGGAATGATACCAAACTTTACAGGATCTGTAGTTTCAAAAATCATTTTGTGCTTGCTCACAGTATTTTATATCATAGCTCTAAAACGCAAAGGGAGTGAAATTAGTGCCGATAAAAGAGTGAGACGAGCAAGAAAAGTTGTCATTAAGAGAAAAGGTTGAATTGTCAGAAAAGCTGTCACAAGGCGGAAGTGTAGCGTCCGTTGGTAGAGCAACGAATCCACTGTGAGATCACTGAAAAAAAGAGGCCAGTATACGGGCTAGTGGAAGTCCGCCTAAAAATGCCAAAGTGTCCTGCGACGCTCGTGATCGTGTCAACAAGAAGATGGAAAATACCCTAAATATTTGGGTCGAAGATCAAACGCTTCGCTTATATGAGCGCTTAAAGGCAACTTTACAGCAAGTAAGGGATTGTTGGAGAAATTTAAAAGAAGATACGCCTTATATAATGTTAAAATAAGTGAAGAATCGGCATCGGCAACTGAAGCTTTTCCAGGTCATCTTAAAATGCTCATCGAAGAGAAGGGGTACAAAACCGAACAAGTTTTTAATGCTGGTGAGTTGGGCATGTTTTGGAAGAAGATGCCTTCGCGAACATTCATCTCCACAGAAGAACGTTCGGCGTCTGGATTTAAAGCAGCTAAAGACAGGTTAACCCTCCTTCTCTGTGCCAATGTGTCCAGGGATTGCATGATTAAGCCGATGTTGATTTATCGGTCACTGAATCCTCGTGCTTCTAAAAAGAAAAATGAGCACAAACTACCTGTCTTCTGGCGAATTAAATTGTAAACGAACTACTATATTTATTCGAATTATTTTTGCAAATTTTCCTTAAAATATTGCGAAAAGAACCTGGGTGCGTTATTACGTTTACCGCGTATTTTTTCTTAATTCCGCGTCGAGAAGTAAAGATTCGAGAAC
This sequence comes from Tanypteryx hageni, assembly GCA_028673005.1. Classification (NCBI taxonomy): domain Eukaryota; kingdom Metazoa; phylum Arthropoda; class Insecta; order Odonata; family Petaluridae; genus Tanypteryx; species Tanypteryx hageni. The sequence continues at coordinate 66,518,378 of CM054120.1, read as the reverse complement.
TACAGGCTATGCTTATTAATACTAAAAATAAGTTTAAAAACAATAACAATGTCATTAATATATAAACTGGGGGTAGCTCTTCCCCTAACCCCATTTATTCCATAAACCTTATTATCTATATTCGCGGTTTCTGTGTCCGCTGCGTTTTTAAGGAACGTAACCCCCGCGAATACGGAGGGATTTCTGTAATTGCAGAAATATATAATGTTTGATCGAGTATAATACATTTGAATTAGCAAATAATTTTTGATTTCGCTAATTTTTAGGATAAAAATTGAGTTAAAGAACTAAGTGTACCTCCACTGATATGCAGTTGTAAACATGCTACAGAATGTAGTACTTTTATTTATAACCACAAAAGAAACTTCGAAGCTCTAAATTTGGAACAAATGCGCAAATATATTTCATCTTCTACTTAGGGTGGCAGCACTTGAATATTTTTTTTAACAGGTTCATAAAATTCAACCAATTTCTTTGATCTTAGAGTGCGCGGAGAATACGCGTTACTGAGGCATACAAACACACGAAAGCACAACTTATTACAAAGAAATGGTTAAAAGAAATACAACACTAGTTGAAGGTTACGTATATTGTATAGAGAAGTGAACACAACGTTATCATTTCCATGAGAAGTAACCTTTCATACTATTTTATGTGCACATGTTTAAATTCGCATAAATTCTTTGCCATGATAACATTTACTGAATTTCTTATTATATCAGAGAAGACTGAAGTAAAAATCTTCCTGCTCAAATGGCAATTGTTTAAAGTTTTTCCTAAAAAAATGTTCACTATTCCGTAGCTATCCGCAACAGATATGTTCCAAGAAAACACCGCGGTTAACAAAAAACAAGAGCATCTACGATGTGGGCTCGTCTCCTGTGTCATAGAGCTTCACATATTATCAAAAAATATTTACTTTTATTAATATAGTAATAGTTCAATGAACATGTTAATCAATGATTTATTGTTTTTAACGATTAAAATACACTGTTTACATTTGAAAACGTGTACGATATTTTACCAGAAGCATTTTTATTTTGAACTCGGCATATTTTATTTTAAAACTTTCCAATAAGTTAAATTATGTACATTAGATTATTATACTACTACTATACGAGAAGAAAATTCGAATTTTTGAGAAATGAGTGACTTATCATATAAAGAATTTGTTAAAATTTTTGAGACAGACAAAATGTTCATTATTTATAGGAGGTGGCTGTATTATTAAAATTATTTAGTTAACATCAAATCGTTATATCGTTTCAGTAAATTAGAGGGAAAAAGGAAAAAAATACTCGAAAAATAAGGGTCCGACAAAGCTGCACAACTGAAATTCTCCGACATTTGCTTAAATACAACCAATATTCTACGGCGTATAGGCCAAACCGTGGATAGCAAAACCACGGATAGTGAGGGACTACTTTTACTGTTCTATGGAGAACTTGTTCCTTTTCTGTTTCGGAAAAAATCAATTAATTGCCATTTTCGTTGTTGGTCTCAAGAATGAGGGGAAATGAAAGACTTGCGGTGAAGAAGTGAAAGGGGGAAAGAATTGGTGGGAAGAAGACGGAAATCGTTTGGCAGGCACGGGGCGAGGTTTCCATTCTTCCAACCTCATAATCTTGCCTACGACACCTCTTGTGAATAGCTCTGAATGGAAGTGATCTATCATCTCAAAACTCGCCCCGAAAAACTGTGTGACGAACGAAGAATTCATAAGAGCTCGAAGGAAATATTTTCCGAGAGCACTTAATATTCATCGGTTTTCAACCAATATATTTGCTGAATTCGTAACTTTGCTTCTATGTTCATTTAAAAATTTCGACGGGTGAAACGTTATTTTGTTTGTAAATAAAAAAAATCGATAACTTCTCGCGTGTTTAACGGCGATTCATCTTTACATTACCACAGAAATTTTCGTTCGCTTGGCGTATGGACTAAATCTATATTGACTATTGTCAATCCTCATCTCTCGTTTATAACACTGGGAAAATTAGGGCTTATTCGAGATGTTGGCCGGATCGAACTTGATCCTGCATCGAAACTGTTGCGAAGCAATTTTAAACTATTTTAGATATGTGCATATTGCCGATATTTAGATCATTTATTCTTTAATATTTGCATAATATTTTGCACTGTCTATACTCGTATAACTCCTTACAAACTCATTAAATTCCTTTTTCTTTATTTACTATACTCAAATTAGATGGAGTTATATTACTGATGAATCCAAACCTGAAGCAATAACGAAAACATTTCTAATGCTATTACATCAGTTTTCATAATGTACTTTCATGAATTATAATCTTTTAACTTTGCAGTGATTTCATCTTACTGGAATAATTTTTATTTTAACAGCTTGATTTAATTAAAATATCTCTTTTTAATATCTCTCCTATTATATATTCCAAAGAATTCATTTTCGAGTAAGAAGTTATTACATACATGATGCTATCATGCTAAGAGAATACAATTCATGGACCGCTGCTAATTAAAGACTAACAAAGCAATTGCTACGATGAAATTTCTCACAAATTTTCAACGGAAGTTCTTTTATACGCTTATTTAATAGCCTCCGATACGTGTAAAGCGCATTCTGTGATTAGAAGCTTGTATTTTATGCATCGGTCTATTTTTTATTAAAGGAAAACAAATCGACGTAAATGCTTTGCTTTGCTGTGAACAGCAGCAGTCATTAATTATCCCTGTTTTGAACGTTGATTTACATTAAAGCGGCGCTTAATGCTAAGCTCATGTGAAAACAAGTGCTCAGATTAGCCATAAAACCTACGTTTTTCTATTTTCGTCCCATTTAGCGAAATGGTAGAGGCAAATTTAAACAAGGAATTTAATTATTGGAACTCGAAATACATCAATACGTTAGTCTAAAATATTATGAGGAAACATTATCAAATATCCATTTTCGTATCACGTTTATGGAAATATGGATACAAATTCTAACATAATCAGGAATATTACCCAAATCTTACATTTCCAAGGCTAGACCACCCGGGTTCGATTCTAGGCCAAAACGGAAACTCTTTCTGTCAATAATTGGCTGTCGAACATATAAAATTAAGATATAGGCTTGCTATAGCGAACATCGTTTGTTTTTTCGGTTCCTTCGAAGATCAAAGTCGAAATTAAACAGTTCTCGGGTATTTGGCATAAGAATACCTGGATTTGTGTCAGAGAGCCTGCAAAATTGACGCGGACATAATCCTAGTCCAATGAATAACTATTTAGCTCTGCACTTAAACTCCGAAAAGCACATTAGCGTATTCGAATTGAACAAACCAGCCGCGTAAAACTAGTTTTTATTCAAAAGAATTCTGGCATAAATTACCGAATCCCCAGCACCCACAGCATGTCGGGGTTGAATTGCGGCCGAGCTATGCATACAAGCTTTAAAAGGCATAAAAAAGGAAGAACTTGGTCTCACCCGGGAAAGATATACAGCACGGACGTCTTTTAAAGTTACCCAATTTATTGCGTAATCCGAAGTGTAATTGTTTGGTCCGGCATGCCTCGAACACGGATATAAAATAAGAAGACGCGCTTTTCCGGTTGGTCAACCTTATGGTCCGTCGGTTATCAGTTGTCAGGGTCAAGGTCGCATACGGCGGTAAGGCCATCCTCGTCCTTTTTTCATTTTTATTATTCTCTCTTGAAGCCGCAGGATACACCATCCGCCGTCTCCTATGCCTGCGACTACGGAAAACCTACTTGCCGCCCATTTTTCGCCTTCCTCCGATTCTTATTCCACTTCCCCCGCATTCTATCTCTCTCCTCCTTCCCGCTCTCCTAATCTCCACTTCTCCCGCCACCTCAATCACGCTTTCCCGCGCGACCCTCCCTAAGCACATTCACTTCCCTGGAGGGTAGCCAACACACACGGGCGAAGCGGCAACACGCTCCTCATTCCACCGAAACATTGGGACTATGTAAGCCCTCCCCGCTTCCCTTCCGCACCGCGCCGCTCCTCCCTCCCACCTCCTCCCCCCGCGGCACCCGTGCCACATCCGCCCCGTCCTACACCACAGCCCATCGGAATTGATTCTCGGAAAGGTGGGAAAAGGAGGTTATATTTTTTCTTTCCCCCCCACCCTCCTCTCCTCTTCCTCCGCAAAGTTGAAAGGGAGAGAAGCGGAAGAAGAAAAGGAATTCGCTCTTTTTTACGTTATAGGTTTCTTACCTCGCCTTTAGAGAGAGAGATGGAGGGAGAAAACTCGAGAGGGAAGAGGTTGTTGAATGGTAGTTAAGAGAATGAAATATTGGAGTGTTTTCTGTTTGAGAAAAAAAAAACTTTCTTTTTTGTCTTTGAGGAAGGGTAAAAAAAGTGCAAACGAAACGGATTTTCAATGTTCAAAGAATATTTTGTCGTGGATATATCCAGAAGGCGGATGGAGGGGAGGGGGCAGCGGGTTTTTATGCAGGACTTGCGTGAAATGCGAAGGAGGGACATAGTGTTTCGCGTGTTCGCTCGTGTCCTTTCGGCTCTTTACTACCTTTTTTGCCTGTATGCTCGTATTCTTCAACGACTTAATGTTATTAATTAACTTAGAATCCTCCTCAACTATTAACTTCTTTTGAGCGATGGATGAGTGAATAATGGCAGTGAGAAAATCGACAGAAAAGAGAATTTATTTTTAGGATTTAATATAGGCGACATTTTTCTAAAATTGGTTTTATTTATTTTTAAGGCATGCCGCCATCCTTTGTTAGTGTTGTATATTTTATAGTCAGAATTTTTACTGGTGTTTTTGTATTTAATGAAGATAAATCTATAATCAAAAGTCCTTTATTTTTCACGTTAAATTTAATTTGTATTAAATGTGTTTGGACAGAAAGTAATATGAACCGTACCCTTGTTTTTAAAGACAGAAACTAGGAAATTAATTTTGTCTGAATATGTACAGCACCCCATGTTTTTAAAAGACGATCCCAAAAATATAGTCAACTACGGAATACAAACAAATGAAGGAGTGAGGCCTACAATATTTTTACAAACTGAGAATCACTAATAAATACAGTTGACTGTACATAAACATTTAATGTAATTGTTTATAATAGTGGAGTATTTCGGTGAAGTATGTGGAACTCATCGGCAATACAGTCATATCGAGGGATAGAAAGGACCAGTGGCGGCTCGTGTATAGGCACTGCGGAACTGCAGCACCCCCCATTTCCACTTGATAATATCGATAACATTTAATATAATGAGTCCTTTTTTCTTTAATTCTTTCTTTATTTTTGTAGTACAATATATATTCCTTAAGCTAATTTGTCAGTACTTCAGTAGACATCCCCCAGTTTATGAAAAAGATACAAAAATCTTTGTATGGAACTGTGCGCTTCACAGTGCCAGCGACGTGGTGTTTGACTGTTGTGCAAATGCGCACATAGGAGGGGGGGGTGGGGAGGAAGGCGGGACTGCCAGGTAGAGAGAGCACTGTTGCTCTCGCAGTGCCGGCTCTGGCGTGATGGTGGAAGGAAGTTTTTTTTTACTCAGCGTGTGTTGTGCTTAAAAACCGTGTACCATATTCTTGAATGTGATAAAGTGTAGAAGAGTGTAGAATTAGATTATTATTCTGCTTCCAGCTATTCTATTTGATTCATTTTTTTTCGGTTCTTTTATGGATTTCATTTTTAAATGAATAAATCAAGCCTGAACTGTAACAATTTAAGTTAAAGTAAGTAAAAAATGTTTGGTTTTTTTGTTAAGATTTTATCAAGTTCCTGAATAAATTTTCTTTTTATACATGTTTTTTTCCTTTTACACAATTTTAAAACCAAGGCTAAAAATTTTCTGGAGCAGCACCCCCACTAATTTTAGCTACGAGCCGCCACTGGAAAGGACAATGCATCCCGAACTCGCGAAGTGCTGATAATGTTGTTTTTATGCGCAGGGCCATGCCGTGGGTATGTGCCGCCCGTGTGCAAAGTATTATTTTCCTCCCCAAACTAATTTTTAAAAATATTGCAGCTCGAGAAAAAAGTAGATGCAAACTCATAACAATTATATTAACATATCTATTAGTATATATTATTAGCATATATTATTAACATTCTAACGTATTTTTAACACTGCTGAGGAAAAAAGTAACATGTTATCATATACAACAAACCGTTATCATGGGTTTTTTTGGTTACATGGTTACAGTTTATCAAAAACGTTACTTTAATAAACACTTACTTTTCGAGCTTTAAGATTAGAAAAGCGTTTTATGATATCATCTATATCTAAATTCTCGCGAAGCTCATATTCTATAGAAATAACAGATAAAGATGAAAGCTTATCCTGTGTCATGGATGATCGTAAATAATTTTTTATTATTTTTAATTTAGAGAATGTTTTTTCTCCAGACGCAACGGTAACAGGAAGGGACAATAATATACGTAGTGCCACTGAGACGTTTGAAAATGTTGTCGGTAGATTATTTTATACTATATACTCTAAAACGTCAATTATATTAATGCTAGGAGCCAAAAATGTTTGCAATATTTCTTATTCAATCAACAGATCTATTGCGCTGATATCAAGTTCATTTCTCGTAGCATCACTCAGTTTGGTCTCTAAATCTGTGCAAGACTTCAGTTTATCTGCTTGGCTTAATTTATTATAATTATGGATATCGTATAAAAAATGAAAAATTTTGTCATGATCCCCTAGCTGAGTAAATCTTTCTATAACAGAAGAAATTGCGATGTCTAAAATTTCGAAAAAGAAATGTATTTTAAAATTCTGCTTTGCATTTGATATCGTCTCATCAGGTGATTCATAATCAAAATTTCTTTTCTTCTTTCGCTGCCGAAGGACTGCTACTTCTGGAAATGTAGGTTCAGTGTCTAATTTTCAGCAATTTTTCCAACAGAGATCAAAATATCATTAAAACCTTTGTCAGATATTAACTACCTAAAATATTGAATTATATCTTTTAACACATCAATATATTTGTGAGTATTTAAACTTGACTGTTGCGTGATTTTACTGACTACGTTAACTCTCGATAAAAATTTTGTACCAAATAACTACGGAACAAATTAATTTATGTGATTGAATTTTCATTCCAAGGGATTGTGCCATTTGTTTTGTGTTTAAGTCACTATTTTCATCTGAAAACATTTCAAACAACGCATCGAAAATTTCTGGAAAATTGAATCTTAATGGTTTTATAGCTTCAATTCTGCTTTCCCATCTTGTATCAGAGAGTGGTTTTATTGCCAGAATATTTACGTTTTTTCATAACCTGCCATCGGTGCGTAGAAAAAGAAAAAATTATACACGTCTTGAACTGTGACAAAGAAATTGATTGATTCGTTAGTGGCCTTAGCAGCATCATTCACAACGAAATTAAGAGTGTGAGCAGAAAATGGCACAAAGAAAGCTCTGGAATTTATATTTTTTATTTTTTTTTTGCAAACCGTTATTTTTCCCTTTCTTATTAGCTCCATTATCGTAACTTTGCCCCTCATGTCCTGTATGTCTATGTTCGTTTATTTTTAAAAATTTACTTAAACCACTACCTGTTGTATCGAAAATAGGACAAAATCATAAAAAGTGCTCTCTAATTTAAACTTTTTTGTTTCCAAATACAACAGGACAAAGCAAATTATTACACTTATTTGTTCAATGTGACTCCTATCTGGAGTACAGTCTAATCTAATTGAGTAATATTTACAAAATTTTAACAAATTTAAAATACTTTGTTATTTTTTATGGGATAATTTCATTTTGAATTCTACCTCCAAGGTAATTCGGCATACTTTCTTTATTATTTTGCACTCAACTAATAAGTTCTGCTATAACAGCATCAAATTTCTTATCATTTCTACCAGTTTTACAAAGTTGCCGTTTTTCGATTCATATAATGTGCTGGAAGTTCCCCGTAAAACAAAGTTCAGTCTAGATAAAAACTTTATGATGCATACAATCCTTTCAATTACCGCGTACCAACGTTTCCTTTCGCCATCAATAACACATTGATTTTCGTGATCAATAGTGGTATTATTGTTTAAATCTCTGGAAATATGAATCCAATCCTTATATGCTTTCATATGTTGACCACTTTTCTCATGCCTACTTAAAATTTGAGACAAATGCTGCTGGACCTTACAACCAATTAAACTAGACAAATTTGAATTGACTCCAAAAATTGTACAAAAAAAGGAATAAACAGCTACTTTTGACATAGAATAAATCAGCCAATTTCTTTTTACTTTTCCGCATTTTCTAAGATTCTATAATGATAGGCATTTGAAAAACTTCTATCTCACTTATCTTTGAAAAAATTTGAGTTGTACACTTGTATAGGACCCTTTTTAAATAATGTTAGTTGGTATTTTTCTTGTGTGAATTCCGGCAACAAACCTGAATCGTCTGAAAGATTATTTAAATAACCTTCTGCTTTTGAATCCGGATCAACATTACGTTGAACCTCTTCTTTAGTATTAGTATTATCCATAATTTCTTCAATAATAGGTTGCACAATGTGGTTGTCCGTTGTCTTGATCATTTCCTGCTCTATATTCTCGTCCAAAGCTACATTTAAAGTCGACGTGGAATTGTCTTTCGTTTGAAAAAGTTGGTAATTGAAGATGAATTTTTTTGTATTTCCTTAAGTCTTACAATTCTTCTTTTTCTATGCTCAGCCTTAGAAAATCGTTTTCTTTTACCAGCAAGCATCTAAAACAAGGATTAATTTTTTAATAATGAAAATAGAATCAAAACTTAAAAATAAAATTATGAAAAATATCAGAAAAGAAAATTGAAAATCAAGAAGATTAATTGATAAGTTGAAAGTTGTGTTTAGAGAGGAAAAATTGAACGCTCATACAATCGAATCGAACAGAACTGACGTCATCAAATTAGACGGTAAACACTCTATAATGTTACAATGGCAGAACAGACAGGATCCTTAAACTATTATGTAAACAGCAATTCTCGTTATCGATATATATAACATGTTGGGGACTTGGAATATTGTAAACATTAAACAAGCCACAAGGGTTTTGGGCCTGGCGGTAGAAATATGTGCAATTTAGAGGCTTGCTCCGAGCAGGAAATATAATAAAAAATAGTAACTTATAAGAAGTTGCCATTTTCGGCCATTCTATTTTGAATACCCAGAATATCCTTAATACGAAGATTTCATAGAAGATTGGAACATTACTCCTATTTGCTGCCATTCATAAGACATCTCTGTCGCCCCAACGCAATTTACAGGAAGGCAGCCTTCTTCATCTTGCGTCTCAAAACACGTGAAAATACGGTCATAAACACTCTCAAGCAGCGGCGTAATGGACATGCAACCCTCGTGTGGCGGAGGACGGCCAAAGGAGACCCACGGAGAAAGGAGACCCCTTCCTACGTGTTTTACCGTGACTGGGGCCTAGAACGACACTGCTCTCAACCAACTGCCAATTTGACACAGGGATGCGCGAGAAAAAGAGAAACGAAAAAGTAACGGTCTTCGGTTTAGGCTCGGCTTGCTCCAACCCGATAAAAAAAAAGAAAACAGTAAATGTAGATGGTTGGTGCTCGAGTCTGTACCCGCCTTAAACTTTTGAAGGTTGCTGCTCACTGCCGCCCCCTAGATGCTGCCGCCCGTGCGCAGTGCACACATTGCACCCATGGTAAGCACGGCCCTGCGCAGACCACTTTCCTTTCCCCACTCACTATTGTTAGTAAATAGAGAAGAGAAGAGAAATCAAAACGAATCCGAAACAGAAAGAAATGCGATCGCAATGTCTCCCCCGAGAGAGTTGTCGGAATATGCGACCAATCTGTGGCGATTCCTTGACATCGAATAGACCGAGGCAGCAGTGCCCAGACTTTTAGACTCGAGGGACACATGGCCCACTATCGCACTCATCGATGGCCATACGCAGTCGAAAATACGGTTGAAGAATAATTTAAGGAAAATAAGGGACTAACCAGTTGGAGACTAGTTTTACGTGATTTGATTAGCTTGTATTTATATGACGTGAAAATAGAGAGGTAAAGACGAAATATATCGTTTTTATAAGTTTATACTTACAGTTTATATTATTTTATTTCCTTTAATTACTAAACTCTATGACTTGATGAAAACACTTGGAGGGCCGCGAGCCGTGCTTCGGGAACTACTGGGCTACGGAATCTTTCTCGCAGGCCCTGGCGGTGCGATCGCCGGCAAAAACTGAAATGTTTATGACTCTGTCGCCAATGGTAATAATTTTCTTTTCCTTTTTTATTTGTTGTAATGGTTATGTATGTTTTTATATGTCACATACTTTGGATGGAATCGTGATATCCATTTAGCGGTATCCGAGTTAAATTTAACGATTACCTCACATTTGAGACCTTTCCAAATATTTTTCCTCGTATCTTCATCTTGTAAACGTAAAATTTGAAAAAATACGACTTATACACAAGCAAACACAGCAATTTTTCTCCGCTTATATTTACATAAATTTTACATTATCGCAGATAAACATCGGATGTTCGTATTTCAAATTTCCTACCTGTGAATTTGCAACTCCTTTATATGATATATGAATGTTTTAAATGCGTGATAACAAGTTGTTACAAGTATAATACAGTTAAACTTTACTCAAAACGCCCCAACATTAAATTGTTGCATGCGTTTATATTTCATCTATTATTTACTTAACTTTTCCAAAGAACACTCTTACAATCCATTCCACTGCATAGAATTTCCTTAATGTTCCACACCCAATTCGGATAGTTCAATATATTCTATTCGGTGAACAAACGGTGAAATTATATTTCCAGAAGTTTGTGACGTGTCGTTTGAACCAGAAACTCAATACGCTCCTTACGTAATATGTAACATTTTCGCACCACCTCTTATCACTCCCCGGGGATTCTTCCTATTAATTGCTTTTGGGAGTTGAGAATTGTATAAAACGGTTGAGATTCTGACTTTTCTCTGGAGTTAAAGAATCGCGGTCGATTTTCTCAGGAGATTGGATCCTTAATGAAGAGATCCAATCCCCCGAACTCTTATATAAAGGAGGGCGTTGAAATTTCTCCTTTGGGCACGTTGCGTTAGAATTGGAAATGTAAGCCTACCATGGGATAAGGATAAATCATATAATCTCGCTTTCACTCGAATCGAATAGAAACGGTCGTAAACATTTGCTTTAGTCGTTGAAGATAAAAATGTTCAACAACAAATTTCAGGCTTGGAGCAAAAAAATACAATTGACAGCTTAGCCGTATCATTGGTGATAACTTAATTAACTTCGAGACGAATGAACTCGCGGGGTGTAAAATCACCGATGATTTCGATTAACATGAGTTTGCCCCCCTCTAATCTTTAATTCAATTTCGTTGTTGAGGTCATGGATTAATTCGATTCAGTGGGCTTGTTTTAAAAATCATTGCTGCCAGTGGCACATCAATTGGTTTTATATATTGCAGCATATGAGCCAGTGAATGATGATACGTTGGCAAATGTGAATAAAACGAAACAACGACTTTAACGGAGGTAAATGGGAGAATTTCGACGAGAAATTTAAAAATGCATTCTGGAAATTGAATTTAAAAGGGGAAAAATTAACGTAATATCGGATGAAGTTTATCGGCAGCGAATGTAAAATTGGTTTGATTATGACAAATATAACGGTATTCCCATTGAAATATTTTTTGTAAATTATAGAAATTCGTGCGTTTTTTGTCTCATTTTTTAAGAAGTTGTGAAATTACCGTTCAATTATATTGAACCTTATGAGTCATTGATTCTTACGACGATGGGGAATATTTAAACGAATAGAAATTTCCAAAAGTTATTATAGGACTATGTTTTTCAAGTTCGCTTTTGCATTGATAGGATTTCACTTTGTCTCATTCTATATTCAAAAGTGGAAAGGCTAATTTAAATAATTATTGGAGTAAATACTTTAAAATATAAAAAAGGCGCTTCCTTGATGTTTTATATTTAAAAGTGTTAAATTTATATTTTATGCGTCTTTGTACGAAGCTATATTTTCAAGTTTAATAGGTGAACTTTTTTAAAAATGAACTAACATTTCTTAAAACTACATTAGTACCCGACTGCTCTCCATTTATTCGTCAAATAGCAAATCTATGGTAGTTTAGTAATGCTAATGGTGGTGAATTTGAAATTCAAACAAACAAATTCATTGACTTTTCAGCTCACACTCATCTCTAAGATCGATGATACGTGAAAATGTAACGCGGCGGATTTCCGTTATTCTGTTTCAGCTGTAAAAAATTCTTGTCAAATGTAATCGTTCAATAGAGGAGAATCAAGCTCGTTTTATGATTAAAAGTAAAATTAAAAATAAACACTCGAGTATCATAAACTGAAAAAAATAATTACTTATTTTACACATTTCCAGTAGCCCCAACAAGGTTGCGAAATATCACAGGCGCATTTTGGCTGCAGTACAACCGCCTCAGTGGTGATTTTCCGAAAATGGATTCTAGATGTTCCTTTTTGGATTCTGCTTTTGTCGAATCACTAATGATGGCGGTTTCTGTGTAGCCGAAATGCGTATCTCGTTTATTATAATCTTGTTACAGTTATTGAAGATGCTTAGGACAAGGGCATAATTTTTCAATTTTTGACACTTAAGTGCTTATTCTGCAGCCAAAAAGAAGTGAACGAACAACATGCTGATATTTAGAATAACGATATGGTCAGAATATTTCTACAATGAATTTCCAAAGGAATGTTTTTAGAATTTCTTGACTGCGCAAACAATTCGAAGACTTTTATTTTGGTATCATTTAAATAAGCCTGTTTATTTGCCACGCGAGAATATAAGTGTTTATACGAGAAAATTTTCATTTATTGGACCGAATACCCTCGCACTTCTCCATTATCCCGCGCCAGTAAATTCTCCCTGTTAGTTGCGAGGAGACGTGCGTACCACCGTGAATTTTGCAGCTCTTTAAACGAACCCTCCCTTCTCGCCTCATAATCAATTCCCTCCTCCGTTCCTGCTCGTGTTCTCTTAAAAGTCGGACCGTTTCGCAGCTTCCGACGCTTTCAGAGCCGTATTTCCTAAGCAGAGGAAGCGAGTTGTAAAGCGAAAGGGTAAGAGAAACAAAGAAAACACGAAAGTGCTGCCGAGTGTTTTATCGAGGCTGTTGACCCATCCCGTTCTCACCTCACCTGGTCAACAAGATTGTTACCTCAACTAGCATGTTGCCTTCTTCCTCTCTCCGATCCTTTCTCTCTCTCTCTCTCTCTCTTCGTCTCCCCTTCTCTTTCCTATTCCACGAGAAATCCCATTACGCAATTCCCGATTGGGTTTCCTCTGAATATCGTGGAATCCACAACCGACGTCGTTAGCCTTTTGCGATTGCTTCCGTATTAAGCATGTTGAACAGACACACACACCCATACTCACGCGCTCCTCTTGTCCTTTTATCACGCAATCTCCGTAATGTATCCAAGTCATCGGAAGTCGGAGGGGTTAGTTCTCGCTTCGCGGAGCTTTCATGTTTCGACTCCCACCCTATCCGATGTTATTCTCTTCCCTCCCACCCCCCCCCCCTCCCCACATCCCGCCTCCCAGCCGATCTGTCCCTCGCTCCTCCTTACTAACCTTCCCATCGAATGCTTTCGCGATAGTTTGGGTAGCGTGGTTAGCCCCAGGCCTCGAAGTATCTTTCGAAAGCTTCGTTCTCTCTTTTGCGGTAAGGAATTGGCTAAGATGCCCGCAGACTAACTACGTGATCCTATTATTTAAGTGGGGGCGAACTAGCTCGGGAGTTGGAAGGAAAGGGAGAAGAGACGGAACTGGGATCGGAGAAGGATGTAATTTTTTTCAGGACTCGGGTTCTTCATCCCTTCTCCTACCGAACACACGTCCATTTCACGAATTTCGGGATTTGTCGTACGGGGCCGTTTTGTTCGTCTGTTTCATTTATTTTTAACCTCAAGGTGCTAACTTTATCGCGATGGAATATCCAGCGGAAAAGTTTCGAGAGAACCTATTGCGTCGGAGGTTAGCGAAATAAGGGGATGAGGAGGAAAAGGTAGCGAAACTTACGGACACAGATACGTCGGAGATATCCGGCAATTTCTGTTATTTTTATTTGCTTTTTTATATTTCTCGAGTTGGAAAGAGAAAGAAAAAATATTGGGGAAAAGTCGAAATAAATTCTCTTCCCTTCTGGGATATATTTGGTCGGGTGCAAACATCGTTTTTGAGAGACTCATCCATCCGCCGTGGACTTTCTATTGATCAAGTTGGCGAGGTTTTGGAAAGGGGAAGGGCAAGCCGGGCTGTCATCCGATCACGCTATTGGATGGAGAGTGTTTGTATTTAAAGAGTGAAAAATTGAGTGACCAATCTTTTGAGCTGAGGATATATCTCAAGTACCGCGTCACCGTATAAAAGATATGAGGTAAAAAGAATTTTTGTCTCATGAGGTACGCAATTCTTTAGACTTGAATAGTCATGCGCAAAAAAGCGGAAACCGGGGGAATTTGCTAAAACTCTTGAGTAAATTTTTTGATCTTTTGCTATAATCCGTTTTTTACAATGGCTATAAAATAGAAAATGCATGTTAACATTAGTACTATAAAGTATGCTGTTGTAACAATGATGCCGAATTCCTGCAATGATGCAACTTTTGATAATCGAAAAAAGTGAGCTTACAGTAATTTACAGTGCCATGTTGTGAATGATGGAAAAGAATTAAATTCAAGCAATAAATTCACCCGATAAATTATAATACTAACGTTTTATGCTTTAAAAATACAAGTTTATTGAATTTTTCATTGTAAAGTATTTGTACAGATAAATAGAATGAGAATCGCAAAGAGTGTGGGAGTCCAGTGTTGGATGGGAGAAAACAGAATTAAGAAAATAGTGCGGAAGTTCGGAATAGATTGAAGCGATAGATAACTAACTCAACCGATCAGAAAGAGAAATATCGAACAAGAGACATGGGAGAAAGAAGGTATTGGTGGAGGGGGTTAATTGAGGATGCATCAAAAGCGGATTGCGAGGTATCGACAGTGAGGAAGATATAAGGAATCAAGAATGTTTAGAGTAATATGAATATATGGATGAGAAGGGAGACAAAAAACAGGTGAAAAATATTTAGCGATCGCGAAAAATTTATTCGAAGTAAATATTTTCAGATTAAAAGGAAAGTTATGCAAGTAGTTCTGGAAATAACTAATCTGCCTACTTTCCTTTCAATACAGTTTTAATATATAAATACCACCTTCAAAATTAACAAATTTTCGTGTTAGTAGTAGCAGTAATTTTTATTTTTAGGTGCATAGATGGCTAATCATTTCGCCTCGTTGAATATTCAATTAAAAAAATAAAATAAAAATTCTCTCACCAAAGATGCCGTAAGAATCACAAAAGAAGAATACCAAAGATACCGTAGGAATTGCACAAGAAGAAACGTGTTTTTTTTAATAAGGGCAAACCAACCAAGGAAACCGATGAAAAAACAAAAGGTAACAAACCAATTCAAGCCCAACAAAAACAAAAAACAAAATTCTCTCACCAAAGATGCCGTAAGAATTACACAAGAAAAATCGTCGTTAAGAAGATCTGAAAGGCTAAATTTTAGATACAAGTTCTACTTATAAAAAAATTAAAATTACCTAAACGGGGTCCTTTGTGATCCGAAGTCCGGCGTCCGAGTGTTAAACTACTCAGAAAGATATCTCAATTGATTGAAGGAAGATCGTTCGTCGTCTCACTTTATCCAAGACTGCATGGAATCCTCTGAGGAATTCCTCCTCAGAGACAGGCAGGCTTTGGCCCTCCCCCATTGAATGTTCCCATCGCCTACCCATTTGGAAGTTTCTGGATGGAATAGTGAAGTATTTTTTTCTTGGACGGCGCATGTATGACGTTTTTTCTTTACTTAGATGTGGTATTTCAAATCTACTTAGGTGCACGCTGATATTACTTCAAAACCTGGCAGCGTCATTTTCCTCCTTTCCGGTTCCTTTTCCTGGTAGGATTATAAAAATGGTCCAATTTCCTCAATACTGAACACCAATATGGCTCAAGTAAAGTTTAACGCTAATTTTCTTGCTCTTTTTTACGGGTCGAGCACTCATCAATATTTTTTTCCAGGTGACTGCCCAATTTCTGGCAATTTTTTTCGTTAAAAAGAAAAAAGTGCCCATTCAAATAGGCTATATAATTCTTTCTTTTATTTCCTTCGGGTGTTTAAGTAAACACATGCTAAAGTTGAAATTTATAAGGCCAAACAAATGAATTATTTACCTTTACATGCCATGAATTGCAAATGTGTATTCTTCATATTGCTCCAAAACGATTCTTATTAGTTTATGTAAATTTTCAGTGTTAATCGGTTTATTCAAATCATTTATAAATTTACGAAATCTATCAAAATCGTGTTTCGTAAAAATCGTAAATCGTAAAAATTGCGTCGCTGCAATCAGCTCGCAAGTGCAATGACCTCCGTACCTGGAAACTATTTTTCAATACTCTGCTGGAACAAATAGTGCGGCTTCATACTATATCAAAATAGTCTACCTCTTTTGAATCACAAATATTTTGGTACTTTATTCTCCGAACGCAAAAAATTATATTTATCCTTCCGTTCATTTTTTTCATTGCTCTGCATATCTCGACACGAAAATATTCTAATCTGCTGTTTCTTCTTTTGCCATATAGCTTTTAGATTAATATCCCCATTCTTGTTAATCTCTTTCTCTCACAAACTCGTTAAATATTCATCCGCTTAATCTTATTAAAATTTGATATCTTTAGTACTTATGTAGGCACGGTATATGTAATCTACATGAGAGCCTGAAATTTTCAACCTGTTTTTTAAAACTTTCGTTGATGGGATCCTTTTCTTCAATATCCATTTCATTTCATGTTTTTAACTGTATGCTTTTTCTGGGGCAGGTTAGTTCATCCGACGCCAGACCTCCAACATTGAGGATTACGATACTCCCCTTAAGTGTGGCCCCTCCTGCGCCATATCGAGGAAAGGACTGGCAGTATAGCTACGAACGGATTAGCTCTCCAGGTCACTGGGGCATAGGAGACACCTCAGTGCGACAAAGTGAGGGTACCATCCGGAAAGGGGTGAGTGGTTCTTAAAAAACTCATTCAAAAAGTGCCATGATTCCCAATGGAAAATTTTGTGTTGGCAGAAATGCACGAGCGCTCAAAAGCTGACGTATTTTAACTATTTATTTCTGTGGTAACTTTGTTCATCGCAAGTAAATAAGAGGTGCTAAACAAAAAAAACTAATACTCTCATGGTTATTGCAGCAATCGTAAAAGAAATCTTTGATAAATTTCGATTTAAATTTCATCTTAACTAAGTAAAACTTACCTTTGAAGGACTGTCGAGCTCGCCTTATGGCTAAGATCAAACTGATTAATCAGAATTACCCAAAAGCCATGAAATAGTTGTGAAAACCAAATGCAAAGTTTTGCTACACAGCAGCCATCGTCAGTGGCATTTCGCTGGTGGTAAATTATAGAAAGAACAGTCATTCTGTGGCTTTTGGAGATCTGATTTACCAGTTTAAAATATAACTAATTTTAAATATTTTATATATTTATCGTAATTCTGACTGGCTCCTGATTCAAACCTGATTGTATGATCATAAAACGTCATTTTCATTAGAGAAATTTGAGTATTTCAGGAAAACTTCTGTACGAGATGACCGCAAGATAAAATAATTTGTGTATAATTTCCTAGCCGGAGTTTAAAACCTAAAAATAATGATCAGTGTCATGCATATAATTTTACGTTCCTTAAAAACATAGACAAAATTAAGAAAATACTATTATAGTCTGATATTGGATAAGCCTCATTTTCCAATAAATACGGCGCTATATATTTTTTATTAATATTTCGATACAACAGCTTGCGTTTGGGTAAAACGCCTTGGGTTGTAGAAAGGGCGATTTTAAATTTCTCTAGTGTTTTAGTGTTATGCCTCCCAAGAGTCATTAATGTCCCATTCGTTGTATGCGAACGGCTTAAAAAAGAAACCTCCAATAGGCCAATCAAGTCATTTTAAAAGGATCAACCGTCTTAAGTGGTAAAAGTTATAAAGTTGGCTTCTTCTTTTAGTCCCTTGCACCTGTTCACGTCTCACCTCCCAAACGATCGACCACCCGTACGCGCTTGGCAAGTCTCCTGATGCGATGAATCGAAATATATTCCTGCCACCCTCTCCACTCTTCTATGTCCTCCCCTTCTTTGCTTTCTTCGCTCTCTCGGCATTGGAATATGGCAGTGGTTTGGCTCCAAGTACATAGTTCCATAAAATTACGTTCTGCCCAAAAGAAAGAAGAAACTAAAACGGTCTCGTTCAGTTGGAAGGGGAAAAAATTGAACCTCCTGAGTGTTCACTCCGTTACGTAGTCAGTTTCTTAGCCATAGTACGAATGCGGTTTATATTTGCAAGAGTTTTTTCCACTCTCTGAGTTTCCGCATTTGCGGTCAATTTTCAGCGTCTTTTTTCACCCGAGTTTCGCAGCCACGGAGCCACCTTGCGGTCGACTATTCTTTCTACTAACTACGAACATCACTCACTCCATCTCTTTCCCTCTTCGAACAAAGAGGCTTTATTCGAAGACCAATCGTTGGAATTCCATATAGCCATTTAAGGTGTTAGCCTTTTTCTCTCGCTCTCTCCGTTCTCTCTCTCTCTTCTCTCTCCCTTTTTCCATCTCTCGGTCTCTCTCCCTCTGTTTCGCTGCCTCCCTCTTCTTTTGGCTTGGTATGCCGTCAAACTTAAATGGGCCTTGCCTACAGCTTACCATTCCATCCTTCGACATGTTCCCTGGTATGGTATTCCTATAATAAATAAACGTTATCTCATTCCTTCCACGCTATATCGAGAAATATTTATTGTCGGTTTGTTTTACTTTGCGTTTGCGCCGTTATTACACTTCCCAAGGTACGTTCTGTTTCCAAACCTCTTGTGTTGCTTGATGGGAATTTTTAGAATTTTGGCTTTATTCCTGCGTTCGTTCAAGTTTATTATTCATTGGAATGGAAATCTTTTTCTCTTTAATTATTGCTTACCCTTTTAAAATTTCTTCACTGAAACCGGTCATTATGGTAGAAACCGAAACTCTCTTTAGGAATGGCTGGATAAAAATAATTAGCGAATTGAATAAATGGTATATTTACATTGTTTAAAGGATTAAATATGTTTAGGTCATAAGAAAAATACAGAAAGAATTGTAATTTAGTTAGGATTATATTAGATTATTGCTAATAATAATAATAAATTGTGTCATCATGTGTTTCATACTCCATGCTGCCTTTCTTTATAAAATGGAAAACTGCGCGAATATTTATTAGATTTTACTTAATTATCTAAAGGGTAACTTGAATTTCACAAAAAGTGTTCCATCAACCGCCCAGTCAATTCACTATGCATATTAATGAAGAAAAAGCCTTTTCTTGTTGTGACCTAAATAAAAAATTGACAAGCATATGTTACTCGTAGTATTTCTTTATTCATCCCTACTTTATTCTGTTCGTTAGAATGCATAGTTTCCAGAAAAATGGCATCTCTTAATTAGATGCGAAATGAATTTTTTTCATTCAGATATTAAATTCCAAAATTTAAAAATTAAAATATTTAGGTATTTCTCTGGTGAAAAATTCTACCTCCAAAGTAAACGGACATTTACAGCAGCGTGCAAATGTTCGATACTGCTAAAAATGCAAGCTGATATCTATCCGATTTGCAGATGGCTGAAGGTCATGGATATTAAAATCGTTCCTCAGTCCAGCTTTAAAAATATCATTTAAATGAAGTTTATCAAATTTAAATTTTGAGTTAATTAAAACGTTATGATTATAAGTTAGGCATTTCTAAGAAATGTCCTCTTCAATTATTGCATATGTAAAATACAAATAAAATATAATACACAATTCCTACAATTTTACAGAAATTTTTTCCACTCCTTCAAAATCTGATATTTTTCGGGTTTTCACTCTGCAACTTTCACTCAAATTACTACCTTATTTTTGTCGAAATCAATTTATCTGGGTTGAATTTGTGACTTGAAATATTTTATATTGTACGCAAGATTAATAACATCGAAACTCCGAAACGTGTAATTATCCAGTGAAGAAAGGTTGTAAGAAAAAAATCATCTCGCCTTGACTCGTGGCAATAGTTCAAATACTAGTAGAATGAATATCTGCCAGCGTTATACCCGTATGGTAAGAGATATTTTCGCCCTCGAGATCCAAATTTTTGAAACCAACTGCAGAAGTCGTCGCAAGGCTCTTATCGCGAACGTTCAGCATCACTCGCCTCCCAATGGTTTTCTCAAGTCTCAAGATACGAGAAAATAAGTTGTCACAACCGTCTCAGGAGTTTCCAAAATATGTTTTCGCAGCGTTTTTCTCGCATTCGAAAATCCTCACATCTCCTTCCCGTTTTTATTCCCCGTTCTCCATCTCTATCCCCCACCCCCCGCAATGAAATTTTTCATGGCGAGAACAACGTTCCCGTCACCGCGCTCAGTCACCGTGAAAATGACAAGCAATCCAATTCATTATTTCCCAGAATCCCTTGTTTCCATCGATTCTTTTCTTCTCTCCCGTTTTGAGTCCTATATTTGAAGCTCCAGGGCTACTACCTACTCGACGCCCCTCATCCCCCCCCCCCCCCCATCAACATCCCATAACATTGGTCTTTCTCTCAGTAACAGGCGAGATACGTCTGCCCAGGTGGAAGTGGCAGTTCAATCTTTGTTCCTCGAATCATGTAAAGGTTAAAAAAAACAGAGATGCAGCGATAACTGTAGCGATAGCAAGTAGGCATATGTATGTTTTGTAAGTATGTACATACTTATACGCACACATACACACACACATACATATATATACACACACCGATAAGACATCCGCTGAGGTGTTGGAGAAACACATTTACACACGTACCCTGTAGCTTTCGGGTTTGATCCCTTCGTCGGCACAATATATCTTACTATTTATAACCGCACTATCCTGTCTAACGCAAATTCTGCCAAAATTATTTCTTACTTCCGGATGAGCTAGAAAGATCAAGTTTTGCGAAATAATTGCTCATGACTTATAAACGAAGGAAATATTGGGAAAACGGGAAGTTTTTAAGATTATGTGCCCCAAAAAGTTTTTTTTTTTAATTCGAAAAATTCCAATAAGATTTACGCTTCTAAAGAGGACTTTCAGATGGAATTTAACGTTCAGATTCGGCATGTACGCAGTAGATCACGGGGTAAATAAATCGCGATAGTTCAGTCCGATTTCGACGAAACGTTAATTGTAATACTCGGCGTGAGTTTCTACATGTGACAAATGTGCAGTTGTCTAACATCAGAAGATGGGTTCGATGCCAGGATTGTTTCCATTCTCTATTTGATTAACACGCAAAATAGTGTAAGACATCTTTCGTTTGCTTTTTAAAATTATTAATAAATGTCGTAGAAATTAGAAACTTGAACCATAGTACGTGCAAAAGAACAAAAATTTATTTTCCTATCGTAAAGTTTAAAAGACCATTCAAATTGATTCATAAATTGTTTTGAAGACGAAAATGTTAAGCTTTTTGTGAATAATATATTTCATTCCCAAGAAAAACCAGCATTGTTGCCGTAGTCATAAAATTATATATGATTTCCCTTCCCTAATAAAAGTTATTTCTACTAATAGAAAATGTACGTGGAAACCAAAATTATAACAGCGATAATTTTACGAAAAAGGGCTACCGCCTAAACCGAATATGTTTAATTTTATTTACTCCGAATGGACTTTTATAGCGTTTGCGTATTTCTGCGACATTTGGAATGGTTATTACACCGAAGCTAAGGGCCAATGGCAAGAATTTTGATACAAGGGATTTCTTATTTCATGTATACTTTTACTCTCCAAATTTCGTCCGAATCCCTGAGGGGCAGGGCGTAACCTCTCCTCGTTAGCATTCATTTTTTAAAATGGCAACACGAGAGGGACTCCCTAAAAATCACCGTATGGTGTGGTTTAACAAAGTAAAGCATAATTGGTCGACGCTTTTTTGAAGAAGAAACAATAAATTACTTTACAACGCTGCAGAATTATTTCGTCTCTGAACTTTGCCATATAAATATCTCTAATGCCGTCTTCTTTCAGCAAGATGGTGCTTCGTGCCATCATGCATTGAGTGTGCGACGGTTATTGAATGATATCATCCCGGAGAAATGGATCTGGAGATGTTGATCAATTGCTTGCCCACCTCGTTTACTTGTTGTCACCAATTGGGAAGTGTTTTCAATGAGTTGGAAAATCGGATTTAACGCTGGTGGCTATGTTGAACTCTAGAAATGTTTACAGCGGTAAAAATGTATTAAATTTGATTTCATGCAACACTTACAGAATGTTTCTATCATGTGTACATGCAAAGTCATTAAAGTTTATAAGTGCACTTCATAAACATCTCACCACACGAAATGGGGACACTGAACTAAATGGCTTTCACGCGCACGAATCGGTAGGAGCATACATGTAAAAATTGTGTGTGTGTGTGTGTGTATATATATATATACACACATAATTTTTACATATATATCGTCAAATCCTGTAATACGGTCAATCTTGTAAAATGGACGGAAATTTTATTTTGAATTCTGGCGCCTGCGTGGTTTGTACGACAACCGTAAGAGTGCTCTCGTTTCGTCGCTATGGTCATGTCGTTTGTTCTGTAGTGCTGTATTAATCGTCTCTCGCTTTTTTGGTTGCTGAAGAGAAATATATGAACCCCTGTACTTGGAGGTAAGTGAAAATCAACCATATTGAATGTTCCTTTGAAATACAATATGTTTTCTAAATAAGTGTTGTGTATTACAAAAGAAATTTTGGCGATATTGACAGCATGGACTCAGTGTTCGTAATGCTGTGGTTGCATGCATTTAACCGCTGCCGTCTATTAATCAGATAAAAGACTCTTTGGCAGTATTCCGTCTTTTAAAACGACCAGACAAGACTGCCCGCCCGTTTTAAAATACGAGGCAATGTTTTTCAGAGATCAGACACGGTCGGCCATTCTACACATGTGAGCGATCCAGATAATCTCCATTACGCTGTAGATAACGACATCATTATGGTCAGCATCTCCCACTACATCCAACCACTGGACAGATCGTTCTTCAGAACACTTAATGCACACTACTACAGCGCATTCAACTCCTGGATTAAGCAGAAACCGGCTAGAAGCATCACACAACTTCAGTTTGGAATGCTGCTTGCTCAGGTATAGGGAAACCTTGCTCTGTTGAAAATGGAGTAAATGGGTTCCATGCTTGTGGACTTTTGCCTTCAACCCTAGTGTAAATCCTGAATCAGCATACTCCCCTCAGAGTGTTTTGCAGATACGGAAAATGGAACACCGTCACAGCCGAAAGAGGACGCGGCTCAAAACTCAAATGCAACACCTGGAACATCGTTAGGCATTACCAGCGCCGTACCCAGAGCAGGCTTAAGCAAAAGACGACTGTACCGTTACTCTTCTTCATCTGATTCGTCGCGAGAAGATGGACTCAGCGATGATTCCTCAGGTGACAGCGAGGATGGAATTCCCCTCCTGCATCAACTGTGTCCGGTTCCTCGCGGGCCCAGAAAGAGAGACTCCGCCAGATGCAAAAAGGCTGCCATCTTAACGTCTCCAGAGCACAACGAGGAAAGAAAGAACAAGAAACGAGAGAAATCCCAGAAGAATGCAGGTTCAAGAAAAAATACTAAGGGCAGAAAGGAAAACTTGAAGTGCATATACTGCTCTACAGTGATGATCACGACGGTGATGTGTGGGTCTGTTGTGCACGCTGTCAGCTTTTTACTGTCCACGGCATAATGGGCGTCACTTATGTACCTTTGGTATTTTTCTTTCTTCCTAATAAAGGTGCTGGAGTGTATGTAGAGGCTTTTCAATATTTAGTCTCCGAATGATTTAAACTCAGTTAAACTTTTCAGCATATATAGCGTACGCGGATTTATAGAATGCTACTTTTAGTAAAGATTGTGAAAAATGGGAAGAAATTCTTTGTTTCGCGGTGGGACTGAGTTAGTATGCTTTTTTGACCGCCGGGCTAAATTAGTGTGCACCGACTATGAGAAATGGGTTATTTTCGATTGCTACGTAGTTACGCAGTGATCCACTGGAATTTTTAGCCTAGTTTCCAGAATGGAAATAGGCTTATAATTTTGTCTGTATGTCTGTCTGTATGTCTGTCTGTCCGCCCGCCCTATTAACTTTTGAACCAATAGACCGATTTTCATGAAACTTGGTTGAAATCTCTTGCTACATAGGCCGAGCTCCCGAGGATAGTTTTTGTTGCGATGATTGAAGTCCCGGGTTCGATTCCAGGAATTGTCCTTCCCATTTGATTTACATGGGAAATCTAAAATCCATCGTACAGGATAATTTTCTCTTGCACATTAAAATATCTTAGAATTGTAATATCGAAGCGAGTTTTGTATTATTCTCCGAGGGAAAAAATGAATATTCTAATTTTATCGTAGAATTTTGCTTATCGATTGTATTCTTAGAATTTTGCGTAAATACTGGCGATTTTGCAGTTTTTATCACTCATTACGAGTGTGTTGCCATAGCAACAACTATTGTTGGACTCAGATTCGGTATATTCTAATACGTAGTGTACGCGTTATTTTTACCGCACAAATACGCGTCATCGATTTAATATTCCTTTCGAATGTATTTGTAGTATTTTATAACGCTATATTATGAAATTGGGGAACAAAGAGCTAAATATCCGCGATGACTTTAAAGCTATTAAAGCCAATGTAAATATTATACAAATGATTAAATGGAAAGTAGGTATCATGAGTTCTGTTTGGATAATCTTATTTTCATTTACAAAGGACGCATTTTGCCTCTTCTCCTTCTCCATCCCCTACGCGCTTCTAGCATTGAAGCTGTTTGTTAGACCTTATTTGAAGTCTTTTATTTTAGTTTAATTAATATATATATATATATATATATATATATATATATATATATATGGGGCACACATATTCATTTTTAATCTTTGGCGCTTTACTATACTATACTTCCCTATACTATCCTCGGAAGTGGGTTTCCCTAACCTCGAATTTCCCAAAAAACCACCGAGGTTTTGCCAACCGCGGCGTTTTCCAGGAACGTAACTCCCGCAATTGGCGAAGGACTAGTGCGCGCACACACACATACACACACACACATACATATATATATTTATTTATTTATATAAGCGCTTTGTGAGAGTTAACGCCCCCCTCTCCGTAGTTGTTTGTTAAGATATTTTCAAAGCACATGTTAATTTAATCATCGCTATGCAAAAAATATTGATAATGAAACGTAAAAGGGTTGCCATCAATATTCCAGCCTGTTACGCGATATAAATTGGTATGCAATATTTATCAACCTGCGAGTTAGGTATAGATTGATTGTCGTCTTAGGGCCTCCAAGGTTTCGGTGCCCCGTGCAACCTCCCGGGTGCCTGCTGTATATATATATATATATATATATATATATATATATATATATATGTGTGTGTGTGTGTGTGTGTATGTGTATATATATAATATCTATGAAAACCTTCTGTCTCTTTGTGACTCCCTCTGTCACGCTATAAAAGTGCTAATATCTCAATATAGGATCGAGATAAATTTTCGAAATTTTGCAGAAATGTTCAGTTAACATATGTTATGGTTATGGCAAAAAATCTCGAAAAAAGTCCTGGGTTCAACTCCAAGAAAGACATTTCCATTTCCCATAAAATAACACGTGGACATCGACTTTTCGATGTGCAAATTTTTATTATTTTAAGATCTAAATTAGAAATAATTAACCTGCGATATTCGGATTACAACCATTTTAAAGAAAAAATGATAAAGTTTTTTCTCCTTATATTTTTCCGTCTGCAATTCTAAATACATCATGTTAAAGGTTTAATTCACATATTTTGGGGAAATCTTGCCATTTTAACGGGATATTGCCCTGCCGGCCAATTATATCTTTATATCTCGAAATCCTGTTATTATTTCAATCCCTATGAGTGAAAGCGTGCTTTGAATCCGTTTAATATGAGAGAGAGGGAGAGAAGGAAGGAGAGGGGTATGATTTTCATAGCAACCAATTTAAACAACATTCGTTGCTTTATTTACGAGAAGGATTACATTAGAATGTAGAACATTAATCATTCGCTTATTAAGATTACTTAGTATCGTAGTAGAAGTTCGAAACTTGAAACAACGAACACTCAAAAGAACGAAAGTTTGTTTTCCTGCGATCCAAAGAAAGTCAAGGTATATTTTTGTTCATTTTTTATTTCATAAAAACTTTTCCGTTGAATTTCAACGGGCATCTATCTATCTAGTATGTATGTATGTATATATATATATATATATGTATGTATGTATGTATGTATGTGTGTGTGTGTGTGTATATATATATATATATTTGCACGCACACTCACCGCCATGTGCGTGTGTGTTAGCCATTTAGTTCGGTGTCCGCCATTTCGTGTGGAGAGGTGTCGGGAGGTCGAGTCGGGACACGGAGCGAAAAGGGGGAGTAGAGGGGAGTAAAGAGAAGAAGATAACCTTTCTCTCTCTCTCTCTCTCTGCATAGCGTTGGAATCCCGCCGGCACTCTTTTTGATGGACAGCCGCGGTAATCGTTGTCCGTGAAGAAAGCCAATCCTCTGGCACGCACGGGTCTGTTTATATCTCCTCCACCTCAGTCTCCCTATCGCTTTTTCTTCAACGTCCGTCCCATCGCGACTTTGCTGCCCCCCGCCCCCTCCCCCTCCACTTCCCCCCGCGTATCACCTCTCCCTCTCTCTTACTCTCCCCATTACCTCTCTCTCTGTCTACCTATTTCGACCTCGTAATGCAGACTCTCCTTGATATTTCCTACCGCACCGCTTTCCTTTACACGATGCACGTGAGGACAAGGGGATCATGCAAGTCGGGGAACACGTCCTTTCAAACATACACACTCGGACATGTGTTTACCTTACCCAAAGGCTCCTCCACCATTGTTTCGTCAACAATGCTCTCTCTCCACGAAGAGGGAGAGAGAAAGAGAGAGAGGACGGGAGCTCGCGCTCAGTTGTTCGTCGGGTTAGAAAAGGGGATCTTTGATCGGGAATCGTTGGAATTCGTGAGACAAGCAGTAGGTCTGCGAAAGGATTGGAGGACGTGTGTGCAGCTCAGATCTTGGGTCGATGAGAGAGGGAGAAAAGGAGAAAAAGAGGATTGCGAGAGAAAAGAGGATTCGAAAGGGGAAAAATGACGTAAAAAGGGACAATCTTCCCTTCACTCCCCACCCCACCCCTATAGGATGACGCTGTTCCTCTCCGGGGCCGCAAAGGATCAGACAATAGATGTCTCCTAATATGGCGTCGTGTAATTTGGTCGGGGGTGTTGGGGGATCGAGGGAAGGGAGGGTGGGATGAAGGACAAAAAGGATAGGTAGGATGGGCAGGAAAAAAGGAGTAAGGTGAGGTTAAAGGGAGGGAGGGAGGGGAAGGGGAACAATTTTGCGGTTCCGCAGCTCTTTTTGAAGCGAGGGAACGCAATAAATAAATGCCTTTAAAAATGCTAGAGATCTCACTTTCCGATTCTCTTTTCAAAACGGAGAGTGGGAAAGGGGTGTGGGGTAGCCATTTCTATCGTTCTCGCGCTACAATCGACGATTTACCGAACAGAATGTGGAAAAAAATTCCTTTTCTCGTTCCTATCTATACCTCCTCCTACCTCTCTTTCTCTCTCTCTCAGTCGTAATGGCTTCCCAAGATTTTTTAAGAGTTGGAAAGAGGGCGGAGAAGAGTAAGGTAAAAGGTTATAGGAGGGGGTGGTTTAGGGAAGGTGGTGGGGAGAAATGAGGGAAGGGGTTAAAAAAGGAAGAAAATGATAATGGAGAGCTTAAAGTTTACGATAAAGGGGGAGAACCGTAAAAGCCTTCGGCAAAGAGATACTGCCTCTTCTTTTCTTCGCGGGGGGATCGAAACTACCCTCTCCGTGCCACAAAACCCTATCTCCAGCCCTCTCTCCGCCTAACCAATCCGAGAAGCATTAACTACGTGGGGAGGGGGTGGGGGTTGGTTACTGATTTGGGGGTCGAGCAATCAAATTACCCGACCGTCTTTTCCGTTTCTAGGAGAGATTTTTCCCCCCTCTCGCTCCTTTATTTTTATTCGAAGCTTCGTTCGGCGTTACCGTGGATTCCTTCTCCGCGTCCATCGTGCCACTCTCGATGCCAAGTGGTCACCTATGAGGTCTCGGGAGAGGATAGCGGGTCAACCGGCTGAGCGTCCGTCGTTAAAATCTTATTCTTAAACGTGGAATGAAACACGTGGGGCCTCGGGATGCCGCGGGCGACGTTATCTCTTAATAAAACGCCTCTCGCATTGTTTACGATTAGAAGAGTGAGACTACATATACATAATAGGTATAGCGGTGCGTGTGTGCGTGAGCTATGTTGGGTGTTTTATTTTTATACGGCCGTGAAATATAGCTTCTCATGTAGCATTATTGTGTCCCAGAAGAGGTCATGAGAGTTGTCGACAATAAGGCGATCCTTTTGAAGAGATATCCTCTGCATTCCGCGGGTTTCGGATCGTAATTTTGAACTGCGTGCGAGCGTTTGCGTGAAAGTGGGATATGGCGCGTAACTCCAAATATTTTCGCTCTCTTCCCCACTCGCCTTTCGTTATTTTGTGCCTTGCTTGACATTGACTGGTATCACAACCGCAGGAAAAAGCGATTGTTGCTCTATTCTCGAAACGGTGACGTATTTAAACGTTGAAAGTACACATTCGACCCTAATATTTAACTCCGAGGTCTAAGGTCTTATGCATGTGGTAACTGTGCACGGCTCGCGTAGATCTTAGGCATTCTTTCACCTTGATATTACGTTACTTTACCGAAGAAAGAAAACTTTAACAGTTGTAATAAATACAAAGCAACGTTTAAGCAAAATTCTCGCGATTTTAATGAAATTTCTTCTGACAAGTGTTTAGGTATCTATCGAATCCCTCGAATGAGAGCACGTATGGGAGGTGCTATTTGCGTTATAATTTAATTTAAATCTACAGCAATATCTTTTGTACTTAAATCGATACACTTTCCATAAAGTTAAAAAACCAAGTCAAATGCTGCGTAAACGCAATCTATTTTCCCATGCGCATTTTAGGCATGCCCCCCTTCTTAGCACCTTCATCGTTTGTCATCTTGATTATGTTACATTAACTTTCCTTTTGCCTGTTATATATTAAATTCTATTTTTTAATTTCAGTTTTACCATCCCATTTATCTATAAAAAGCATAGTGTAACACGTATACACACAACATTACTTATTGCTGATAGTGAATGTTGATGAAAAAATAAAAATACGATAATGAAATTCATTTAAATTACATGAAACAATAAAAGAGATATTAGACTAAACACTAGAAAAGTGCTTCGTTGCTCGAAAAAAATACTAGACTGCTACATAGCTTATGATTCCCTTATTGCGATGTGAAAGTGGATGTGGAATGAACGCAGAATATAATTACATGATTTTAAATCCATATGGTTGCCAAACAATTTGCATGCTATTTTTCAATTAAACGGGCGACACGCAAATATTTGGTTTCGTATAGAGATTAATGCTTGAAATTGGAAATAATAATTTGAAAATCTGAGGAACGTGAAATTTAATTTGCCCGATCCATGGCGCATAATAGCTGTATAATGACGACAAATAATATAGCATATTCACGGTGAATAGTCGTTTTTTCTTATAATGAACCGAACATTGGGACATGAATTTCTATCATTACGGCTGAAATATTAGTTTATGACTTGACAGATTTTAATATCTTTCTATACGGCGACAAAATTTTAATTGAAGGGTTACTCTCGTAGGGTACACTTCATATGTATCTTTAAAATACTTGTCTTTGACTGTCAAAATATGTTTTCACCTAATATGAAATTATTTTGAATGGAGCATTGCTGGCCGTATCTCCTCCCGCTACTAATTCTCCATGGGATTGGTGTAAAGCTCTGCTAGTCCTCAAAATGTTTAGGAATACCACACTCTTTAAAATTAATTTTAATGCCTCTTTAAGAGCCAAATGTATCGTGGAATTGATAGGTATACGTTACAAAACTTCTCTTGAAGACGTACGGCATGGTGACAGCGGGCTGTGTATTTATAGAGTTTTATGGTGCAATCAGCATTTTAATACCACTGTCCTATTAGATACAGATAGGTCCCTCAGTCATTAAAACCTTTTATAATGTAATAACCGTTTTATTGGAAGCGAGTTTCTACTCGGGCCTGAGTCCTTTCAGGCTTCATTCAAGGGCCGAAATCTCTAAAACCTATTCGCCCCTCATATTATTATAACTACGAAGTTAATGTTAATCCCCGTACCACTTGGAGATGTTGGGATCCATTCGATACGCCAACGGTTCCATTTATAATGCTTTGGGCCGGGAGGAGGAGACAAGAGGTGTAGGCGAGAGGGATTCGAGGAATGAAATGGAAGGGATGGAAGGAGTTAGATGAAGAAGAGAATGTTTTGGTGGAAGAGTCGCATTAACGCTCTCGGATGGCGCTATAAATTCACGTTAGTCTGACGGTAGCGTATAAGATTTACTGTCTCCATAACACTCAAAATGGGAGTGGCTGCAGTAAATATGCTGACCAGTGGGTTATTTTGGGTTGTCATATGGGGAGGAATTATATATATATATATATATATATATATATATATATATATATATATATATATATATATATATATATATATATTCATCCTTTTTTCACGTGGCGAAGAGATTCTGAAGGCAGCCGACAAACAGAAATATCGGCCAAGCGTGAAATAATACCAGTTTCTTCCTATCGTGTTCCCCGCAGTCATACGGAAATCCTCTTTTACCCGGTCATCTGCCAGAGCAGTGGGGCGGCCTTCTCACTCCCTCCCTTTCGCTCTCCTTCTCTCACTCCCATCTCCCGACTCAGCAATCGCCAGATGAGTTGCTTGAAAAGGTCTCATCGCCTGTATAGGGATAAGAGGCGCCACCCAAGACTTTCTACGGCGCCCAATTCCAAGATTAGATCCTTTCCAATAAAATCCTTTGGGATACGGTACGGTCCGTCCTCCCTTTCTATCCCTTCTACTGCATCATTCCGGGAATAAAATTCTGTTCCTTTTCCCCAATTCTCCCGAGATCCGCGATGCCATGGAAAAAATCCCTATTGGGAAGAGGGGAGGAGAATTGGGGGAGGAAAATCCTTAAAGGGTTACAGTATTCCTCGCGGACACGAATTCCCAGCTCATTTTTCCAACTCCCGGTCTAAAAAAATCCTTCTACCCTCTAATGCTTTTCGTTAAGTTATTGTTTCATGTGCTATAGAATCGCTAGTACGGTTCCTTGCGGATAATGAACGAGTGCGATTTATTATCTAATAATCAAGGTTGACGGGGTTCGATTAGGGGCCGGCAAGAAAGGGTGAGCCCTACCTTTTTTACAGTGGCCTTTCCACGAAACATTACCAAACGACTGGGATTATTTTTTTCTTCTACCACTTTTCTACGGTCTCCAATTCTTGCTCGGAATTTTGACCGCGGGTCTATATCTCTTTCCCATTCTCTTTTTTCTCTCTCTCTCTTTCTCACGAGGGTCCTCAAACTCCGCATCCTCCCACGCTCACGTGCCTCCTCAGCCCCTCGCCTTTGCTCTTTCCCTCCGCCTTTCTCCTCCAGCTAAGGATTCAATTTTTTTGATCCTTTTTTCCCGGCCACTTCGGGACGACTCCCGCTCCCGAGTTAATTGTTTCCATTAGCATCCCGGTGGTGGCAGTGCGGTCGGGGTGCCATGTAGGGGAACGTATCTCATGCTCCTCGTCGGACACGGAGAGATCACCGGCGGAGCGGCGGGGACCACGGGTAAGGCGGCTCCTCCTTTTTTTATCGAATTCGAGTCGTGGAAAGGGGCAGGCGAGTGTAATGGGGCGGGCGGTCGAGACGGAGAGGGTTTGGGGTGGGGGAAGCAGGTGGGGGCGGAGAGGAAATCGGAGGTGTGGAGGTAGTTGGTGAGCGTTGAAAAATATTATAGGTCTCTAACCTCCCGGAAGGGTGCAATAGTTGATATCTCCCGTTGCGCGCCTCCCACCCTGTCGTTCTCCCCCTCCACCACCGCCCACCCCCGCCGCCACCGCCTCACCGACGCATCGCCTAGCCGTGGGCGAGTGGATGTGCGGTGTGGCACCTGCGTGGACGTTGCCGGCAACAGATGGCAGGGGTGTAGTCGTAGGTGAGGGACCGTAGGGGCATCGCAAGGCGCGAGTGCTGCGGGAGGGGGAGGTGGAATGGAGACTGGGGGAGGGGGACGGGGTGGAAGGAGCGAGGAAGTGGAAGGAGGAGGAAGCGGCGCGGTGGGGCGGCCGGCGAGAAGACTCGTGTTAGCCAGGGGCGATGAGGCGGGGCAGATTCTCCCAACCACATGGCCGATGACCAACGAAAATAAAACTCGTGGACACCAATACCATTGGCACGGAGTCGAGACGGACCGCGAGCAATAAATACTCAAGTTTATCTGAATCAGCCTCGTAAATGGTTTTAAGGGAGGAATACACTTCATCGGGTTTAAGTTAGCGCGCATTCGCCTATTTGAGAGGGGAGGGGGAAATGGCAGTAAAAATGACCGTAAAATGTCGTCGAAGCCGCCTTACCGAGTGGAGAATCTTGCTTTGGGAATATTAGGGAAATGCATTGAAAATTTAAGGGATAATCTCCAGTGAATATTAATAGAGCTACTTTTACGGAGCCCAAAAATACGTCATCATATTTTAGTCGCTGCATAATGAGAACCGGCGGCGAGCGTGCTTTAATTTTGCGATTTTTGAGGGGTTTAATAGCCTCTCTAGCAGTCGACAATAATCGTTTTTCATAGACCTCCTTCCTTGTTAATTCTTAAGACAAATATTCCCCGTGCTTGTTTACGGCGTTCATCGATTTAAAAAAGAAACACCGAAAACGTCGGGATATTTTAATGATAAAACTTAATTAACTCGCTTTTATTTTACAGCCGCGGCTATTTCAATTTCCATTCTCTCGAAAATGTAGCCATTGATTGTTTTGTTTGTCTTTCGAGTATATTAACATTGAAACCAGCGGGTGTTTGTTTAACTTGAAAGTTTCCCGGCTCATTTAAGTAGCGAATAACCGAAACCCTTTTTTAATCCTTTAGTCAAATATACTTGCTTTCGATGCAAGAACATCCCGGTTTACGGTTTTATTCCATCGGTTGATTCGTACATTAGTTTTTCTGACTTGGGCCCTTCATTCATTCTCTTTTCTGTCATTGACGCATTATTCGTATGTCTCTAGGTCCTTACTTTCGACGATGGTTTGGTTGCATTCGTAAAAGTATTTTTTAAATCATCCGTTTATTCTCAGAAAACCATTCAATGAAAATAATTCAGGGTTCAAAGAACGAAATTATTCAATCGTTAAAAATTTGCGAATTTAAAATACGTATCCCATTTGAATGTAAGAAATGTAAGAATAAGACTACCATATTGGTTAGTAAAGATAGGTTAGAACTGCTTTTAAATCAACCATAAAGAAATACTGCCCCCATGAAAATAATACATATATGGGAAAATATTTCATTATTTACTTCGAACACCGAAAGAATATCTTTTTGGATTTCTCATACCTATCCTCCTTTCTCGAACAAATATCTTCGGAGAAAATTGGCAAGATTCTAAACCAGTATTAAATAAAATATTTTCCCTCTGAAAATGTCTTATTACTTACGAAAAGTCGCAACAGCTCGCTAAAGGATACCTTACTCTCGCCACAAAAGCGAACCATTTATGCGGTGGTATCGTGGACAGAATTTAGTGGCGCTTGACTTCTGGTTATTGCTGGGCATTGGAAATTTAAATTTATGTTTAACCGAAGCAAAAGTAATTAGGAATGTGACTAGTTGATGGTAGCAGACGATTTTATTTCCCCATCGATAATCGACTTTGCCAAATGCGCGGTCAAAGGCCGCATTGCCGGCCAGAATCCCCTGTCGGCTTCGCTTGATCGACTGAATATACAACTAAATGAGACACTCGTGGTGAGAAAATAAACGGCAAATGCTGTATCAGATGAACAGCTAATAGCATTCAATGCCCTTTTACTGCGTCGTTTAATTTATTTTACGGCACGATTTGCATTATTCTTCTTTCGTTAGATTATGCCGCATGCCAATCAACTTCATAATCCAATATGGCTTATTAAAAGGTCCAATGAACAGCGCGAAAGGAAAAGTTTAATTTTTTCTTTCATAAAATTGCTCTAAACCTTATTTCGCAATTTTCCCGAAAAATATACGCTAAAATGAACGAATATCGTGTGACTCAACTTTTACCTAGCATGAAAGAATAATAAATCTAAAATGATATGAATGTTAATACTTTTGTGGAGACGGAAATATCAGCGACAAGTACGGCTCCTTAATTTTTATTATCATCAATCTGTTTATCATAGTACTTTATTTGATTTTTGTGCGTGATATTTGCTTGTAATAACAAAAAACTCCTGTTTCTAAATAAAAGAAAATATTTGTATTTTGCATAAGGAAACGTATTTGCTATGGAGATATTACTGTTTTTTTAAATTCGTGACCGGTGAATCATCTACGAGTAGAGCTGTATGTACTCATGTGGTTTTGACAGCAGTTTTTTTTTGGCTATTTTAGTTACTTTGATAATAAAAATTATTGTATACAATTTGCAGTATCAGAGTTATAACGAATAAAATGTATAATACTGTATTATTCGCGATTAAGGCACCGGACGTGAAGAAAATTCAAACCTCTTGAGTAAAAATAACGCAAAGTAACCGAAACTTTATTTAAAGAATTCAAATTATAAAACATTCACTCCCTTCTTTCACGCATGAGCGTCACATTTATTTCCGTGAATGGCGTTCTAATCAAAATGCAAATCACATATATGCTGTAATACCGATAGCTTTGTATTTCGAAAATGACAACCTTAGCCGGAAAGCGTTTTCATCATTATATCTACCCGTGACTAATGCAATCTACAGAAAAAAATCTTGAGCAGGAACATGATGACCATCACTAATGTCACAATAGAACTCGAAACAATGGACTCTAGAAGGTGTTGGCCCGCTACGCACCCACATTATACACAAAGCCTCTCCTTTACACTAAGTTGAGCAAACTCACTTAACATTGCTCCACGGCCCTTCACTTTGAAAGAGGTCATGAACGTAAACCATTGAAATCCATGCATTTCATCTTTTCTCATTTTCTCTCGTCACGCTGCGTTAGACGGTCCTGAGGGAGCCTTGGGGCTTTTAAACAACGAAAAGCCACACTATAGTAGGGAGGGATATTGAAAAGTTGTCGCGGATGGGAAAAAAGACAGCGTGCGGTGAAGTTGGAGCGTATTGAATTTCATACCTTGTCACGTGAGGTCTCGAGTCGAGGATCCTCGCGAGGACAATGACATCAGCTTCGTGGTCAATTGAATGGTATAAACAGGCCATGGTACGGTGAGAGATATTTTACTTTGCGAGGGCAATCGTGCTTCTAGGACTCGAAATTACTTTAGCTGTACAATTTTGGCTCGAAAAAAAACAATAACCGCCAATATAAATGCTCGGTTTTTGTCTGTAACTTCAGGGCAAGGGCAAGTATATAAAGGCAGAGTGAGTAGGTACTCGAGGGAGAATTGATTAACATAGGACACAAGCGATAAAAGATTATTTAGTCAATGGCTCCCTAAAAAATTAAACAAATTACGCTTCGCTGAAAACACCTTGCGAGTAAAATCAAGGAGCACTTCCAAGAATGCTCGTTTATACAAAACACAATGGACATGTAAAAAATCGGCGAGAAAATGTAAAACACAGAAAGAAATGTTCCACTCGTTCTCAGAGAAGTTATGTAAATTCGGATTTTTTGAGCTCGACAGTCCGACATTTTCCTGCTTATTTTTTCAGATAATACAATTGTAACAAATTGCCCAAAAAACGAAAAATCCAAACTATTTAAAAGTTTTACTATTTAAAATATCTACCCGAATAATAAACGGGACCATACAGACGCCGTAGAGCTTTAAAAAAACTCTTTAACGTTTTCTCGCAGCGTTATGTCCTTTTTTTAAGGTGAGGTTATCATTCTCGCGGCGTATATTTCTTTTCGCTCGCCTCCAAATTCGAGTACACATTGCCAAAACAAAAGAGACGCGGATAAATCCGAACAAAAAGAATTCTTCTTTCCGTTCCGTTCGCCGTATTTTCCAAAAACTAAAATCTGCCCTCGAGTGGTGTAAACCAATAAAAAAAACGAAGGTCGGGGGGCGCCGTGATGGAACGAGGGCGTGGCGAGACGGCGTCGGTAGTGCGGGAGGAGGGACGCGAATCGTGGAGATGGCGGGGGCGGGAGCACCTGAATTTTCTTCTTTTTTTAACCTCTTTTTTGAAGAGGAGAAGAAAGAGGTAGGGGTAGAGAGTCGGGGCACGTGGGATCCTAAGTCTTTCGGGTTGACGAAAAGTGGGGGAAGACGCGGAAGGGGGAGAGGGGAAAGGGGAGGGTGGTTTGAGAGGTAAAGCGTCGTCTCTTACCATCGTTTTTTTTTACGTTCCCGGCGGCGCCGCAGGAATTGACTCGTAAATAGTGAGCTTTGGTTTTCACCACTGTGTGAAAAGCCCAAGAAGGAGGGAGAGGGGGCATCGGGAGCACATCGGGATGTGAATGTTGGAACGAAATCATCGCTGCATTAACCTCACTTCGAGATGTGTTTAGCACTTATTTCTTTGGACGAAGCACCGCGGAGGTTTTGGGGAGGAGGTGGGTGAAGGGTTGAAGCGTGGTGTGTTTCGGATTGCTGCTTCGTTCTTTTCTCCCGTTCCGGAAGTTTCATCAAGAGCCATTCTAAGACGGTGGGACAGGCAAGAGGGAGCATTAGGAATAATGGTGGGAATTCCGTGAAGTGTACTAGTCTTTACTTTACGAAGGGATAGAGTTGTTTACCCTTTATCTTCAATCTTTCTTTTTCGCGTGTCTTCGGTGTCACGGCTAACGCCGGGGGTAAATATTGCCTAAATCGTGAAAGTACCCACGGCTAAAAAATCCGTATGATTTCCCGTCGCCTCCATCGGCGCGCTTATTAGAAATGGTAAATTTTTAGTTTTATTGACACGGTAAATGCGTCAATTTCAAGAGTATTGTGTTGTGATTTGTGTTACATAAGTATATTTCATTTGTGTTATTGAAATACTTTATTAATTTTATTTAAATCGTGCGTTAATCCCGGATGCATGAAACGGCATCATAGTATATTTTTTCCTTTTTACCATGGATTTTTGGTGAAATTTTTTTGTACCGAAAATATTGTTGTTATAAACTCTCGTTACATGAAATTGATCATGAATTACTTTTCTATTAATAGGGTCACGAAATACTCATTTAAAAGTAATTGAGCTGTATTAAACTACATTACTATTTTCTAAGTAAATTAATGTTTGATGAAATACTTCAGCTGCACAAAATACTTTATAGCTTAAAATATCCCTATGAAGGAAATGTAAGTATTTTGCATTCATTTCGAAGAATTCATCCGTTTCATTTTCTGCCATTCCTGTAACGTCGACGGAAATTACCTTATTCGATTACTTGTAATTTTGTTGATCAATTAGATGATATTTCCTTCATATGAGGCGTACAACTGTTTTTCATTGTTTCATGGTCGTAAAAGTTCTAAATATATTTTTCTTCGAAGAAAAATTACATTTTAAAGTTTTTTATTTTTCGGTTTTGGCACGACGGACAATTTCCCCGTACTGTTTAAATAACATAATTGTGTGAACGCAGCTGATTTAATTATTTAGTCTATTAAGTTCTTAGCCTGTTTAGTTTTCCTTCAATCGCTGGGAAATTTTATTCCTGCTTTAGTGTCCTGAAAACTTTTCCTTCGCATCAATTACGGCCTGCGAGGAAAGTTTTTAATAGCTACTTCAAAATGCCGACCCTCCTCCGCTTTTCCCGACAACGCGATCAATTCCCAATTAAATGTATTCGAAATTTCTTAGCCGGAGCACTCGCCAACTTTACATTCCAAATCTGACGGTTTTAAAATATTATTTCGGCGTTACCATTGCCCCGGGGTTATTTTCTACGTCCTTCGATACTCTTCTTCATATGGATGTTCCGTATAATTGTTACGTGACACATTCGTTTAGAACCACCGTTATAAATCCATAAAGCTCGAACTATAAAATAGAATAGCGTTTAAAATTGAACCACGACGGGTCATAATAATTAACCAAGCTGACAGACCTCTTCAGAAGTAATCTCGCCCCCACTTACACAGTACCATTTGAAGACCTCGAAATAAAAAAAAATTAATACCGGAGACATAAACAACTTGTCGTGTCGTAACGAATGGACATTTCAATCTTCCATTTTAACATAAATTCTCATGCGAGAATTTACGAGCGAGCGTTAGATAGGCCTCTCTCTCTCCACCTCAACCTACTCTCTCTCTTCAATCACCTCCCACACATCCCCCCCCCACTCCCCACCTCTCCCTCAAGGTCTTATAGTCTACGCGCATTAGGTTGAAACTCAACTTTCTCCGAGGTACGAAACTCGAGCCTATCCCATTCTTTTCATCTCTTCATGCCCCGTGCCAATATCCTTAAAATTCCAGGCGTCCCCATCCCATCGCCCTTCTCACCCCCCCTCCTCCGGACCCTATACCTATCCCCCCCTTTTACCTACCTTTTCGAGAGGTATTTCCCTTCTCGATCCTCCCACACCTTTCTTTCCATTGCTTATCTCGTATCCCCTCTCCCTCTCAGCCAATACTCAACCCCTATCCTCGACCTACCTGTCCTCCACCCTGCTCGCCTCTTCCCTCCCACCCATCCATTCCATTCCACACCCTCCTCCTTCTTCGATAAGTCTTTCACGATCACCCTCACTCCCACGCCAACCTAATCTTTCTACTCCTTTTTCATTCCTCCCTCAGCTCTTCCCTCCGTCCCCGCTCTCTCAAAACTTCCTCATCTCCTTCCAACCCCTCCCTCCGATTCCCTCTTAACCCTCCCACCCTTTACACCATGGACCAGCTTTTCCCGCAATCCCACCTCCATCCTAATCTCCTGCCCACTTCCATCTCCTCCTTCCTTCTTACCTCCGACTCTCATCTCGTCTATTCCCTTATTTGCCCCGCCCGCTCTCGCCCACCCCATCTCCGCTCCTCCATTCTCCCTTTTCTCCGCAGGACGGAGACGCGAAGGACGGTAGAAAACCTCTCTCTCTCTCTCTTCTCACAAGTCTATTCTCGGATAAAAAGGTTGAGCGTGTCTCGCGAAAATTGTCTCTATCTTCTTTTCTCGGACTAGATTATTTTTTGTCCTCTCAGAGATGGGGATGGAATAGAGGAGAGAGAGCGAGAGAGGCTGCTCGGTCCATTGTCCTCCTTATCAAAGTTTATAGAGTTTTCATAAAGCGTGAATTACGGGAGGATTGCGCGCTCATATATATATATATATATATATATATATATACATTTTTATATTTATTTTACGCGAGACGGAACTGGAAAAAAGACTCCTTTTTCCGCCTGTCTCTCTCTTAACGAGTTTTAAGTGGAGAGGCGGGTTTTTATCGCCATCCGGGATTGTCGCATCGGAGTGAACTTTTTTCTTTTTTTCCTCGTTTTGTGTGTGTTTAATTGTCGTTCAAAATGGACGAAGAGTGTTAAGAATGAATAAGGACCGATCGGAGATAAAAATTCCCCCCACTGCATTTAAATGGCTTTGATTAATATGAAAGTGGAGGTTTTAAATTTGACGTCGGGTATCTTGTACGGTACTAAATTCGAGAGAAAAAAATACCTCGGTTCCCTTTACTTTCGTTATTTTTTCCACCCCTCCCCCTTCTCGATAGTGGTTTTGTAAGCAACTTCATTTTTGAAATGTTAGGGGCAGTTGGTCGACAAATATTTGCCCCATAGAAAATTTGATCAAACTTTTGTTTTCCCCGAGGGGTTTTTTTTTACTAAATTTGAGTAAGAGTTCGGGACAAAAAAACTTTTTTAAAATTTCTCTCCATTTTAATATAAACTGATATTCTGGTGGCGTTTTAAAATATTCATAAGAGAAACGTCAAAGTCGTCCTAAAACGCGATTTCGTTATTTTGAAAATATTTATGTTTCGCGGACTTTTTTTCCTTCGCAGTATTCTAAAATGTATTGCAACGTATTTTTTGCAAAGCGTGTGTTTTTTGTGTAATCGAAGTACGTGCATTAACATTCCGCCACACGTATTCAAATTAATCAGGACGAGAGATCATAAATCACGAACAACAGGCCTTTTTTCAAAACTTTCGCAATTTATTTGAATTAAAAAAAAATCGGCGGACCGTTATGTGACATGGAAATTTAATTTCGTTTTTCGATTTTGCTATAAAAGCTCAGACCGTTCGTAAAGTAAAACCCCTGGCAAGGCCTAGGTCGTAACAGAGCTACGGTCGTTTATGACTTCTGTAACTCATATGTTTGGGAGTAATTAAGATTTATACTCACGAACTGGACATAATGAAATATCATCCGACTATAATTCCGTTGGTGGAGGCATGACTAATTTTAGATACCTCTGAGGATTAGATTCAGGTTTTCAAAATGTGCAGAGAAATAAATCTAATTAACAATAGTGCGAAGAAGTATTTTTTCGCGCACATTATTTATTCATTATAGTTAGTACAATCCCTTCTTTCATTAAACAGGAATTTAATAGTAAAATCGGCACTGCTCGCATAAATTTCATTCTGTTAAGATTAAAATATGGCTAACGCAAATAATTGTTTTAATCTCTTTTAGTATGTTTCGGTATTTGCTCTTCTGCATGAAAAATCAATAGGCTAGTTTTCAGTTCTTTCTAGGAAGACTCGCGTTCTCGCGTCCGCCGTTCTTTTTCATTCCAACTTAGGATCCTCACAGAAATCAATAAGGGAATACGGATCCGTGTTTTAATAACGAAG
The DNA here is from genome assembly GCA_028673005.1 of Tanypteryx hageni. Lineage (NCBI taxonomy): Eukaryota > Metazoa > Arthropoda > Insecta > Odonata > Petaluridae > Tanypteryx > Tanypteryx hageni. The sequence goes on along the minus strand of CM054120.1, from coordinate 66,477,306 downwards.
TGCAGTCGAGCATTAGATCATTCTCTTGTGAAAGCTGAACACCAGACTTGGGTAACCGTATTAAATATTAGTAAAAGCAGACTGAGCTGAAATATCCAATGCCGAAAAGATACGAACAACGGAACGTGATACGGAGAACTAACGATTATTATTTCATCGCGAGATCATCCATTGTTTATTCACGTGATGATGATTATAATTCTTAATTAAATATGTAATCATAACGAATTGGAATTTATTTTTACTAATTATTCTTCGGTGTAGAAAGGTAGTCAACATGAAAAGGAATGCATTCGTTAACGCTACAGAACAATTTTTCCAGAGAGAATTTTTTTCGGAGAGATTACGATTTTAACTTTAATCGTTGTTTAAATTAAGGCCAAGGAACTCCTTTAATTAACCTTACCGTTTGGTAAGCCTTGTCGGCTAAGAGCTGTCTGGCAATTCATTTTACGAGACGGGCTCTTTGCTCCAATATTGTCAAGAGTACTTCGAAACTTCTCGTATCTTCGCCTCACTAAATTTTCGGTTTCGATTTCATACAACAGCTATTCCGATAATCCTTGTATAACGTTCTTATTTTTACTCCGAACTTTATACGAAATTGTTTTGAACTTCACGTTCACTTTCAATCTGGATCCTTTATTGTGCGCGTTTCATTCCCTGAATAGAGGCAATCCTAACCAAGCCCCGCTCATTCAATGCGTGTCATTCTCACTCTTCGCGAGAGAGGAAGACCCTTTTTACCTCTCAAACCTTTCCTTTTATCTTCCCTCCCCCCTACCACCCTTCCTCCTGCCAACTCTCAATCTCTTTCAACCTCTTATACCCTCCCTTCCTCCTCCTTCCCTCCCACTTCCTCTCTGCCCAGCCCTTCCACCACTCCGTGAGATGACCGAGATAGCAGCCCTAAGCACCACGACCATCCTAATGGACACATTGGCCCTCTGAAACGCTTGTACCGTGCGGATTCATTTTAAGGTCTTGGAAAATGGCGGGCAGGTGACAGAAACCGGTCCCACGTGAGGTCGCTGTTATCTGTAAGCTGCGACCCCTCCCACAACGCATCGTTCAGTGCCGCCATCTCTTATCCCTTTTCGGTAACTACCTCTCGCATCTCATCCCCCTTCCTTTTCTTCTCTCATTTCCCATCCTTATCTTTTTTCCCTCTCTAGGATTTCTAGTGTTCAACGAGTTGCGTCCACTCACAAACTTTCCTCCTTTCCGGTCCGCGTTACGCTCTACCTCTTCCGAGCAACTCTCAAACACCTTCCATACCTTATACTCATTAGAGCTTGACCTCGGACGCAAGTTTCACGTTTATTAGTATTTTGGAGCCAACGTTCGCACACTCTCTCTCATTCTCTATCCATTTCCAATTGTGAGGATAGTAGACTAAGTCAATGTTAAGGGTTCGCTACCATGAAATGTGTTTTGACTTCCTATTATGGAACTTGGGACTTATAAAAGCCGATAAATATTTACGTAACCGCAATCGGTCCAACATATTAGGGTATCGCCCAGAAAGGCTCAGCAAAAGTTGATCCGAAGTTGGTTAAAGCTCGTTGGGTTGTTTACCAACCGTTGAGAAATTGTGTGCCGACATACAGTTTTAGCGAAATTTATTTCATCAAATATGGATGATGAGCAAACACCATATGGGAGAAATAATTTGGTAAGGGGGAATTCCTATTTACAGATGTCGAGTAAAATTTTAATGTTGACCGCGTTTCTTTTTATTCTTCCGCAGATGATGTCCTATGGGGCATTATAATTGGTTTGGGAGAAAGAAATAAACGTTGAAATGTTCCTGTTGTTTCTCCAACTCGGGCGTAAAAAGAATACCCCTGAAAAAATCATTTATTTATTAGTACCGGAATTCGCGGGTCATTGTTCTGACAACATCTATATTTATAATGATTTAAGTCTTTATTTATATAAGTGTTTTTGGCAACAAATATACTTACGCAGATAGCACTGCCTACGGCGCAATAGATGTTAGGTAAATATATTTTAATTTCGTTTGCATCGTTCGTCTACGGAAATTTCGTAGATATACACAGATGTTTCGGTTGCAGAAATATATACAGAATGGGCGTCTGATTATGCGTAAGAGGATCGTTCGATTAATACTGCTACAAACTGAGATCGTGAATAATAACAACATGAAAGATCGAAAACAAACGGTTTATTACCTGGAAAGTCTTCATTAACATTATCATTTTAAGTGTTTCAGTAGGTGTACGTTTGATTTGACGATTATGATTCGTTGATCGCGGTGTGGATTTCTCATTTGGTATCCACTTGCCAACGTTGTAACAGATGCTTTATACGGGCCATAAATAAGTTTTCCGAAGGGCTAGACTGGAATAACAGTTTCCCAATTGTTTTCATCTATAATTTAAAGAAAGTATGTAGATATAGTTATAATAAATTAAAAGATAGTTGATGGTATCGACATGCTGTTTGTGAATGAGGTACTGAGTAGTACTCACCTTTTACTCCACAATACCAACCGAAGCAAATAAGAAATGGTAAAAGTTAACCGCTATATTTCAGGACAAAAACGTTATAATTTCGATGAATTGGATGTATAAGTCGTACCATACTTGAAAAACATCCGTTTGAAAAAAGTAAAAGCATCACTTGTGGTATAAGACAGAAGGTAAAGGTAATTGAAGTTACATAATATATTTGGACATCTATTCATGTCTTGACAAAATTATTATCCATAGCGCGGTAAAACGCAAAGAGAGTAATTTTTGTCAAATTAAATACAGCTCATTTACATTATCTTTTGCAGTTTCTCATAGTGAAAATGTTTGTAAAACGAAATAACTTGTCAAATTCGGTCATATTTTCAAAATTTCTTCACCAAAACCATTGTTGCTATGAATCGAGCCGAGATAGCTATTCAAAGATAAATGTTTTAAGAACAAGCAATTTAAAAATGTACTTGCCTCAGGTATCTTCAATAGCCACAACAAGGTTAAAAACCATATGCGCATTTAGTCTAAAAAGCAGCCGTCTTCAGTGGAAATTCACCGAAAATTTACTAAAAGAAATAGTTCTTTTAGAATTTTTTTTCGGTGAATTACCACTGAGGACAGCTGCTTCGTAGCCGATATGCGCATAAGGTTTTTTGAATTTGCTGTGGCTATTGGAGATAACTGAGGCAAGTACATTTTTTAATTTGCTTGTTCTTAAATTTTTTCCAGCCATAAGACGAGTTCGATAGTTCACTTTTGAAAGATAAATACGTTTTCTTTAAACTTTGGCTTACACTTCTTGTCGTGTAATATGTGACAAGCTTGTTGTAAAGAATTCCACGAAATTTTGTTTCCAAAGTTCAACGGCATGCAAGTGTATTTCCGTTGCCTTCTTCTTCCGGAAACAATACTAAACCGTTAATTCTGTAGGCAACGGTCACGTACCCTTACCCTTAGGGCAAATAAAACCCTGTGGCAGGGTTATTAAACGAACGGAGACTTGGAAACGGCCGATGACCCTCGAACCAAAATATAACCCAGACACTTCCTGAGGACCTTTTTGCCGTTCTGGTCAACCCCACTTACTTGTTGCCATATATCTCCTCAAAACATTGACAACGTGCAAGAATGGAATGTAACCGTACTCCAAGTACGAAGAGTTCTTTGAAACGAAACTTTGATGCCCGGTGCTCTTGATAATACATTTCTTTTAGGAAAATAGTTGTATGTGTGCGTGTATTTTCTGGCAAATCAGCCTCTTGGGCTATTGTCGTAGGAAAATGATTATCATAGCGTACAGGAAATAATAATTTCCTAGCGATTTTTGAGTATTTAATATTAGTTGATTTATCCTATTTATTAGCACCAGTGGCGCATTAGGAAATTTCCCGCCCCTAGGCCAAATGATTTTTCCGCCCTCCCCCATTTTTAGCGCTTTTTTTCTAAAAAGAAACGCTCATGTATGTGGTCTGTCTTTCCATCCGTCCGTTTTTGGTTCATAATAGTTTAATTCATCAAATGTTTGCGTAATATTAGTTTTTTATTGCTCTCCTGAAATCCCATTTTTATTGCCGCCCCTAAATCTCGCCGCTCGTAGGCCTATTTTGGCCTTATTTCAAATCCGCTACTGACTAGCACATATGCCGCATTCTTGTTTTTCAAGAATGAAACTAGGGACATTTTTGTCTGAATCTAAGACGCACTTCGTGATTGTGCAAAGGCGATCCAAAGAATATAGCCAACTACGGAATTCAAATACTAGAAGAAGAATCGCGATTAGACTTAAATCATTCTGGATAACTAAGATTCTCCAATTAATGCTATTAACTGTGGAAACGTATTTATAAATACTATGGTTATTTATTATAATGATGTATCTCGGTTAATGATCTGGAAGCGATCGGCAATACAGTTATTTCTCGGTATAGAAAGGACAGCACGGCCGGAAGGGACCGACACGCGAAACTCGCAGTTGCGCAGCGTCTTGACCATACACATTGCATGCGGAAAATGCAGTCTGCGCGGCTAATATGGGACTTAGCCGGGTATACTATTGTTACTCTTTATTTTACGACCTCTCGCGTGACATGCAGTCCGAATGGCGACACGCGTTGTGTGAATGCGCAGGCCACCTTCCCTTCCCCCGAACATTTTCAATGCCAGTCTTGGTTTAGGGGTGGTTAGCGTGTCTAGGGCCTGCTAGAGTCGCGTGTTCGAATCCTGCCAAAGGAACGGTCGTATGTGTTCGTATTTGCTATCGTTGTTTTACTCATTGTAAAATGCGTTAAAGTTCTGTTTATGGGATAGCCATAAATAAATAAATGAAACAGAGAAACTAAACGACTTTTTAACCGAAAACTATAGCATCAAAATGTCGTCTCCTTCGATATAATTATCGGAATATGAGACAGCATCTTTCTCGAGGGATTTGGCTATTCAAGCGAAAATTGAAAGTTTTATAGCTCTGTCATTGGTAATAATAGTATTAATATTTTCCCCTTTTTCATTTGTTGCAAATATTATTTAATCTTTTTATAAAATATATCTCGTACTGAATCTTGATTGCTATTTTGTGGTGTTCTAGTAAAATTTAACGATTATCTCGCATTTTAGACTTTTCAAATTGTTTTCCTCGTATTCAAGCCGTATCTTCATTTTGTAAAAGTAAAATTATGAAAAAATGAGCAGCTTCAATGCGAATAAATACGGTATATCGAAGGCGGGGTATTTACGTTTTGCGGCAAAGTTAAACTATACAAACCTTTTGGGACTAGAGGATTAATTGAATGCTCTCATAAATTGGTATACCGTTTTTATCCCTCCACTTTGTTGCTTTAGATAATAAAAATTAAATCATTGCTTAGGTGAATTGGAAGCAATGCTCAAAAATATAAAGAATTAATGGCAATTAGCACATCGTGAAACCAAAATCAGGCTTTTTTTGCTAACGCGATATTGTTATTGAACGCATCAAAATCAATCGTCGCCAACCAAGAGATATAGAACTAACTTTTATAATGATGAAACCTTGTACTAGTCATTTCACGTCACTTCGATATGACGGAATATTTTATTTACCTAATAAACATTCGCGAATATCATTAGAAATAGGATAGTACGAAATAAATTTGTGACGAGTGAAACATAATGGATGACCATGGTTCCCGACTTTACGAGCGTTTAATTCCTTCGTCGGCTTCGAACCACGTGCGAAGATGTCATCCAAAAAACGTGTTTTCGGAGGCGAGAGAAAATTCAAAACGAAAAAAAACCGAGGGAAATGGAAATGAGTCCGAAAAGGTAAGACACGACCAGAAATCGAACCCGGGCCAGCCGTCCATCGATAACGTCAAGCTACCACGAGAGGAAAATCATTCATCAATTTCTAAAGGAAAAAATAAACTTTGAAACCTTTACTTTTCCCTGCGGAGTTAATGTCTGGGTGGAAATCTTACAGTAAACTCGTTAGCCTGAGGGTCTCCGCCTCCACAGTCCCTCCAAGCCTCCAACGGCACCACAGCCGCGCCCATGGTTATTTTACGACTCGGGAGGCGGAGAAGGATGCGGTGAGGCGCGGCGACGATGGCGAGGCGGGATGTGGGAGGCGGGGGAGGGGGCGGAGAGAGAGAGAGGGCCATATGCCATTCACGAGGCGTGGAAGGCGTCGCCGTCTTAAGTCGGCGAGTCATAAGGCGGCATATAGGTTCCGCCGTCTCGAAAGCTTTTTCCTCATCCTCCGCGCTCAAAATCCTCGCTACGCGCGTCCTTTTTTTCCCACGCTTCAAGTGATGCTCATTTTTCCCCCTTCCCGTGGATCCCATCTCATCTCCGTTTCTTTTTAGCTTTCATCTCTCTCGCGCCGCGGAAAAGGGGTGGAGTGGGAGGAAGGATAGTGAGGGAGGGAAAGTTGAGAGGGGTGGGAGGGAGGGGAAGAGAGGAGAGGGAGGGGAAGAGAGGAGAGGTAGGGGAAGAGAGGAGAGGGAGGGGAAGAGGAGAGGGAGGGGAAGAGGAGAGGGAGGGGAAGAGGAGAGGGGGGAAAGGAGAGGGGGGAGAGGAGAGGGGGAGAGAAAGAGAAGAGAGATGGGGAAGGGAGGGAATAAATAGAGGGAAAGAGGATAGAGAAACATGGGTTGGGAGGGAAGGAGTGAGGGAGAAAGCGAAGGAGAGAGAAAGACGATAAGAGGAGGGAAGGAGGTGGGGAGAAAGAGGAGAGAGGGAAAGGGGAGAGGGGGAGGGAAAGAAAGAGGAGAGAGAAATATGGGAAGGGAGAGAGAGGGGGAGAGAAAGAGGAGAGAAATGGGAAAGGGAGGGAATAAAAACAGAGGGGGAGAAAGAGGATAGGAGGAGGGAGAGGAAGGAGAGAGGGAAGGGAATAGTAAAGGGGAAGAAAACAAGAAGGGATGTAAATAGGAGAGAAGGGAAGGAGAAGGAGGGTGAGAGAAGGAGAAGGGAGAGAGAGGTAAGATAGGATAGGAAGGGAGTGAGGGAAAGAGAAGGGGAGAGAAAGGAGATAAGGGGTAGGGAGATAGTAGAGAAGGGGTGGGAGAGGATAAATGAAAGGGGGAGGAAAGAAAGGAAGAAAAGGATTTGGAGGAAGAGGATGAAAAGAAATAGTTGGAAGGATGAAAGCTCATCCGGTATTGACTTGAACTGCAAGAGAGAATCCCAAAAAATAAACTTTACTCGGATACACATCCCTCTCCCCATCAGGAATCCACCTACCCACTCCATTCCCGTCTCCCAAAAACTCCTCTTAACAATTCACGCTCTCCTCAACTCGAAAAGCTTTTTGAATTACTCTCTCGTTTTTATAAGCGATGCTGTTATTATCTAATATATTATATTATTAATATTATTTCTATTTCGCATTTTTACTTCTCGTTGTGGCATTTACCTTTTTGAAGGAATTCTATACCGTCTCGTGGGGAAATTTTAAGAATTCCGCCGGCTGAGTCCTTTCCTTTCCTCCGCTTTCTAATAGCTGTTTGTGTGGAAGATGTTTTTTTTAATTTTTAATTTAAAATGAGAAGTCGGAGTTGTTTTGAATCGTGAGGATGACTTAAATAAAACGCGGCAGTTATAATTATGGCAGAAACTACGATGTCACCGCATTTATTTCAATCGGATTTAGTTACTCGTTTGTTTTTCTTTCGCTCTTTTTATTGCCCTCGTAAGTTAGAATACCGTTTCAGAGGTATCCTAAAACTGAGATGTGTGGTTTTTAAATATTTAGTTTTCCTGCTATTGCAGCGGAACAAACGTTTGTTTTCATTTTGTGGCTGTCTCATGCATGAAAATGAGTAATGGAAATGGAGGCAAATAAATGAGGAATTTCGGGATATTACTTCATAAAAATAATACCTTTATCACAATTCCTACCTTTTTTAGATAGCCTTGTATCATGAATAAATATGCCTCTGTAATTAGTCATTGTTTATTCGCAAAATATTTTCCTCAAAATAATAATGACATTCTTTCTCTTTTGAGCAAGCTGAATTCAAATCATCGAAATTTAATGAATATCCCCAAAATGTAATTCAAATCTTAGATCAACATTTGGCTCGTTTCCATTAAAATGAGATTAAATATAAACTACCCTTATAATGAAACAAGCTAGAGAACTGATCTCCACTAAAAATATGAAATCGATCAAGTGATTATTAATTCTGAAATCCTTAGGACGTTGGTAGCATAGGAGGAAGTTCCGCGTTGTTGATAAATCGCTTCGACAAAGTTCGACAAATCTTAAATAAAATATAAGGTTGAATTGATAACGTTCAGTATCGAGTATTATACCGAAAAATTTGAATTCATTCAAAGAATGCACCGATTAATTTCTAAGTATGTCTTGATGTTAAGTATATTTTTTTTAAATCGCTAAATTAAGTGCAAAATTTATAAAATTTCTTACTTCCTCCACCCATACTGGCAATTTTAAAATCGATTCCAACACCAAATGCTCCATATGAAAATTAGTTTGCATGGGAAAAATTCCCTTTTACAGAAAACGAAAATTGTTACAAATCATTATACATACCAAAATACACCTTGCATGTAATTTTTCTCTTTTATTTTACTGAAAGCTGATATTCCAGAAACAGAAGCAAATGATTCATTGTCAAACGAGAAATCCGTCGTAAAAGCGGTTAGAGCATCCATCAATGCGAAATTGTATGATTTTCTGTTGAATAGAAACGGTAAAATTTACAGTCGTTTCTCTTGTCGGTCTTCTTTTAAATTCCATAAAGGCATCGCATGAAAGTTCAAGGATCAAGTCGAGCACTCATAAGTGAATTATCATCTTTTGTAGAGACATAAAGACCAAAAATGATGCAACATGCTTTCCCCATTAATTGGTAACTCCGGGGTTTCCATATAACTAGAATATTATTTAGCGGTCAATATTTTTTTCGGGAAATTTGGTGTTATTCTATTCTTGATCCGTTAAGTAAGACCCATGAGAAATAATTACTAATAAGAATACATTCTGTAAATTCCTCACTCTAAAGCAGTGGTTTCCAAAGTGCGGGGGGCACCCTCCTTGGGAAGCGTGATGGGTAGATTGGGGGGCGTAAGGATTTCTCATATATTTACTGGCAGTTTACCGGCCTTATCTTGAGACCTACAATATGCAGCAGCCAAATTCTAGCCATCAATCGGCTAGGACGTATCGTTTGCGCCCATGTTTTTTTAAAGATGGTTTTATTAATGGTAATTCTTTGTCGAGTAGGTATTGTTTATGAACTGCAATTGAAGATAATATTCTTAAGTGAGGGGGGCGCGGCTTTGTAATGTATGGAAAGCGCTGCTCTAAGGCTCGGAACTTCAGAATACTGATAATACATTGTTGTGATTGAGACTTTGCTTTTCCTATGGCCATTGTGTCTCAGAAATACTTCTCATTTTAGTTACAAAAATGTCGATCAACTTTACTGCAAAGTGAAATCAATTTTTATAATTAATAGATATATATACTTTTCCGTTATTATTTAATGTATAAAATTACAGCATATGTATCTGCTTTGTAAAAAATGCGATACTTCAATGTAAATACATCTCGCTCATTTATTGTACGGTTTTATTTTTGATAGGTAATCAAAATTGGTTCGTTCCCTCGATATTTCGGACAATCGACGTTCTAACGCACTTCAACCTTGTTGTTTACTTAAAAAAATTTATTTACTAAAAAGCGATTCATTTTCAAGTTTCTGTGAAATTCGATATTTAAGTCGGCTATTTTTACAGTTTAGAACTAGGATGGGGATTAAGAGGAGCGCCGATATTATATTTAATTTTGCGTGTCATAGCCTAGTATATTTTATAATATGCGACTCTCCGGGATAATGGCTCAGAAGTCTGCATTTTTAAACATCATGTAGAAATATTAATATGTGGATTATACGCTATGCACTTAATCTGTGACTGAAACTATACATTTAATCTGTGATTGAAGCTGGCGTAAAAGAAATAAAAATTGAAAGTGTTGGTAAAGTTTGTATGCAGATTGACATATGCTGGATATGAAGGCTTCTGAAAAAGCCGGAGAAAAATTCTGCCTTGACCGGAAATCGATCCCGGATCTGAAGCGAGACAATTCGTCTAACTCGCTAGTATACAATGGATAGAATACCCCCTCCCACTAAGTGGAAGACCTAGGCTCGATTCCCGGTCAAGGCAGAATTTTTCTCCGGCTTTTTCAGAACTCTACAAGTAATCCTTTGATCATAGAGACTATGATGACATTTAATGGCAGTCAGATATCATCAACTATTTGCATTGATCGCACTGTAATTTTGTATTGTATTATGATGTAGAGCAGAGGTTCTCATCGCGGTGCCCGCCGAGGCATTTCTAGGTGCCCGCTTTCCTCTGCGCGCACAATCCATATTCCAGTGATGCAAGTTTTGAAAATCGCGTTACAAATATTTTCGTTTGCGTTTCTGCCGAGACGAGATATGACCTGTTCCTTTACATCCAACTAACTCGACTCGAGAATTTTCAGCCGCCTCTGGACGCATCTTCTATGAATCTAACAATGGGAACCTTTGTTTTAAGGCTCAAAATTAAAAATTCCCCGATAGTACTCTCCCTCGAAACTGGCATAGCCATTAACTGAGGGTCAAAGTTGAAAAAATAGTCTTCAAAATTAATTAAAGAGTCAACAGCCATGTGTTCCCGATCAACGGTTTGTTTCCGAAGATTGTAAACGCGCTTGCCGCAAACAAGCGCCTCATATTTCTTACAGGCGATGCTGTTTCTCTTTTGAGATTCCGGGGGCTCCTTGGCCAGGGTTAGGACATAAGAAGCCAGTCTGGAGTGAATTTTCGTATATTTCGGGTGTGTTGTCGTTTTCCAAGTCCGTCTCCTTTTCTGTGGTTGTGAATAATCCGTGACACAATTTGTTATGGAGGCTGTGATATGTTTTACGTTTGCGCAAGATGTGTGGAAGGAGACCAATAAGTGAATTGTTGTAGTGGTGCTACGTTCATCTAGCGTTAAATGATCCTCCGCGAGCCATCTTAGAAGTGCTTACATTGCAAACGATTTTTGTATCCCTTTTTAAAAATTACCTTTCCGTCCGATATAATAGATCGGTGAGACTGTTATTATTTCGGTAAAACTTGTACAAATGACGCCATCCTCCAAGTTTTCAAGTTTTAAGACTTGCCTCGTCAGTACGACTTCAGCTATTCAAGTGTACGTTTTACAAAATTTTTAATTATAGTGTTAAAAAAGTACGGCTAGTAAAAATGTTAAACAAAAAGAGATCAAAAACGTACAATTTTAAAAATGAGTGGGAGGAAGATTTTTGTTTTGTTGATAGTAAGGGAAAGTGCGTTTGTTTACTGTGTTCTAGTAGTGTGACAAATCCAAAGAGTCACAACATTGAAAGGCATTTCGAAACATATCATTTATCACTTGAAGTGAATTATCCATTAGGTTCTGAACCGAGGAAAAAGAAAGTTAGTTACCTGATATGTAAGTTAATGGCACAGGAATTAGTGTTTACGAAGCCTGTTGCAAAATCTAAAAATGCAACATTAGTTTCCTTTAGAATATATCATTTATTAAATGAAGAAGCCATTTGAAGACGGGGAGCTTATTATGGAAGCACTCATAGCATGCGGTAAGCAACTTTATGTTGGGTTTTCGAATAATAAAGAAATAATGTCGGCAATAAAAAATTGGCAACTCACAAACGACAAAATTACTACAAGAGTGGAAGTTATTTCTAGTGATATGAAAGTTCAATTGCAGACTGATATCGAAAAATGTGACTGGTCTCAGGCAAAGGAAGAGAAATTTTTGGAACTAGGTGAACTCTACTAAAATCCCCACTTTGCGCAGTACTGCTTTAAGAATAAAATCATACGTTGGATCGATCTATCTATGTGAATCACTCTTCTCATCCATGAAGATAATTAAAACTAAGAACCGTTCAAGATTGGCTGACACCATCTAGAACGGCTAGCTACCAAAATGGATTGTCAAGTATCTCATTAATAGATGTAAAATATTTTAAATTATAGAAGTCATTCCGCCATTTCTCGTGATTTCTAATATAAATTTGTGTTTTTATGTTTGTGCCCGCCTCCATATCCCAGAATGTGATAAGTGCCCAATGGAGGTAAAGGTTGAGAACTGCTGATATACAGCAATATCAAAATGTGTACGTGTGATCTATGTTTTTATTCTATTCCCTTGGTTTTGTGTGCTGAGATTTTTCGAATTTATTTATGAAAGACTAATTTGATCAAAATGATATTTCCTGATGTGGCAGGCAATAAATATGCATGAGTTTAATTGTTCATCTAATTAATTATATTTTCCTGGTGTTTGTCATCTCTCTTTGCTTTTGGTGACCATGGTTACCTCTTAACGCGCCGATATTTATATTACATTTGAAATTGTTGATTGTAAATTAACAGAAAATGCCGTCTAAAACAAAATTAGTCCCTATTAATTTCCCAAATTTTGTAGAGATAGTTTATGGGATAGAACTTTGTAGGAAAATGCATATCGTTATTCAGGTATAGTCTACGAAATATAGCTTACTCATCTGGTGTTTAACGACAAAATTTCCGTATGCAACAGTTCATTCTTGCACAAATATTGAGTAAATATCTGATAAAGTGTTTTACGATTTCAAGAGAATTTGCTCAAGTAATGTAAGCATCGCGTGAGTACGAAGTTATCCTATTACAGAATTCTACGAATGGGTTTACGCAATTAAAATAATGTCATACTATGCAGTCTTGGTTAATTGAGTGTTTTCCAAGGTGACAGATCGAGCCATGAATTTCACTCCATAATACATTGAAAAAAAGTTTTATTCCTCCGATATTTGACAGAAAAGAAGGTTTAAGGAACACCCGTATGTTATACATGCTTTATTTACAGAAAAAAAAACAACAAGAAAAATGAAAACTTTTGACGGTACCCCAAAAATTTACGCAGGAATTAATCAAGGAATTTCGTTATTTATCGCAAAATTTATGCAATGAAAGATTAATCAGAATAATATTAAGTATTCACCGGAATTTCTACCATTCCAGACTTATTAAAAATTTTGAGAAATGTATCTGTCGAGTAACTGTCGCCCTAAGTGTCCATTAATCATTCAGGAGATATAAAGGTGTATTGCCAAACCTCGTTTGAGAAATTATTATTATTTTTCCTTTCCTGGAAACCCCAACCCTTGTTTCCTGACTTCTCTCGGAGTGGTTCACATGTAAATAGCCATCAAAAGACGAAAGCTCGTCGCCCGACCATAAATTGCCGACAACGACTATTTTAACCACTAGTTCTTCAATTTCAGACACGTCCAATACTGAAAAGACCCCTGTCCCTCAAGCTCACTTTGTCAACGTACTTTCACAAAACAAGCAGGGGACAAATGATACGCCTTTCTTCTTTCCATTTCTCTCTCTCTCTCTCCCCCTCTATTCTTTCCTACTCCTTCCTCCTCTTCCCTCATATACACCGAAAGCGTTTACAACCGCCGCGAGGAGAGTGGGTGAGGAGGAGAGGTGGTCCGGACATTTCTTTTACCAGTCTCCCGCTGAATACCTGGAAACGCGAACGGGCTGTCTCTCTCTCTCCATTTTCCCAGTAGATTTTTTCTTCGCTCTTTCTCCCTCAATATCTCTTTCTCTCGCCCTCTGAAAAGATTTCTCCGCCATTTATATTTTTACCTTTTTCCGGAACAGTGTGTGTCGAATCTGAGTTAAGGGATAGCTTTCTATTTTTTTCCTCGGATCCGTTTCCTTTCCATCACTCTCTTTCCCTTGCTCTCTCCTCTTCTTTACCCATATTCCAAAAACCCATCTACGCACTCACCGTCTTTCCTTCTCCCAATAGAAGTGAAATATTTCTCAGCAGGCAGGCACGCGACACTCCCAAGCCCCTCCCTACTTTCTCTCTCACTCTCTCTGTCTCTCTCGTTTCTCGCAATCTCTTTGCCCCATCCTTTCTCTACAAACTCCGAACTACCAAAAAAAACCTGCCCTCTTTTCCGTTCGCCGCTGTCGACAGAGACCGCATCGGTATGAATAACCAGAGCTGTTAGTACGCCTCTTTATTTAGCCCGATGGATCTCCCTCGATCTGGTGGTTGTGGTTTTTTTTCCTCCACGCCAGTACGCTTGCAGGTTCCACCACGCGCAAGGCTCGCGAGGTCTTCTATATGTCTTTGTTTTCAAAAGAGAATTGTCGAGCTCACTTTACGGCTGAAATCAAATTGTTGGAATATTTCTCCGAGTTTTTTTTAAAAAACATATAGGGTTGATAAATTCCAGAATAAGGACTTAAGTATCGAAAATTGGAAAATCAAGTTCACGTCTTTGGTATCTCCAAATGCCTATTGGAAATATTTAAGGAGACCGTATGTCGACTTTTTGAAGATTTTATCCTTTTTGCTCATTTTTTAATTCTGGCAACGATTAATTTAGTATTCAACAAAAACAAAAACGTACTACCATCAGTATGGTTGTATTATGACTGAAGCTGTATTTGGAAGAATGGTCAACATCTCGGGAAGAATTTAAGTATTTTGTAAGGACATTGTTAAAATAGAAATCAACTGGGAAGATTTTATCAGAACATTAGAATTCATGATTCAGAAATTTTGGTATAAATGACATTGAGCAATTTGATAAAATAGAACTGTTAAATTAATACTGTAATATAGGAAAATAATAATATTTGTGCGGATAAAGGCTGCATGGAAGCCTTTGCTCATTTTGATTTGGAGCTCATACCCTATCCAAATCTCTTATTAATTATTGAATTTGGTTTTGCGCTACCAGGTACAAATGCAGCAGTGGAAGGTTTATTAAGTAATCAATGATATTTGGACCAGTGAAGATACTGAAATATCTTTGGAATGTGTTACTGCATATGCTGGGATAAAAGTAAATTGAGATAAACCAGGTAGGAAAGCTTCGAGTGTGTCGCTAATAGACCCATTTCGTGCGATCGAGTATTTGAAACTATACCATATAATTTGAACGAACGCACACCATAAAACAGCAAAACACAACGACTCGATTATATCTCTCTGCCCACTAAAAATTTCTTTATCCCCTAAGTTTGTGCATTGATAAACATTTACGTAATTTTAATGACTAAATACTAAATATATCAGAAATTATGCCAGGGAAATATTCAATTTTTGTTTGCCGATTTATTTTCTAATCAGTTTCAATCGACCAAACAATCGAAAATCATTTAAAACATACTTCACTTGAGGTCAGTAGTTGTAATATTTACGTTTACGTTCTTTTCTTCGTTGTATATAATTCATTTCCTTCTCTTACAAAACGCTGCATGCATACGCAAGGAAATTAAACGTGTTTTAGTAATTATAGCAGGTCTTATTTACTCTGAATATCGTTTTCTTAGACAATAATTAGGTATTCACGCATGAATTTTTCTGTCCAACGCAAATTGCGACTTTCTTGTTTAATTTTCTTGATAACGGCTACTCATACGATAAATATGTATTTACGAGAAATATTTTACTTGGCTACTTCTACAAATTTATTTGAAGACTTTTTCGGTTTGACTAATATTTTATATATGAGGATAAGTTCGTTTTTTTGGTTTACCGTCAAGTGGCACCTCTGGTACGTTATGTATATTATTTTGTTTTTGTATTTTGCTATAAGTCCTAAATATCAAATTTAATAAAAATCTGTATGTTGGAAGCTGAGAACGAACATGCAGACGGACAGAACAAAGTTAATAGGCGCTTATGTGGAAAAGGAAACGCGCCAAAAAAGCTCTGCTCTTTGTAGCAGTGTTTCTCAAATTGGGCCGCGGCCTCCCAGAATTATTTTGGATGCAAGGTGAAATGTCGAAAAATAAAATTTTCAAGCATAATACATTTTTATCAGGGAATTTTAGGAAATAGGATGTGATAAAAGTCTTTTGAACTTTTGAAAATCTGATCACCTTATACGTAAGACAAATGAGTAATTAATTTTTCAATTTTTAATATCGAAGTGCTTATTCTGGAATTCATCTTCAGACGAGACAAGCACGGCAATAACAATGTTACTCCAAATACCAATAAAAAGGTTGGGAAAACCAGATGCGCATTTAGGATATACATAACATCTATCAGCATTGCCGATTAATTAATAATGGATTTTAAAAAAGAGCCATTTTAGAATATGCTATAGGTGAGTCATCACTGATGATGACATCTTTGTAGCCGGAATGTGTGTCTGGTTTCCCAAACCTTTTTTTATAGCTTTTGGAGAGACACAATTTGTTCATTTCGTTTCACTTTGTAGGAGTATGACAATGTGTGCGTTTTGTAGTGTTTTTGCACCCTTTCTCAACTTTACCGCTCTTTACCCTTTCGTGGTTCATTTTATTCTTAGAAGCGTAACATTCTTTTAATTTTACGTCGGCGTAGCAATGGGAACGGTTGCTTCGTTTTTTCTGCCTCGCGCTCTTTTCCTTCTCCTTCGCAATAAGATCCTTCCTCTCCCTCCGCTTCCTCGCATTACGTCGTTCCATCCGTTCCTCGCGTCCCTTATTTCCCCCCCGTTGTTTCCGTTCTCTTCATCCTTCCTTTCCTCCATTTCCCTCCGTTCTCCTTTTTTCTCCGTTTCGCCTCCTCGCGTGTCGTTCCTTCGCTCCATTCCCTTCTTTCCTCATCCTTTCCTGCGCCGCTGCTTCTCATCCCATTCTGCCTCCCCCGCTGCGTTTTCACACCCCGCAGCGGATGGGGCGGGATGCCATCGCCTCTCTCTCCTCCCTCTGCACCCGGCGGGGGACTTCCCGTTGTAATGGGCTAAGGCACGGCAATAGCACGGGCTTTGTTCCGACCACAAAGCATCACGGGAAAGAAGCGAGCGAGAGAAAGAGAGGAGGCCTTTGGCCTCACCCCGTCCTTATTCCCTTAGCACTTTCCTTCCACCTCCTTCCTCTTCATTCGGAGTAGGAAAGATGTAATGGCTGGGAATGAGGACGACAACTTGCGAGAGGTCTCGTGAGTGGTCGAGGAAAAGGATCTTTTTTTATGTGAATAAGGGAAATGGTTAGAATGAGAGATAATAGAAACATTAATGGCGGCCAACATGCGGTAGAAGAGGACGTTTTTGAAGCATCGCTTTTTAAAGATGGTGGAAAGTGGCAGCGATTGAGGTCCCATTCCTCACGTCGCCTCTTTTTTTTAGGATGTTGATGGGTCGCAAGTGTTTACGGGGTGGAGCAGTGTTGGGATGTTGCGGCAGCTGGAAAGGGTTGCGGAAGAACGTTAAGGACCGGCTGTCCTGCTCGTCTATTTTCACGCTAGCTGCTAAAAGATAACGTCATCTTCCGTTACAAGTTTTAAGTAAGTTGAGATAGCAAAGCTTATATATTTTTAAAGGGATTGATTTGATATTATTCATTATTGTTTCATTTATTTTTAAAATATGCGTAGGAAAGTAGGCGTCGTGACAACACTTAGAGTGCGACCCAATATTTACCGATTCGTGGGATACATTTCAGCGGGTAAGCCTTAAAAAAATGTTTGCGTGAGAACATAAAAGAAATCTCATCAAAAATCATTTCAAACTTATTGTCCTCTGGATGCTGTCTGCATACATAAACTCCATCTGTATTTGAATTGCCCTTTGCAATATATATCTAAAAAATAATATTTTAAAACAGAGGTAATTATGGAATATTAATGAGGGAACTCATTAATAAAATTTTATTTATAATAAGTGATATGCATAAATTGCAAATACATGAAAATTATTCATTTAATGAAAAGTAAAACAATTGTGCAAATGAAATTGTCAATTTGAAAGTACTGCTACCAAAAAATTGTTTTTATACATAGAGTGATCTTTTGAGTATAAATACTTATTTCGTTTTTTATTGAAAACAGATAATCTTAACATCTATCTTAACCAGGGGCGGATCCAGAAACTTCCCAAGGGGAGGGCGATCGCCCCAATTACCCCTCCCTCTCTTGATTCTGCCTCTGCCAACGACCATACATTTTGAAAATCCCTACCTCCATCAGAATCTTTCTTTTCCTTGTCATACAGACTTAATCTTCGGTGTAGAAACAAGGAATGTTGCACAGAATGAATTTAAGAATGTACCCAGTGGAGGGCAATGGGGTCGTCCAAGGGGAGGGCGATCGCCCCCATCGCCCCTCCCTTGGATCCGCCACTGATCTTAACTATTTGCAATCATGAAATACTGATGAACAAAGACTGCTGTTTTTACTGAAGCCTTTTTAATGATATATTTTTAGAATGAACGATCGGTGGAATATTACTTCGTATTGCTGCTTTGATGCTGAGACAACAGTTTTTTGTCGATAGAAGTCAACCTGATTATCAAATGCGGCCATGAGGTGAGTTTGATAGTTTATTTTTCGAACGTTATGTATAATTGCTACTTCTTAAAAGGATTAATGAAATTATTCCTTTAATAATCGGTTTCTTTAATATATTTAAACAGAATCGAAGTGGTTTGGGTTTTATACCATGTAAAATACCACTTATTTGAATTAAGTCGCTCTCCTTCGCATAAATAAACGCTTATTCATTGGAAATTAAAATTTTGTCGAGGATAAGGAAGAACTTTTTAAAATTTGTCATCGATCATTTGTTTATCGCCGTCCACTCAGTCCGTTTCTTGGGGAGGAGCACTGTAATTAGAATTTCAAGCGGTCGATTTGCATAGCGTATCGGTTGTTTCGATATCCTTCAAAGATAAATTTTAGACGAGAGATAAGTGCTGGGGAGCCTTTCCGGCCTTCTTCAATGCAAAATAACGACACACGGAAAACGTCTCTTCAAACCACTCAATTCCTCTCTCCACTCTCTCTTTCTCCTATTGCCATTCTATCGACAAAAATTATCTTTTTCGGCCGAGAGAGGCCAGTCTGTTTTATTTCTTTACATTTGGTTCCCTCTTTAAAAGACCTTGCTTCAATACTCTCATGGGGTCTACACCTGGATCTTTCTTGAATATTCCCGAATGTGACGTCTTAATTGCTTTCAAAATCGGAGTTCTACATTAATTTGACGAAGTCATACGGAAAGCAGCTCACGATGTCTAAATTATTTACGTCGCACCGAACAAGGGAGTCGTTACCCGTTACTGCGATTCATTAATTCGTATCGTAGCGAAGTAGAGGATTCAACTTCAGAAATGCCATTTCTTGGGCACAATTAAAAATCTGGTGGCTTTATTTTCCTAGATATTCAACTGTCTCGTTATAAAACGCGGTCTTCCATGCATCAGCGATAGTTTTTAATCTCAACTTTCAAATTTTCATTATTTTTTAATCAAATATCCTAAAATCCTATATTTCACTTTTTTTTCATTTTTATAAAAAGATCACTGTCAAATATAACATGAAAAATAGCCCAGTAAACAGGAACCAACGTTCTCGAACTCTTTTATCATTCTTCGGAACTCCCCGAATAATGTTTTTCAAGGAATTACAAAATATTGGCTCGCTTTGGAGGAATAACACAGCTTTCTTTGGGTGCGGAGGAATTTCGCTCCGTAATTGCCAAGCTTAATTCAGGGTGGAATTCATTGATCGTAAACATCCTTTGCATTAGGAAAAGCTCTCGACAGAGGTATTGTAACGGCTTAAGTAGGGCTATATATTCAGGTAACGAATTACTTAGCTGGCTGAATAAATTTCGTTTGGGGGACAAATGTATCCGACGCATACATAAGAATATTATAAGACTTAAGAATTGCTCGCACTAATGTACAAACATTTATTCAGAAATGAGGCATTTTTGACCTCAAAACGTATTTTTTAAACGCGCATTTGGCGCATTACTTTTCGTTAACTTTATGAGGAAAAGCGTAGTCAGATTGGCCGAAAATAAAGTAAACAATTGTGTCTGGAGAGTTTTTACAGTACACACAATTCAGCGGCGTGTTTTTTTAATATAATCCCGTAAGTGTTATTTTTTTATTAAAAAAGGTGTATCTTTATCATTTGGTTATTTATCTATCCCAGCGGACGTAGCGAAAGAGGGAGAGTGAGAGAACGAGAAAAAAGGAGGATTCTAAAAAGAGAGAGAGAGAGAGAGGAAAAGCCTTTAATCACTCCTCCTACGGTACGCAAAACCAAAGAGTTTACGAATGCTTGGGAGGGAAGGCGTTGAGTTGCTTCTTGGGTCCTATGGAAGCGGGGTGGGGTAGCAGGAGAGTGGGAGACAAGGAAAAAGACTTAGTTGGGTAGGTGTGGGAGTCGCGTCGGGTGGGGGTAGGTAAGGGGTGGAGGAGGCGAGTTGTTAGTGGCGTGGAGGCGGAGAGGTATGGAATAGAGGTGCGTGGGTGGGGACGGCGGCGGAAAGAGAGTGAGTCGGGGGTATGGGGAAGCCGGAGGGCGGGAGAGGGGGGTTGGGGAGGCAGGGGGAGAGGGAAGGGCTCTTTTTACCCACGGGCCACCTTCGGAATTTCACACACGTCCCTCGCCCTCTCGCGTAATGGCTAGAAATACAACCCAAAATTTATGCACACTCAATGCTCTCTGCCTCCTCCTCTCAGCCCCTCCTTCTCCACCTGTCCCTCCTCATTTTCCGCCTCCACCCACTCCGTTTCCTTCTCCCAACCCACCTTTCCACTATCTTTCTCCGACTCTCACTCCACCTCTCTGCTAAACACTGCGAACATCCATCCCGCTTCCTACCTCCCTCTCCTCTGTCTTCTACCCATTCCTCCTCTGCCTTTAACAGCAAATATCTTTTATCCACCTCTTGAAGGGGGGACTCGGATTTGAGCCCAGGCAACGCCCAACTCTTTTTCTTTATTAAAAAAATCTTTCCCCAATCTCTGCTGACATACTGGACAGGCCGTTCTTTTGTTTAAACAAGACTAAATTCTTCAATATAAGCAGTCTTTGAGTGGTTTACTGGGAAGATAATCCATTTGCGTGACGTGGCTTTAAAACCGTATGTTTAGTGTATTTGTGGTTCTTTAGGGGAGGAAATTTTGTACCTCGTCTAAAGGGATAGTTTTCCCGTCTTGGTGACCGGTTATGCTTGTAATATGCTCTTATTCAAGGTACAATGGTGACTTGTTGAATGACCGGAGAGTATAAAATGACTAATAAATAAACAGCGTGATAAAGGTGGAAATTCTTTCGTAGGAGTTCAGGTGCTGTGTTAGGTGCTACTTCGAATCTATTTTATTGGGTGTCAGGTTCGAGTTTCACTTGTGTTTCGGAGCCTATGAAGCATTTCTCTTCATTCTTCATCGTTCTTCTTTGCCGTAACATCGTGCTGAACTTGTTGTGAAAGGACGCAAATTATAAATAATCAACCATTCGAAGATATGATCCTCTCCTTTCGGCCGCCGAAAGGCGCTGACTTCTAAATTCTTCTCTATCCTAAAATGCTTATGCAGACACAATAGATGCTAAATATATTCTTCATTCTCAATTTTATAACTGTGGTTTTTAAAAGATACTATAACGAGGAAGAAAGTTGGCATTTTATTCGTATTTTTATTTCGTTTCCGGTGAAAGTGTGCTCCTCATACGAGATGGAATTGTAAGAATTTCCCTTTGGAACGCCGAGGAAACAATTAAAAACGAGCATTTTTCGGCCCCAAAATCTAAACATTCGTCCATTTTATTACGGTTATCTTCATCACCGACAAATAAACTCGACGTAAATATTTTTCACGGAAGTTTTTAATTTAACGATGCGATAACGAATCTTCGGTTCCTTTACCTCTTGTCCCTCCATTTTCGCATTCTTCCTCAACACTTCACAGTCTTACCAGCATTCTTGCGACATCCTGCAGCGACGTCTCCCAATCGTGCCTCGGTCACGATAGGCGGGGGTGAGAAAGCAAAGCCTTCCCCGCTCCTCGGGTAGACCTTGACACCGAGGGAGCGGCAAGGAGTTTTTGGACGCGGATGGCGAAGGGCAAAAGGGCGCTTACGTTGCAGAACCTCCGCAGCCGACGGACCCGGGATCGATTTCCCTTTCTGCGCGCGCCATGTGGCGCGAAGAAGGGGGAGAAAACAAAAGGGCATAGTTAGGTGGCAAGGAAGGACCCGATACACCCCAAGTTCAGCTTAGGAGATCGTTATCCCTCGGCGGGCCACGTTGGTGCCTTCGATGAAGGAGGGGGAGAAAGGGTTAAAGGGGGAGGGGTCGGGGGTCTCAGCGAGGTGGCGTGGGAGTGTGGGTGGTGGTCGGCAGGTGGGAGGGAGGAGAGGGATCGGACGTGGGACGAGGAAGTCCATGCCCCCTGATTACCGCATCGCTCGAGGCCTGGCGTCTACGATCTAACTCTTCGGGCCCTCCATCATTGCTCTGCCGGTCACAGGCTCTTAGTCTCGGACTAACCAGAAGGTCGCCACGCCATCATCTGCGGGGTGGAAGGCCGCGCTCGTGTGTGGAGGGGGGAGGCGGGTGGGCGGGGAGGGAGGAACGGACGGCGGAAGACGGATGGGATGCTACGGGACGTGGGTGGAGGCGGAGAGAGGGGCGAGGCGATGTGAGGAGGCGGGGAGGGCCCGTTGCCCGCCGTATGGAGACAAGAGACTGCAAGCGTGCGCCCGGATACCAACGTCTTGAAGAGAAATGAGGGTGTGCCATGCCATACCGTGCACCACATCTCTCCACCGCTCGCCGTCCAGTGTGTTTTTTTGCTATTTCTTTTGTCATGTTACCCGGTCGGAAGAGAGGTGTGTTAAGGGACTGTCAACTCGTTTGCGATGTAAATTTCGCGGGGAAATTCTTTTTTAAAGGCCGCGACCGAGCCAACAAGCATTTTCCGGACGTTTAAAATGAAAATACTTTTGATCTTCGGCCGAGGGAGTCGGTTGAGAGGAAGATTTGGCCGAGCAAACACCTGTTTCAGTCATTTTGTTTTGTCTCGTTTTGTGTTATTCTCCGTCGACTGCAGTGGACAGGTACATTCACATAAAAACTTTATTGTTCTATACAGTTACACAGCGGTTATCCTATACTTTTGTTCGTTTTATCGATTAGAAAACGAACTAGGTAAACGGAAATGCTTCGAACTCGGATAACACTTCGAGCACCGATGACATGCCCAGAGAGTAATCGTCTTTTATAAAGGTTGGTTTATGAACTTCCTTGTCATTTTATTTGAAGCCTCGTATCGGTCATCTAACTTTAAATTTCGGATGCTCAGATTATCGCATTTGTTACTAAAATATGATGCAATGTTTAGATAACAGTGTCTAAAATTCGTTCATCACTTTACAGAATGTTCTCTTTACCATTATTAAAATAGGAATAGTTTTCTAGTGGTACAAGATGATTTTAGTCAATCGTAATTCGCTACCAAAAGTGTAAGTTTGTGGAACTGAATTTTATTAAAAGAAGGAACAAGACAACTTTTTATATTTGCACAGTTTAAGCAGTGGAACTATACAAAGTGGCGGTGTTCCTTCTTTTAAATTATGCGAGAAATGAAATTTCTCTCGCGAGGAAAAAGGTTACAGATTCCACAAGCAACTGAGCGTTAAAAAACAAACGGCTAACAGATTGCGTACATGGAAAAAAATCTCTTGAAAAATGCCAACATACCTCCAATTTTAAACAAAAAACGGGCGGGATGAAAAGCAAATCAGACTTCGAACCAATCGTCCAAAACGACTACAGGACTGCTTTGAAATGGTGATATTGATTTTTAGATTTTCATTTTGGTTATTTTACCTTAACGTCAATCATCCCATTTCATGTATAATATGCAAAAGAGAACGGTTATAAAGAGTTCTGAAGCATAATTGACAGACGTCGATGATAACTCTCACGTGTCTTTCAAGCCGAGGTATAGACACGTGTAAAATGATCGCCATGATAAAACTGCTTCAGTTTGATACACCTCCCGGGTTAAAATATTTTCGATTTAATTGACAACTAGTCAATTCAAAATATTTTATCATTTATACAAATTTAAAACTTCCATCACGGGGATATTATTCTGGGATGGAGAATATTTTTTCTGGGACTATAACCAGGCCCGACGAGAGGGGGCCGCAATTCTTCAAGGGGCCCGGCCGAGTATACCGGTATGTTGTATACTTGTATTGTTGGCAAAGTGGATGTGCTGGGAAAGACGTTAACAAAAATTAGAGTGGCCGGAAATAGAAATCTCAGTGGTTTCCTAGTATTCCTAGTGTTAACATCCGTTTATCATGGTCATTTATACGGTATAAATATGTACTTTGTATGTATTCAATATTTTCGTGTAATCAGCATAAATTATATGGACATATTTTAAAGATGTTTAATTGGAATTAACAATAAAGGTAAATAATCGCTACCTATTTATTTATATTAGTTATATTTACTTAAGCAACAGTATTTTAATTTATAATTATGCCGGCACCTGGTTTCCCTCCTCCCTTCCCCGGCTATTCATTGCACTACCTCTGAGATACCCATTTCTGCTGTAGGAGAGGCGAATTGGCTGGGCACTCAAAAAACAAAGGAATTGATAATTACTCATAAGTTAAATACCGTATTTACTCGTGTACTCGTTATATTTATGTTTCATTTATGTTATATTCATTAAATTGTTTTGGCTATTTAAGATTAACACGTCATTTTTTCAGTAAATATAGTCATTTTTCAGAAATGACTTGTTGCTTTTTAACCCTCATATCTACATTCGGACACACACGCACACACAAACACATATATACACACAAGGGGGGCCCGTCATACACTTTGCACCGGGGCCCGCGATAGCTCTCGACTACCCTGACTATAACCATTTGTATATAGAATCCAAAACCGTCTAGAACACATAAAGAAATTGACTTGATTTTTAACGCCATCTACGGCCAGAATTAAAACTTTAGAAAAATCTTTTTGTTTTGAAATTTTTCATTCGTACATGAAGAATGATGTTTTAGAAAAACAATTGCTATTTCTTATATGTTATTCTAAAGATAGTCCATTCGTTAGTCCATAACGTTAGATCATTCAAAGTAAATTCAAAATGCATTCAGCATTATTTTTTAGAATTACATATTACTCTCTCGTGTCATTTCGACCTAAAAATCTTGAGATGAAGTGATAAATTTGTAGGATAAATGAGTTAAGTTGAAGGGAAAATACGAACCGCTGATATCACACCCAAAAAACCGGGACCATCTGCCTAGCTCCGAGGTCCTAGTTGGGTTCGGAATATATTACAAGAAAACCTAACGAATGGTTTCTTCGTCAATGCGAAAGTTTTTAATTGCTTGAAGATGAAAATCTGTTTTCAATGATATTTAGTTCATTAACAAAACTTTGAATATTAATGCACCCTACCAATTCGTGATTTATGGAGTGCTTGGTTTATTTATCGCAACATTGGTTAATTGAGAATGATTTCATTTGTGTACGCTATTTGGTTTCATCCACCGAGAGGTGATTTATTTAGCAATGAAAGAAATAAATTCATTTACATAAATATTTATTCCGTTAATTTTTTATCTCATTGTGCAGTATTCTTTTCATTCGTGAAATGCTCGCATTTTACCAGAAGGTTCATTGTCTGAAAATATGTTAGCTACAAACAAACTAAAATTTACAGGCATAAAAAGTTGCAAAAATTTCATTTTTTCCCAATGCCCTGCGTGGGCGACCATTACGATACCAAATGACGCATTTTTCTAGTGAATTGGCATCAAATATTATTTTACACCTTTTGTTTATTCCATGCATTATTTATCCTTTTGTTAGTAATATTAAGATTTTACCTTGGTTATTTTACACACAAGACTGAAATTTCTCTTTTAAATTAATTATTTACCATCTAATGATTTTTGCGCGAAAATATCCCGTGTCAACCATTTATTTATTATTTCGTCCTTAATCTGTATTGAGTTAGGCGTCCATTATAACGTTGTGCTACTATATCTTCTTTCATGGCCAATACTCGGTCATTATATATTATACACAACTTCACTGTTACAAAGATTACGTCCGATTTGCTGGTTAACCTTCTAAATAATTTCCTCTACTATTATTATCCATTCGGTGATTGCATTCATTGGCCCCGTATTATCTTTCAAATTACACGTCATAGTTGTCCGGGATTCAAAGACCCCTGTTCGAGGCAGAATTTTTCCCCTGCTTTTTTGGCAACAATTTGAAGAAATTTTCAATTTTAATTAGCTCACACATTGAATTGTTTCCCCTTATTAATTTCCTTAAATTATATTATGCTCATATTGGCGTTTTCATTCGATGTCTAATGAAATTGTAATTTATATCTGAATGTTATTGTTAAATTATGTGAATTTCATTTCTTTTCATATTCAATATAAAAATTTATTACGCATCAAACACTTAAAATTGCTCAAAATTAGTCTTTTAAAATTTTAATTTGTTTTCCTCTCGTTTGATATATTTTACGTGGCGAGTGTGTGTATGCGACTGCCTTTATCTCACAGGGAAGAGGAATGTCCAATTGTTTTATTTCAAAATATAACAATTCAGGAATGAGAAAAGGACATAAAGTAACTTTTTGTGATTGGTATCAACAAAGGCAAAGCAAGAAGCAATTGCATTAATAACCGATCAAGAATATAAAAGTCTCAACATAACAGAATTTTAAAAATTCTAATTGTGCCAAGTTCATTCGCAGCATCATGAATATACAAAGGGAAATGCTAGGTGCACGTTGCAGAGATATACTCCCAAAAAAACCAGCGGAACATTCACTATCAAATTCTTCATGTTGTTATCAAATTGAGACATATTTTTGTGGCGTAACTTTACCATATTTGTCACCTATACCTTCTATTTGGATTCAATCGATTTTTACATGTATTCATAGCTATAATAACGTAATATTTTTTTAGAAATGAAAATTGAAACAGTTCCTGCTATATTAAATTGGTAAAGTTGTGGTTAAAATAAGAACTTCGACCAACCAAAAAAGCGTCCCATATTTGATTAGGAATTTCTACTACTCCATCACATATTTTAACTCATGTTTACCCAAGTTTTTACTAGAATACAATCTACGGTATTTCTAGAGCAGCTTAGTTGCTAAGATGCTTGATGTTTTCAAATTTCTTTTTATTGTACATACTTCCTTGGACAATTTCATTTGGCTTTCTTGAATTATGCAAGATAGGAATGACATTGCGACGCTGTTCAAATTAGTTTCATTAGTTTTCTATCTCCATAATTAATTATGCATATCCAAAACTTATCAATCGAGTCCGCGTCAGGATAAATTACTAAAACAACTGACGCTTAATCAACGATTTTTACGAGTAATTACCGATATATGGGCATGGCGAATTTTCTTGTTTTTTTTGTAGTTTATACTAAGTTATGCAATTTTTTTGAACAGTGTTGCAGGCTATTGAGCAATACGAAAAATTGTGTTTATGGGTGTGCAATATTTTTGAAAATATCACACACATTCTCCGCCCATTATGCCATTTTAGTCACCTTAATTATAACTAGAGTTCAGTATCGTCCATAGTTTACGACCTAGTGTTATAAAGTTACGAAGTAAGATGAAGAAACGGGTATAATCATTTTCACGTCATTTTTCGCCCATAAATTGTAATTTACGCGGGTATTGCCTGCAAGTTTTGAATTACGAAAAACTCCATTATCCCTCTTGCACCGAATGGGGCGTGAACAACCTTCAGAGCGTAAAATATATCGGGTATGTACATACTCAAAATTAGCCGCGATCGCTAATGACAGTGGTCGTTTCGGTGATTATTCATCGCTTAGGGGGAGAATTTTTCATTTATCGTTCCTTTTTCTCGACTGAAAATATTGTCATAAGTCCCCGCCTGAAAACCAGTTTTTAATTTCTTCACGGGTTTTTAAAGCTCTCCGGAAACAATTTTTTCCCAAGAGCGAAAGCTCTGTCGCAAGAAAAATTTTAAACTTTCAGTACCGAGTTAGAGTTTGTGTAGTAAATATTGCAACAAATTCTTTTGTTTCAAAATTGATGTAAAAACCATCGCTTTTTAATATCTGATATCCATTATTTTATATGAAGTTGCGTTGATATTAAATTGGCATTGCAATTAACTTCATTCGTGAGTTTTGCCTTTTTGAAGCACAAAGTGGCAAAAGCTGTCATGTGGAAATAATGTACGTAATGTACTATTCGTGCGTAGTCGACCTTGGGATGCGAGAATAAAGTCTGGTATTGTATTTATAAGAAAATATTCGCATTTCACGCGTCATTTGTAAAAATAACGCGCTATTATTTAATCATTAATAACCCATTTCTTCGCTTTTGCACGCTGAAGCACGTTTCTCTGTAAATTTGGTGCTCGAGTTTTTTATTCATCGACGCAGTCTTTTCCCTTTTTTATTATTGCGCTCCCATCAAAATCTCTTTAACTCGATGTTATTTACCTCCCAAACACAAAATATCTGCAACTTTTAGTGGACAAGAAAAACCTTGTGAAAAAAGTATTGCCGTTCAAAGACCTGCAAAAATCCCTCTTAAAATACCTCAAGCAACTTGTCATTACGATGGGTACGTTTCATTTGGCAAACAAGGTTTCGTGTCAGTTAAATCAAATTTAATTTTGGTTGATATACCGTTTAGATTAACAGAACTTATTTTATTGCTAAAATAAATGTTTTCTCATTGTTTGCTAGTAGAATATTTCAGTTTGTTTTTACCTTATTGTCTGTTTAGTCTTTTTTAACATTCTTGTCATGGTCTAAGAAACTAAACACACCTTTTTTGCACTATACAATTTTAAACTTAACGTGAATACCGTTGTTGATATCAGAATGATAACAAACGAAACCTTAACCAATATTTCATGGCCAATTTTAATTTAAATAGACATTTTTGTTTATCGAAAGCGTATTTGAATGAAACCGACGATTTAAAAGTTAAAGAGAATATTCAATTACCTTTTTATAAAATTAAGAATTATATCTAAAATATTTCACTTACACGAACGAACTTTATTACACGTTTATATATTTAAAAATATTTTGAAGCGTTATCCTATAAATAAAGGAGAATGTTTGTCTGTCTGTGGCAGCCATTACTCTTCAGATAATAAACGTAGGAGCTTCAAAATTTGGCAGCAGCTTTAGGTTAATCCTGAAAGTTGTACTGCCAAAAATAATTCAAATCGGCCAACGGGGGTCAGAGGGTACCCATTGTTGGTCCAAATGCCGGTTTTTAGATATCTCAGCAACCAATTGACCGATTTTGATGATTTCTCCAATAAAATCAATGTGTTGATGAGATACATTTTCGAGCCTAAAATGGTTAAAATCGGTCTACGGGGTCAAGGATCGTAATGTAGGTCGATCCAAATTTCACGATTTAGAGGGGTCCCCATGGAACGGTCTGTCCAAATTTCGGCAATGTCCGTCTGCCTGCACGTATATATCAGGAAAGAACTGGATGAAACGATTTCAACCAAATTAGTTAGGTACATAGAATCTTCACATAAATACATGACCAAAATAACATATTTGGACCGGATAGACCAAGCAGGGGTGCCACAATTGCAAAATAAAATTTTCTGTAGTTATGCGTTTGAAAGGAAATGGCCGAACCGAATTCAACCAAATTTGGTGCATAGAATTCTCACAGAAATTCATGGACAAAATGGCATACTTTGGCCCGATTTACTATTGTAAAGTTAAACTTTTCGGTAATTATGCTTTTGGAAGGAATTGGCCTACCCGAATTCAAACAAATTAAATTTGGCTTATAGAATTTTCACATAAATTCATGACCAAAATGCCATACTTCGATCCGATTAACTAAGTAGGGGTGCTACAATTGCAAAGTTAAACTTTTCGATAATTATGAATTTGGAAGGAATTGGCCGAACCGATTTCAACGCAGTTTTGTATTTAGGAGTTGTGCCAGATAAAAAAAAAACAAAAATAAGATTTTTAGGATAGACATCCAAAGCAGGGCTGCCAAATTAAAGTAATAAAAGTTTTCTTTTTATAAGTGTTTGTGCCGAACTGTCCGCATCGATTTTAACCATATTATAATATTTATTATGTACACATATATAAAACCATAATAGCATATTTGGACCGGATCAACTAAACAGGGGTGCCACAATTACAAATTAAACTCTTTCAGTAACTATGGATTTGGAAGGAATTGGCTTAACGGATGTCAACTAAATTATATATATATATATATATATATATATATATATATATATATGGTTTTTATAAAATACCGTAATAAAATCAAGATTTTTAAAGCGGAGCTTAAGAGCAGAGCTACCACAATTAATAAATAATAAAAATCGTTTGCAACTTGAAATAAAACTCTTTCTCGAGCGTAGCCGGGCGTTTCTGCTAGTAATTAATAAGTGAATTTTAACAGAATATATTTTCGGCTTAAATATGCTTTCATAAGTCGCATTTTCCGTGAATGAGCAGTTCACCACGATTCATCGCCTTCCGACGAATCATATAGTTAGAGATTCACGTTGATATAAAATATGCTTAAATATTACAGGAGCATAGGTACATCTCGCCATTTTCGGCGTTGACGTTCATGCAGATTTCCGCGGGCCGCAAAACCGCGAACGGAAATAAATATAGCAAATAAGAAAATGGGATTCTGATGCCACATCTGCGAGAGTGGATTGTAGCGTGATTTTTTACCATGCTGCCGATCGTAAGGCATAGAAATAACCAGATAAAGAGAAAAATTATACAGAAAGGCGGAAACCTACTAGAGAGCAAGAGGGAACAAAATCAGGAAAAGATTTTACATTTTATTTTACTCTCCATGAACGATGTTGCAGGAAAACTTAAGGCAGGAGATGTTCGAGAACAGTTAGTTGGTGTTAGAAGATGAGGAATGCTGTGGTCTGAATCCATCTTTCTTTGGTGTACTGTCTCTTTTAATTACTCTGCAATGAGCTACCACAAAGTCAATGCTTGAAGTCGATGCTTCTTTCCATGACTGGGTCAACCACTGTGAGTTTCTCTTTAATTCGTTTGCCATCTTAACGAACTCCGCTAATGCTTTCGCTGTTTTAGATTTTTAGGCTATATTCTATCTTTAGATTTTCTTCGAAACCTTGAATTCTCAACTAAGTTCACAAGGAAAAGATATTTTTCCTCACTTTCCTGCTCTGATCGTTATTTTAGCATTTTAAGGCCTACGAATGTCTCCCCCGTGAATTTTTAATGAGGAAAAGGGAAAAATGATGCCAAGGAACGGCAAAAGTGGTCACTCCTGAGCAGGGCCGGCTTCAGACATTTCGCTGCCCTGAGGCGGGAAATTTTTGGCCGCCCCCTCACCCCCTTATGCTCCGTGGGTCTCCGATGATCAAGAACTTTACTAAATCATTAATATCTAAAATTATCACAGAATCGTGACAATATTTATTTTACTTAATTTATAAGAGATATGTTAATTACATATATTGGATCTCCGTTTATTGTTTTCCTTCTTTTCCGTAGCCGTATAGACTGTGTTAAAGAGTCACAATGGGTGCATATTGTATGTTTCCCTTGGTTTTTCCTTACCTACCTCCAGTTTCTGTAAATGTGTCTCTTTGAGCAGGGTTGCCACCCCTGCTGTAAGACCAAACTTGGCAAGAGGGAACGGCGTCGGTATGAGGCATGAGGCCGCCCCCTCGACCCTGCGCCCTGAGGCGAATGCCTCACTTGCTTACTGTCTGAAATCGGCTCTGCTCCTGAGATCACCCCGAATAAGCAAACCCGCAAATGGCGAGGTAAGCCCGTATTGTGCCAATAAAAAAAAAGAAATACGACCTTGTTTATGAGCTGTACTCTTGCCAATTGAGCTCGCTCTCCTCAGTAACAATGTAATTTAAAGGGCCCTCTATCTCATGTAATTCGATAAAGCGAAAGCTTCCGAGTTTATATTTAAAGTGAAAAATTATCAAAGAGATTTTGGATATATTTTATTGCAAATATTAAACTTACTGTTTAACTGGGCATTTAAGGTGGAATTAATTTGCATGCTTTCCCTTTAAAACAAACCAGGTTATGCCTCGGACACGATCCAAAAAATGATGCCCAAAAATGTTGGCCAACCAGGTATTTTTTTTTTGTTTTCATAAATATGCTGCGATTCTAAAGCTCGGTTGCTTCAAAGCAGGCATCATAATGAAACGTAATATTACTATCCAGATATTTCTTTTTTTTTAATAATTATTTTCTGCTACTGTGCATATTGCCGTTTAAGGCATTACTAATTAGTGGTTTTATGATGATATTTACGGTAACATATATGAAGCTTCGTAAAACGAGGAAATCTATCTTTAATATCCAAATCAATTTACCAGCGGTAGACGACTGGCTTTTATCTCGTTATGAAGTCTAATATTCGAACTAAGTATTTTTGACGAAATACTGTATTTCGTCAGGTACTTTGGTGACAAATTTCTAGAAAATTGAGATTAGCCCGAAAAAGCGTATAGTGTATAGCAGGGATCGTCAAACTACGGCCTGCCGGCTAATACCTTCTCTCACCGTGCTTTATCGGTATATCCATATTCGTACCTGCAATTGGTGCCCCTTAGAAACAGTGTTTGAAATATAATCCACATTTGTCGAGTGTATGGAAGTAGTACGCATTTCTTTTTAAAATTATTATTGCAACTCCCGTCAAAAATAACGATCTGGCGCAGCGTATCACGTGCCCCTTTTGTGAACAAAATGGTTGAAACCTGTATTTATGATGATCACTCACAGAAGTTCAGTAAAGTAATAAAATTTTATAAATTTTGTCAGGTGTAATATACTCAATGATATAATTCAGATAGCGAGGAAAGAATTCATACTGTATGCAATTAGAAAGGATTCCACACATCTCGTCGTTTTTAACCATCATGCTACCTAGATATTTTGCACCTCAATCCCACTAATGGGGGTAACTGAATTATCGCACGAAATTTCGATTGTAAATAAACATTTTTCATCAAAATTGGTGGTTACTTTAATTTGTTAGTAATTTAAAATCTTTTCAACTACCCACGCTGAAGATTATTTTTATTTAAACAATTATGCTGTTAATCGAAAAAGGTTTGTTCTGTGAAAATAATTTTAAATTTGCAGTTTAATTGGTACATCAAATAAAAAAATTACAATATATTAATAAATTAGTAAATCAGATGTGCTTTTCATTGAAAGTTTCATTGGTTATTTATGAATTGGTTGGTTGGTCTGGGGGCGCATGAAAAGGCCCTGCCGAATTCGAAACGTTGACTCTGTGGTTAGCAGCAAACACTCTAATAGTTTGGCTACCACTCTGCCTGCATAATAAATGTAATATCATATGTAATGCAAGTCACAGTGTTTCTCAATAGGCGGGACGCGAAGGTGGTCTAGGTGGGATGCGAAGATTCGAAGATAATTACTATAAAATTTTTTCTCAACAAAATAAATGCAATATTTATGGCCCTTAAAATTTTCCATTAATGATTATTACAATACTGAAATGCAGCTGGTGCAAAAATCTACTTCTTGGTAAGGTGGGTGTTTGTTTTTATCATAGTGAGACCAGGATTTTTTCACTAAATATTTGGTGGGACTGAGATTTTTTGACAAAATGGTTTGTGGGGTCAAGATGCAAAAGGTTGTAAACCACTGACGTAAGACATTCTAAATTACTATTGACTATTTTTCTGAATTCTGTAGATTCAACACCTGCCATTCACCTGTAGTAGCAAGTACGGCAATTAGAAGATAACTAGGCTCATAAAAAGGCAAACAGGTATATTAATGCTATTGCAGGCTCTTTAAGCCGAATTTTTTTATTTTCTTCGATGAGGAATACTGTTCCGAATAATACCGAGAGGGGTAACTCGGTTACCCCATCACAATTTTCGATATTTCTCATAAATTCTTAGATACTTTGTTTGTTTACGTAATTTTGCTCTTCATACATTACAGAATAATTACATAAGAGGATAAAAATCAGAAAACCTGTGCTGGTTCCATCAGAAAAACACGCATCGCAATTCTCTCCGCTGCTAGAAGCTGATGTCATGCAATAGCAAATAAAAGCACTCTCAGGCTGTATGAAAGGATAGAAAAGTTTTTTCACCAGCCACCACGAGTTTTAAGGGACTTCGCAGAGCCAAGTAACCTTTTGTTATTATTTCGTAGCTGTGAGTAAACCTATTTAGGCCGGTCGCACTTTGGAGTTCCATGAGACGCGGCTTTGCTCCCACTCATCTATGTATTTAACGACATTTTAATAAAAGCCGGGGAGTACCAATTTCTCATTTTGATAGGTTTGACGAGAGGTACGACAGTGCTAATTTTATTACCCGTTTTAATGATTAAAAAAGTGAGTTATTTTTTACATAAAGCAGAGGCCCGCTACCTACCGCCTGCGAGCACGAGATTGCTCTTCTAATTTCGTCAAATAACAAAAAATTGCGCACGCAAGTACTCTCGGTAGATTGTAGATAAATAGCTTTTATGGTAATGTTTAGAGCATATTGTTTTTTATTAAAAAATAATAATGCAATTGACGTTGCAGTAGGTCGAGGATTGTGTTAGGCATATTTGTTAACCTTATAGACGCAGCTTTTGAAAGCCTTTCATCAGAAAAAATCTTAAAATAATGTTTTCCCAGCTTTTAGAGTTATACCATGTCGTTCAGCATAGTAAAGAAAAATTTTAAATCATTTATTTATTATATTGATTAATTTAGGCTTACAAAGTACCTAACAGTTTTGATGCATACAAAGGGAAAATTGGTACAAAATAACTTCTTTTATTTTCCTGGGGTACTTCATACAAGAAAATAAGTCATCGCATTGCTTATCATCGGAAAATGGTTGCGTCAACATAGAAAAAAAGCTCTTTAGTAGGGAGGCCCCATCACTAAAGTTCAATTTCATTTTCCTCTTTGTAAAGATATAGGGTCGTACTACGTAAATTGAAAATAATTCGACTTTGTCCATTTGGCAAAGTTAAGGATGATTGCTTTTTCCAGGTACCACGCTTTAAGAATGTCCGAATTTTATTACAGATCTGTTTAAAAAATATGATTGATTTATAAATAGCCTGCATTTTATTTATTTTCCAAAGTTTAGCATGATTAATTTTTCTAGGTTGCACGTGTTTAAGAATGTCCAAATTTTATTACAAAACTTTTAAAATAATGATTGGTCTTGATAAATAGCCTGCATTTCTAAAAAAATATTTTGATTTGTTTATGTTGAAACGATTTTGGCATAAATAAATGTAAACTTATCTACAAAATTTATTTCATGAAACAACATTAAATAGTCGTATTTTCCGGAATATACACCGTATGGGGAAAAATCTCATGCTTACCTCACCCTTGTTTTAGTGTTAAGACATCGTGCGAAAAACTGGGTAAATTACGCGAGTAAATACGGTATGTATGCACATAAATGTATGTATCTTTAGCTCTCCCTATGGTTTCGCCATTAGTCCTTGATGAAACCTTGGCAGAAAATTACTTTTAAAAATGCGAATGTTCTCCTCGCGGTTCATATATATCCAACTGGGGTATCAAAATGCCCTCTTCGTTTAGAAAACCTACCGCGGAAAATTCTCTCATTTCATTTCCTCGTGAGCAAGTGCGCCCGCAGAGTCTTTCCGGCGGTTCCTCAAAGACTTTCAAAGTTGCCGACAATTTCACCGCCCGTGGTGCCACAGGAAAAGAAACAATTCGCATTCTATTTGGGAGCGATGGCGGAGGGACGAAGGACTTTGATGAGAAGGTTTTTTCCCATAGAATTCGGTTGGATAGAAAAAGACAATTCGGTGCGAAGTGACTTCGGTACCTGGAATCCTCGAGGTTACCCTAATGCAAGGGAATATTGAGTCAAAAAGTGAGATATAGATATTGCGCAGATGCCAGGATGAACCATCAAAACCTTTTCAGTCCACGGCGGGGAGATGGATACTATGGCGACCTAATTTACGTGAAAGCTGCTGGAGAGTTAAAAAAAAAATTAGGGCCTTTCTGTCGTATCGTGTCACTCATGTTTAATTTTCTATTCTCGGGATTATTTGCCTTTTCCATCACTCTGTCCAAGTATACTATCTTTCTCTAAATCTATCTTACTTTTTACGTGCCTACCCTTCCTGTTGCCTTTAATACTTTAAACTTGTCATTCTGGGTGGCCCACATCATTCCGTCCCGCGCTTAAAATAGTGGAATCCATACCGCTTACCTTTTGTATGGGGACTGTTGGGAAAATTTGAAAACACCAATCATCTGACAGTTTAATATAATTTCTTCCGCATGTGGTTTGTAAGCGTGAAATATATCGCTTAAAACCCCCATTCCTTATAATAACCCATCGATAAATCTCCATGAATGTTTTATATTAACATAGCCAAATTGCATGTAATTTTTTGCGATATAAGCTTCCCTATTGTGATATGACGTAATTGCATGCGTCGGGTAGTTAGGTACAGTGTAGGCAATTAGGTAAGTCAAAAGGAGATTGTCGAGCCCGCCTTATTGTTGAATTTATAAGGATAAACTATATTTTCCCAGCCTTCTTTCTGAATATGGTTGATACCAAGTTTATCAGCATCTAGTTAGAATAATATATAGTTGATAATACTGCAGACAAATATTTGTAGATTAAGTAATTATAATATCAGAAAATATGGTTGATATGAATATGGTTGATACCTAGTTTATCAGCACGTAGTTAGAATAATATATAGTTGATAATACTGCAGACAAATATTTGTAAATTAAGTAATTATAATATCAGAAAATATGGTTGATACCAAGTTTATCAGCACCTAGTTAGAATAATATATAGTTGATAATACTGCAGACAAATATTTGTAGATTAAGTAATTAGAATATCAGAAAATATGGTTGATACCAAGTTTATCAGCACCTAGTTAGAATAATATATAGTTGATGATACTACAGAAAAATATTTGTAGATTAAGCAATTATAATATCAGAAAATATTAATACGGAACTTTGGAATTCGGTGCTTTTTAGCCGTATTTGTTAAGTAAATATGGGATACCAAATTTGAAATGAGACATTTCCGAAATAAATTTTCATGGGATGATTTTTATGGCATTAAAAAAACCATCTTAGTGTCTTTCCTATTTATGATTCTTGGAATTTCTCTTTTGATCAATTGCAGTTACGTAGTTTTATGAAAACGGAAGAAAATGTTACATCAATTAGAAACGTATTAAATGCCATACATCACGTGACATTACCATGGAAATTCCTATCAAGAACACCACATTTTTCCCTGAAAATACCCCATAAATATATCGCTACGATAGGTTCAGCAATTTTAGGCGACGCTTCGAGGTTATCGTAACCGCTCTCGTCCTTTGGACCATGTGGCGCATTCCTCAGTTGGAATTTATATCTTGTAAAGCGGAGTGGTGGTGTGGCGTTTTGGATGCATGGCGTTCGGCTATTGTAGGATCTATTGACATTGGGTGGCAACCGCGGTGAGTTGGTGAAGCACTTGTTGTTGTAATCGATAGTTCTTTTTCTCTCGATTGGGAGGAGGGTAATTTGTGACTCAGTTAAAACACACAATATTGAGCTGTAAAGCTGTAAAGTTATTAAACGAGAAATTTTCTGATGCGATAAAAAAATGTTTTTTCGACCTTTGCCAACAAAAATACTTTAAGCAAAAGTGTTCGAAAGAAACTATCAAAATCAATAAGAAAATATCGAATAAACAAGAAGAAATTAAATAACTAATTTTTCCTTTGGAGGGTGGTTTCATGTTCCCACTTATCCAATTTTAAAAAATATATCTGAACGCCTGGAAGAAATCATCGGTTTAGATATAGTAATACATATTTTTATTTTCATTTTTAGTGGCCCACGATATTTTTTATATCCGCGGTGTGAAAAGATGAATAATGATTATCATAACTGTCATTCATATGGCCCCTCTCATAAAAGTAATAAAACACACGGTTAATAATAACAATAACGTTGGTTAATTTTAATGAGGAGTGTCTTCAGTACGGCATTTTCGATAACGTTCTATCATTGTTAACGCAAAATAAATTCATAAATGAGTAGCATTCATTTCGTATGCTTTTCTTAATTAATATCATGTTATTTTGACGTTTTTTTATTATGTTGCTTAGCCAACCGATAACTCTTGCTACCTATTCGATGTGAAGGGGTCGTTTACAAATTACTGGTTATTACCGTCAAAAGAAACGGAGTTTTTCATAAATGAATGCCAGTTTACCTTTTAATTTGCAAGAAGATTTGAGGTCAGAAATAAGTGTTAGTAAACTTCTCAAAAGGCAACTTTCTATAAAAAGGGGTAATATCAAGAAAATGCTGTTTAAAAAAATCATTAATTCATACAACGACAAACATTTATGAACGAGATTAGGATTTTACGTCGAAAGAGAATGATTCGCAACAGTTTATCTTTTAAAATCTTAATTTTACAATTGTTATTAAGAGTTGCGAGAATTACATATTTACATACAATGAAAGCTGGAGAAACATTTATATCTATCAAAACCCCATTTTGAAAATGTTGTCGAAAATTATGTAAACAAATTCGACCCAAAATCGCAAATAAAGTTAAGGTAGACACAAAGGCGGCAATATAATTTTGAAACTCATAAATTTAACTGCGATATTTTATGCGTGTTAGTAGTTGAACTAACGGAGTTTTCCAAAAATTAGCATACGTCTAAAGTGAGCAACGAAAATATTGACTTAACGTTATTGTTCAACCTAATATTAATTCGGATGCAATTATTTTAGAGGTAGGAATTTAACATCTTTGTATCAGAGTATGGTTGGTTATTTCGGTTAAGCTTACAACATTATGCTGAAGGAAAACATAGAGGGTAATTATCATCTCCCCGATGGCATAATTTCCTGAGGCAGGATTACTCGCATTTCATAATCCAAATACGCGATTATTCCCGAGTACAGGGAACGCGTATACCTAGTAAACAAACATAAACATTCGATTTCGCCGGGACGATAATGTCAGGCTTTCGGATCCCCAGCCCCCAACCTTCCCTTCCACAACCATACACCTGTCCCCCCTCCCCACACTCCATCTCTCTCTCCGAACAACCTCCCCCCTTTCTCTTCCAAATCGTTCTATCTCTATCCATCCGCCTAACCCTCCCTCTCCGTATCCTTAACAATTGTCTTCGCTCCCTCCCTCGACCCCGATTTCTATGCTCCTCCCATAAACTTACCGTCGTTCTGTTCCCTCCCTTCGCTCCTCCCTCTGCCCCTCCCCACTTCTATTGTGTCACCTATCTCCCCTTCCATATGCATCCATTATGCCAACCATCTCCTCGATCCTCTGTATCACGCACTCCATGCCCTCATTCTCGTCCTCTGTACCTATACATACCACCCTCTCCCTCCTCAAAACCAGATTCCTCCCTCCCTCCCAGCTTGTACCTCTCAATCCTATAATCCTCCCAAAACTTGATTCAATCTCCCTCCTACATTTCCATTCCCCTCGGAAAAAATTCTCCGCCCTGTGCCGTTCTATAGCAACCCCTTTCCTAACCTTGATTTTCATAATCTCCAACATATCCCTCGCTCCTTTTATACCTCCAGTCTTCGCACGGTTCACCCCACCCTCGAATTTATCTCCGTCCTCTCCTCACATCACTTTCCTATAACTTCTTCCCCCCACCCTCTCTCTCTTTCAACCTCTCTACCGAAGAGAAGAGCGGCAGCAGTTGAGGTTTGCCACTTGCCTGCCCCAGGGCCGCCCCACCGTGCTCGCATGCCCCCGTCCCCTGCTGCCCCCTGCCGAGCATCCCGAGCCAAGCTTCACACATCTCGCCACTTCCCCTCTCGGCTCTCTCTCCCTCTCGAACTACCTCTCCACTCGCCACCACTCCAACAGAGTTGTCACTCTCCAGAGGTCTCACTCTTTACCTCCCCCTCGTTCCCCTCTCTCCCTTTCCCCGCATTCTAATCTCTCTCTCTCGACCCCTTCCAAAACTACGCACCTCTCCTCCTTTGCTTCTCTTTCCTCCTCTATCAACTTCTCCACGGAAAGATGCCATCCGGATTCCTTGCCTCCTTAAACACGTCGGCCTTTCTTTTGAGGTAGAAAATTCCCTTCTCTTAACGGTTCCTGAAAATATGTTTTTTTGGTTCTCTCCGCTCTTGATGCTGCTTGGTCGGTAGTGATAGCGGCGGTAACAGATCATTTCTCTCTCTCTCTCTCTTTCACTCGCGAGCAGGTTTTTTGGGTTTATTATTTAGGAGGTAAGGGGTTTTGGCATGGAGGAAATCGTCCCAAATGGAGTTACGCCGCGGGTCGAGTCGTTGTTAGTTATGGCGATTCTTTTTTATTCCTCGTTCCTTGGCATGGGGGAATGTTCGTGCCCGTAGGGCTTCCATATTTAATGGCCTGATTACGATCTCCGAGTAATATATTAAGTTAAATCAATTAAGCGAGTTGGTGGTGTTTTCAAAACTCGTTTTGATTTATTTTAGAATACAATTAGGCGTGTTTTCTTTCAAAAAAGGATTTCTACGGAGAATTAAATGACTCGGTAGGTAATTAATGTGTGTTTATAGAATGCGTTTTACCCAGCAGTCTGCTATAATTGCGTCATTTATCAAAATTAGCTTAAAGATGTTGCGAGCAGGCGTTTGGATTCTGGATCAAATATCGCGATAAGTATTGTTTTTGAAAATATTGCCGAGTTTGGTGTAGGGGTGGTTAAATAGTCTGACTCTCAATGCAAGGGTCGCGAGTTTGAATCCCTCCAACGGCTAGATTATAAGTGATCATCTTTATTAACGTTATTATGCTCATTGTAAAAGGCCATTAACGGTAGTTCATGAGCTATTTAAAATACATAAATAGCTAAATAAATAAATAATAGAGAAAACAACAGACTTCAAAGGAGAAGCATTCTCCACAAAGAAAACACTCCAAGGATTAACGACCCAAATTTTGATTAAAGTAAAATGGGAGCGGATTACTTTGATTAGACGTCCTAATTAATTAAATGGCTTTCCTATAAACTAATAACTTTTGTCAAACAATCTTCATGCTCATTTGTCGTTGTGATTATATTTTTCCGGGAAATACATCACAAGATAATTTCTTCGCTTACCTTTTAAATCCCACTGAAAGCGAATCCACCTCCTTGTCAAATATTAATGACGTGAAATTAAAAAGATAAGTCAACGTCGTTTCAAAGGTTAATGGCGCAAATCTCTACTGGCCTTCACTGCACATACTTCCACATCGCTTTTAATTTATTAGTTTTTAATTCAGCACCCCTGCCTCTCTAACCCAAGAAACATTCTGAATATTACGATGCTTACGGAAATCAAGCGAACAGAACCGTTCACGGAAGAAAAGTTGAAGATTTTTCGTGGAAATAAATAAATAGGCCTAAGAGTGAGCATCTCTTACCACGATAAACTCAAGCTACGAAATGTATACACCTGCGTATATCTTCACTTCATCCTCCTTATTTTTATTTAAGAACTTTTCTTATACCTTCTTTCCGCATTTGAATTTCATAAAATTTAAAACTACCTCATGGTTTTTAATAGTAATATAATTGTACACAGGGCCGATCCGAGGTACCGGCGAGGCTTGGCGGCGCTATAAATAATTATATAAATATTGGATACCAATTTATAACGCGGATCAGGCTGGAATCTTGATGGCATTCCTTTTATTTCTCATTATCAATAATTTTTCATTATGTAGGTATATATTAACACGTTCTTTTAAAATATCCCAACAAACACGAAGGGGTGCGCAGAAGTGCTATCCTGCCCGGGGCGCCAAAATTCCTCGGGCCGCCCCTGATTGCACATATGTGTTCCGTGATATTTTCGTACAAATTCATAATTATCCAAGTCTCCGTCAAAAGCGATTAAATTGCGTACCATAAATAATCATTCGCAAACTAACAATTTCGCCTCCGAATAAGTTGCCGAAATTAATCAAAGGGAATATATGCTCTTATGCTGATTTTCGATACAATAGGGGACTCAAAAACCCGTCCAACCATTCTTGATTTATGTTTCTTCCACAAAACCAACCGCTGCAACGAATTATATTTTTACGTCCCCTCTCGCGGTTTGATAAATCATCACAATACCCTCGCATTCAAATGAGCGATCCGATATAAACATCTCAATGGTGCGAGTTGCCTTAACGGCTGCACACCAGTTCTCCACCCAAGTCGATTATAGCGAGTCGCATATCATTCCCTCCTCTATTGTCACACACTCGACTAGGATTCCAAGAGAAATCATTCGCGTGTGAAATTTGCCCAGTGCCCAAATTCGAAGTATCTAAATGAGAGTCCCATTGTGGTGAGTTTTATCCTTCCAACCCTTTGGACCCACTCGATCTCACACCGCGCCCATCTCTCGAACGAGAGAAAGAAAGAAATAAACGGTGTCATTGACTGGGTTCCGCATTAGCGAAGGAAGGAGAAGAACTGGAAGAGAGAAAGAGATAGCGAAGCATTGGAAATAGGCAGCAAAACTGGTTTCAATTTCAGCTCCACGTTACAGTCTTTTAGGGATTCTCATCACGTTGGTCCCGGTGGGGGGGCGCGTAGCACAAAGCACCACCCGGAGGCGTCTGTAGTGCAGATATAGACGCAGGGGGTTGTAAAGGCACCACTCAAACTTCACCAGGCAAATGTGTAGGAACCATCTCCAGGAGTGAGGAAGTCCAAAGGGTCTTCCTTTAATAAGTTCGCTCTTCGGGGGAGCGTGAAAGCGATTCCAGTTCTCCTGGGCGCGCTGCCGGCACACTCATTCATCTACCTCATACCATTCTACCTCCACGCATCCTTTCTCGCCGTCTCCTACTCCCTTTTCCTCCCGACCTTGCTCCAACTCCACTCCAACTCCTCCTCCTCTTGCACCCTTAGCTTCTTTTAAAACTCCCCAGCAGACCGTTCCAAGCACCTTTTTAAAAGTACCCCGCAGTTCCGTTTCACGAGAATTGCCGGGACTCCCCCACACCGATCCATCCCATCCCCATCCTCACATCTCTTTCCGCGTGCTCTATTTTAACAAAAACCTTCGACTCATACCGTGCTTAGAGACCTGGTACTCTATCCCGACAAGAGTGGGCCGCTGGACCACCAGCAGAGAGGCACCCTATGTCCCACACACCACCGGGGGGCCAGCTGCAGGCTCTCCTCCTCCCCTCCACCACTCCTTCAGTCTTTTGCCTGCGCTTCTCCCTTTCCCCTTTCCATAGATCCCTCTCTTACCTCCTCACACCACCCAGAACACCTTTTTTCCGGGGAGCACTTTGAAGATGACGATTCCGCCGCCACCGACAGGAAGATCCAAATGGGAGAGGCCATTGGGGTGGGTTGAGCCTGGTTTCGGAGGGAGGCAAAGCAGCGAGCAAAGCGATACTTGTGTGTAGCAGACAACGCCGATAAGTGGGTGAGAGGTAAAGTTTAGAGCAAAGGGTGTGTGTGTGCCTGCGTGCGTGCTTGCGCGCGTCAGGAAAGGGAAGGCTCAAAAACGGACGGGTAGAGGGAATCCTTCCTTAACTTTCAAGGCAGAAGAATGGGGAAGTAAATGTAGCGTGAGACGAGGCTTATCAAACTAGATGACCTGATAAGAAGCCGACACAACAGGGAGAGAGGAGGGAAGACCCTTTTACCGCGTTCT
The DNA here is from genome assembly GCA_028673005.1 of Tanypteryx hageni. Taxonomy (NCBI): domain Eukaryota; kingdom Metazoa; phylum Arthropoda; class Insecta; order Odonata; family Petaluridae; genus Tanypteryx; species Tanypteryx hageni. The sequence continues at coordinate 66,433,700 of CM054120.1, read as the reverse complement.
TATAGCGGAAAGGAGAGAGAGGGGGAGAAGAATGGAGAGGAAGGGAGGGAGGAGTGGGTATGAGCGAGAGAGAGAGGAGGTATAGAGAGATGGAGGGCGGAATGAAACAGTTTCACTCCGCGAGAAGTAAGGTTGAAGGATCGCACCTGGGGACTCGGGGAGGTAAGGAGTCTGGCGCTGCCTTGGTTCGTCCTATTGAAATGTTTACCATTACGCTAGAATGACCACCGGAAACCTTTCATCGTCTTGAAAGCAAGGTCCCATTCCAGATGAAGGTGTTCCGAGGGCGGAAAAAGGATGATGGTCGAGAAAGAAGGCCCGGAAAGAGAAGAAAGGGAGGTAATGGAGGAGGAAATGGTGTGAGGGATGGAGGATGATAGTGGGAATCGGTGATGGTAGGCGGGAGGGGAGAGGAGACAGTGCGGAGAGGCGAATCGGGGTGTGGGAGGAGGCGGGAAGATAACAACGGAGGAGGAGGGAGTGGCTGGGAGTGGAGGGGAGAGGAGGAGAGAAAGTAGAAGAGGAAGCTTAGTAAGGCTAAAAGATGAAATGTTGCAAGGGTCGCGAAGAAAATTTTGAGACACGAGAGAAGCGAAGGATTCAAAGGTAGGAAGAGACTAGAGGAGCTGAGGGTTAGAGGATGCGTAAGGGAGGAAAGTTGATGAGACGATGGTAGTTTTTCTTGTGGGGGAGAAAGCGTCGGAGAATTTTCGCGCTAAGTAAGGATGGAAGGGGGAAAAACGAAAAAGCGGGTAAAATGACGTGGGAGGTGAGGGAAAATTATTGGCCGAGGGAGTAGTGAGTGAATTGGATGAAGCAGCAATAAATTCGATGTAGATTGGAAATGAAAAAGAATGGTGACGAATCCGTATTTCTTTCCCAGATATCGTGGAAATCATTTATAACGCGTCAATCTTAATATCGTTCATCGGTCGCTGGCATTAATTTGGCATTCAATATCTCACTCTGTCGTCGCGAGAAGATAGAGCTCAAAAATGTTTTTTTTTAATAATAATAAAAGAAACGTCGGAGATGTGCTCAGGTGCTCGGGAATTAGAACTCGCGGAATCGGATTCCACGTAAGACTAGCGAGGTAGATGCGGAGAGGACATAAAAGAAGCGAGGAGGTAAAAATGAGGGGATAAGGGAAGCAATTCTGAGCAAAAATTTTAAAGATGGTTTTTGATTATGAAAAGCCCAAACTTTATCAAGCTCTTTTAACCTCGTAATAGATACGTGTAGATTTTTAAAACTATGTGAATAACGTCAACCCAAAGAGGATCATAATTCATTGGATGTGAAACTAGATAACTAATTTATTAAACACATGCGCAGTCGGTAGCATAATGATTAAATGACCACGAACACCGTGTAGCTAAACAAAAAAATAATACTTCATCCCATTAATGGACGGTCATTTATCTCCGTTCACTTTCGCTCCGTCATAATTTCGCGAATAATTAAATTAACGCGATTTAAAGGCCGCGGACGTATTGGTTGTCATCCTCTTCAATTATTTATATATAATGATGTTAATGAAAACGGTTATAGGAAAAAAGAGAGGCATCGGCTAAAATATTCGCGAATAGAGCTGCGATGGGAAATGAAATATTTTCATATCGACAGATCGCAAATTAACGGAGAACAGATGAGTGACGAAAGAGGAAAAAAATATATATGTATCGGACCGAAAAAAATAAATAACGTTGAGGATAGGGATAAAAGACAAGGGAGAGACGGATAAGGATGCCGAAAAATTGGAGGGTCTGAAAGGAATTAGGAGGGAAATGAGATGAAAACTTGAATATAGAAAAGAAGAGCGTGGGAGTATAAGATTTAAGCGAATAAAATGAGAAGAAGGCGAGAGAATGGGGAAGATGTTGATGGTAGCGGAGAGGGATGGGGTAAGGGTTAGGAGGGAAAGGACGTGGAAGGAACGAGCGCGAGAGAGGAAGAGGTGAGAGAAGAGATGGGAGTGATGGCGTGTATGGTGCCGCCATCTGCCATGGAATTACAGGGCCCCATCTCACGAAGAGAAACCCCTCACCAAGGCGTAGCGGGGAACCCGAAATTACGGCTAAACGGACCCAAGTCACTAGGCTGTCATCTCGTGTCTCAGCCGTTGCATTAAGAAGATCGGGAGTAATATCGGGGAACTCCCCTCCCATTCTCCTCACCATCCTATTCCTCCTTTCGCCTTCTTACTCTCTCTCTCTCTCAACCTCCATCTACCACCGCCGTTCTCTCCCCCTTTTCACTCACGGATGGGAAATGAGGGAGTCAGGAAGGGAAATACAGAAAAATGAGCAAGGATGAGAGGCAGAAATAATATATTCTGGGAGTTATAAAGGAGGTGGTGTGGGTGAGAGGGGTAAAGGGTATGGGAGAGGAGGTGGGGGAAGGAGTTGCGAGAGAGGTATGCGAGGGTGGGTCCCCATAGTGGTGGAAATGATTTCACACGAAAAAGAGGTGGGGTGTGGCTGCAGTTCCCCCTCGTTGGAAGCGTCTACTGCTCCTCTTCCCGTCTTTGTTACCACCCCTCCCCCTGCTCACCTTGTACATTTTATTACTTTTTTATACCGCCTTCAGGGTTAGGGTTTTTTTTCTCTCTCCTCAATTTCCAGGGATAGTCTTTCTCTCTCTCTCTCCAACCATCGCTTCACCTCTTTCGTTGCATTTACATCTTTACTCCTTTACCGTCCCTTGTATTTTTACGTCTTCATCTTAAAGAGTTCTCTTTTCGAAGGATTTGTGCTTTTTTTCCTCTCCTTTCGTTCGGGCGCGTTAACGGCCCTTGCGATTCACCCGGTCCCTCCTCCTTCCCGTACCTCCCTCCTCCCCGCTCTGTTCGCCATTCTCCCAATTCTTTCCAGGCTCACGCTACCTATTTTCCTTCCTCCTTTCTCCATCTTTCCGAACCCGTACTTCCGTCCCACACTCGGTAACTTTTATTCTTCGCCGCTTCCCCCTCTCATCCCTTCCTTCTATCTCTCCTTCACCCCACCGACCCAATGATCCTTTTTCGTGCACGCTTCCCTCCAGACCAAGATATCTTTCACGCTCTCCTAACTCTCGGTTTTATCTCTATATTTTCCTCATTCTATCTTTTTCCCTCCCTCTCCTTCTCTATCTTCCGCTGCAAAATTGTTGGTAAGAGTTGTCAGTCGCTAATTTAGAAGATGGTAGAATTCGCGGCGAATGTGTATCCATTCTTTTTCCCCGTTCTTAAAGACGGGGGGCTATATTTAAGGAGCCGTGGGTAACATTCGTGATGATCGACTCGTATAAAGGAACAAGATGAGCCGCTTAGTTATCCATCATTCTTCGCGAATCCCCTCACCCCTTATTGTAGACTAATGGAGGCCCAAGAATTTAATTTTATTCGTATTTTCTCGCGATCTGACAGGTGGGGAATACACAATATTAAGGTTTGATTGATTGGATTTTTGCGATAGCATTTTTGTGGTGGCATTTCGGGATGCTTTTCAAACATCATCGTTTGACCCTATTCCGCGTGAAAATAATTAATTATAAACTATCTTTTTTCGGTGGAATCTCCTTAGAAGTATTTTTCCTTCTAAATTACAGAGTGTTTTCATAGTTACATTGGTATTTGTTGGTCACTAAAGCAGATACGAATAAGCAGATAATTTAATATGATTATAAATGGGGAGAGGAAAACGCGGTTTGCATTTTAATTTTATTTGGGATAACAGGAAGGCGCACCTGGGTGAAACATTTGAAAGATGTACGCATATAAAGAATGATTAAAAGTTTTGCATGACTTGAAAGCGCGTAAAACTTTTGGATAAATTGATCTTGCGTTATTATGGCAATATTTTATATGGTTGATTAATTAAAAGTCAACCTATCAGGTAATCTCTAGGAAATGATACAGTAATAGTAATGTGATATTTCCTTTTCCATTTTAAAAATAATATTTTAGGTAAACATGTGGCACTTTTAATTAGGAATGTTGGAATTAGAAACATTTGGAGATCATTTAAGCCCTGTGGTAGCAAACGTATTTACAAAAAATATTAAATGAATAGATAGAAATAAAAATTGAAAAGCAAATTTTAATGGGAGTAATTTAGACTGTCTCGAATAATAGTTGGACGATTCACAAAGAACGATCCTTCCTGCATTTAGATATTGCATTTTAAATATACAGAGAATCATATGATACGATGATATCATCTATACCAATTAAATCTAAATCGAGTTTCATTGGCCGAGCGAAGCAAGGTCTCTCCTGTTGAGTCCGTATGCATTTTGTCTGTTTGTTCTACGATAACTGCCGTCTCGGTGGTATTATTTTTACCTAACTTCGTGTGCATGAACAAATAACGTATAGTCGAATGCCTATAGTTTATCTAGAATACCACCCTTATAGTTACTGCGCAATTTGCGTTAGCGCATTTCGCTAATTTCCAAACCTTATCCAATCAAAACGAAATTTGGCATTCATACGGAAAACATCAAACGACGAAGAAAACGTCCAATAAAAATTTCTCTATAATGTACAGGGAGCCTCCCAGAGGAGCGCAATGTTATTCCCCCCACCAGCCCTAAGTGGGCTGAACGAGGCCTAAGATCCCGCAGATCCCCTAGTCATATTCCTTCCAAAGTGACGTGCTTGATTTTATTCGTTGCATAAATATTGTCGGAAGTAATGTAAGCTTTATGGCGAAAAAGTAGAACGAGTATAATGAACATTGAATGATCTCTAAATTTTCGAAGATTATCTGATCTCACTTTTACCTCTCACTATATATTTTTTGCTTGCAATTTTTCATATGCCTGTCTATTCGCTTCATATTCTCCATATGTTCTCTGGATAAGATAGAATATAATTTTAGCGGCTCGTCAACTGGTCTCATTGGAAGAAACGATAATCAAACAAGGCATCAGATGAAAACCGACCTAGAAAGGGTTTTACTTCAGGTGGCCTGATGTATTACGCTCATATTGCTTGGTGACCATTTCTCATCTCCTACTGTTGCGTCCTTATGTGACCATTAGCATACGGAATAAGACAATACGGAAGGTTCGCGATTACTTCTTGCCTTAAGAGGAAAATATTTTTATAGATGGTAGTTGAAAACCAGACCGTAAAAACTTTGTGTCCTAAGAGAGGGAGAAAGATGTATTCGCACTCTAAAAAAGAAGTTTGGAAAGTGTGTGCGTTTTATATATGTATATATATATATATATATATATATATATATATATATATATATATATATATATATATACACACAAACAGACACACCTATATAAATAGACATATGTGTGCATACATATATACATACACACACACATGTATGAGGAAGCTTCAGCTGAGTCAGAATGCTTAAAGTAGGGCATGATTTATCTTGACTTATTGTCAGAGATAAAAAAGGGAATTACAGCTTTCTTTTTTTATTCCGCCAAGATTAGTGCCATAGATCGTCCGGTAGGAGACACCCGTCCCGTACAGGATCTCGTGAAATGTGATGTTGGAGGGAGATCGCGGCACAGAAGGAACGGGAGTGAGATTGAAGCGGGAGGAGTTTGGGGTTTGGGATGGAGTTAAGGGAAAGAGAGATTTGGGGTTCTGGCGACCGTAAATTGTGGGTCCATCTATTCCGGCTTTCCTGGTGTTCCGGCGCAGGTGACGGGTAAAAATTCTATACGGATACGTTTACGGCTAGATCACAGACCCGCATCCATCCTCCTTTTGAGACGACGAGATCAAGAGGGATTGCTCGGCTGGTTTGTGGCGTAAAATGCATAGAAGGCGCAAAGAAGTCCCCTTATTTCTCCTCTTCAATACTCCCGTTAGATAATGGTTGTTTATAAGCGTGCTGAATGTTTATCTGTTTTCACTAGTTCTATTCCAAGCGTAATACTTTTCATTACCTAGTCGTTTATTCAGGACGAGATATGACTGTTATTTTTGCGTTCGGAGCGTCGGAGCTCAATGAATATATTTTGTATTTAATCGCTTAGCTAATCTTATGGAGTAGGTTTTATAAATGGTTTTAGCAACTTGTTTTACCGTTGAATTCGCGAATTGCCACTCAACGGTAACTGTGTATTTGATATACATATATGACTTGCCTAAACCTTTTGTGGCTATGAGAATTACCTTTGTATTCGATCAGTTCATTGTAGACAAAAGCGTTCCACTATATATTTGTCATAATGCAGTTTTAAAATACCGGTTATTGTTTGTCACTTTATATAATTTGGGCATATTTAAAAAATCAAATTTCAAGTCTTTCAAAATTCTAATATGTATAATTATAGATCAGTGGATCCCGAAATTTTCAAAATGGCGGACCGCATCTGTGGATGCGAAATGCGAATCCTTCGGTGAGCCGTATTGGAAGTTACTAATTCTACGTCGGGCCGCAATCGAGTTTAAATCGGGAGTTACCTATATATTCTGAGGTGCCATATAAAGTGAAAATCATGTCTAAATAAATTTTTTATGGTTAACATTTCAATGTAAAAAGTTTTATTTTAAAAGTTTTCATAAAAATGAATGAGTTTGTGTATTGAATTTGCTTTTACATCATAGCTTAGCGGGCTGCAGGTTGTGCACCACTGTTATAGATGTTAGATAAAAAGCATAATCTATGTGTGTGTGTGTGTGAGTGTTTCGGAACGCAATACGGCGTTAAATGGGAGAATGATGATAAAAAACATTTCAATCTTTTGCAATCTAACTTTCAGAAATTACTTCCCAACGTCGCATAAAAATTTAGACTACTCGCCTAAATTGCAGTCATATGTTCGACTCCAGGAGCCTATCTTTTCTCCAAACATAAGTCTTTCTTCGTTAACAATTTAGACTTCATAGAATCATCGTAGGAGTTCAGGACAAAAGAACGTTTAAAAGAACGAAAGTTCATTTTCCTGACGTCGATTTTCGAAAACCAATCGAATCGGTCCGCAAAAATTTGACGAATTTTCACTTGAAAATCTTGCGTCGTCTAGGTGATTTGCATCTTTGCCGGTTTCATCTAATTGCGAATGAATGACGAGGATTATTAATCTGTTCACATATTCACGAGATTTCGAGTCAATTTGAAGTTTAAACAATATCTTGGTGACTATGAACAATAGAAAGGTAACTAAAATAAATAATTAACCCATTATTAATTGAAACTGTGCTTACAAGTGTTTTAAAGTCAGATATAGAGATTTAATTTGCTGAATTTTTATAATACTTCGAATAAATATTCTGCGAAAGGTGAATAAGTTTTGGCGGAGGTTCGCTTCTTTATTCTGTATATTTTCTGTTACATTTTTGTTTTTTATAAATTAAATTTTTTTCCAATAAAAATTTATGAAAGTAATTAAGCCAAAATTAAAAAAAGGTAGAGAAAACCAATGTAAAAAATTTTGGACTAAGATTCGATATAAAATCTGTTCCTAAATTTCAACTAATAGCAATATATTTAAGTCTCATAAATGAGAGATGCCTAACAAAAGTGTATGCTCGGAATGTTTTGTTGTATTTGTTGTTGTTTGTGTATGAAATTAGTTTTCCATTCAAAATTAATAACATTAATAGGATTGGGTTTCATCTGATTAGGTAGGGTTTTTTTCACCTTATTTTTTTTAAATTTAGGACACTTATTGTAATACGTTTTGGTAGAAAAACGATTTCATATGTAAAAAACAACAATTCAACAAAAAATTCAGAGTAGAATAATGAATCTGTTCCTAAAAACAAAAATACTGTTATAAGTAACAAAATGACTCTTTATGTGCACTAAAATATAAAAAATAAGTATAAAATTCGCATAAATAAATATTTCAGAAAGGAAAATGTGGTTTGGCCCTGCAAAAGTAGTGTGGCGTAATCTTAAACAAATAAATCATCTCTAACATTTCTTTGCCACACAAATCTTATACACCCAACACAATTTTCACTTTCTGGAACATTCAGTTTTAACCTTTATGCTTATTATTCTCTTTTTAGTGTATCTATTGGGTGGTTTCATTACATATTAATATAGATTTTATTTTCCATTAATATTTAATCCACGCATACCCGTCATATT